>JAQFVV010000097.1:2123296-2451042 GCA_028023455.1 Epiperipatus broadwayi | reverse complement strand
TATAAACAAACGGTACAATATATATATATTAATTATACATAATTATATTTTACTTACATCTCTCACTTCTACTTTTTATTATTACTCTTCCTTTTTACATTATTTAATTACAAATTTTATTTATAAAAACATCTAAGAAACTTTTTATACCAATGTTAAACCAACCCTAATTGCAAATTACTACTCTTTAAATCTTTATCTAAAAATCCATCTCAAAAAACACATTCTTTAACTATAGCTTTAAATGTATTTAAAAACAAATATAAAC
Source organism: Epiperipatus broadwayi (assembly GCA_028023455.1). Classification (NCBI taxonomy): domain Eukaryota; kingdom Metazoa; phylum Onychophora; class Udeonychophora; order Euonychophora; family Peripatidae; genus Epiperipatus; species Epiperipatus broadwayi. Next base: position 2,450,774 of record JAQFVV010000097.1, on the reverse strand, counting down.
ATTATTTTAAAAAACTTTAACAATTTACTTAACTCAATTTAAACATTCAATTTTAATTACATCTGAGTCTCATTTTATGCGGTAGATAGGTTCCTCAGAAAACACGCACCAAAGATATCGCACAAAAATACTTAACTTACCTTAAAAAACGGGGAATAAGTATTGTAATTTTCGAAAATCGCATAAAAGCAAAGCAACAACGTAAAATTACTTTAAAATTCGCATAAAAAAAAAGGAAATAAAATATGACTAATAAAAAATTTCGAATTTGAAAAAAATTGATACAAGACAAACTTTTTTTACTTTTTTATTAACTACAGTGTTTAATTTTATTTAAAACAATATATTTTTGTGCGTAATTTACAGTATTTTACATTTTTTCATACATGTACAGTATTTGAATCATTATCGCTATTTGAAGATATGCAAGTTCATTTGTGAACTGGTAAGACATCAGATTCGTCACACGAGGAAATACAATTAGCGCCAATTTCATTTTTTTTTAATTGCTCTCACAGTACACTTGCCCAAACTAAAATGTTTCCCAATCGCTGTTGATCCTTCCCATTTTGCTAAGCGATCTAAAATTGAAATTTTTGTTTGCAAAGAAATTCATTGTCTTGGGTGTTTTTTCCCTCTCCATTAGGGTAAACTAAAAGTTTAAAATAAAAATAAAAACTTAGACTTATGATAATAAAAAGACACTTACTCACCACTATTGAGCAAAATTTAATTAAAACTAACAATTAAAAATTAAATTCTTATTTTTGTCTTTAATTTTTTAATTTTCAATTCCGTTTAAAAATCAATTTTCATTGTTTCGCATTACATTAATTTCAGATCACATTACGTAATTTTTAAACTGTTGATTACAATTAAAAATCAGATTTTAATTTTTAATTGTGCCCACCACTATTACTCACCTTTTAAAAATAAACTTGTGGACACTCAATGATTAATTGATTATGTATTCTTTTTCTGGCTTGTGGGCTTCGTCAATGAGAAGCCTTGGACCTGAGAGCCCTGCACCTAGATCTTAGGATCTAATGCAACCCCCCAACAATCACCTTTTATTTCTGCTTAACTAAAAAACTATGAATCTTAAACTGAAAACACAATAATATTTTCAATCCAAACTCATTAGCTTATATAGTCATATAGGTCTGAACTCAGTTCAGTACCTATATATTTTAGTGTCTTTGATTCTTTAATAACCATAGCCACTAGTATCCTATTAGGCAGGATTGGTTTTAAGCCAATAAATATCACATGATCACCATTTCTTATATTTGCTTATAACTGTTATTGAAACAGGCAAAAAACTCTCCATACAGTAGTGCCACTCAGTGCAAGCCAGAGAAATCAATGGATGCCAGAAGGTTTGTGCATAAAATTTCCAACTAGTGCCTACTCATCCAATATCCCCAGACTAGTTTCTGGCTTGTGGCCTTCGTCAGTGAGGAGCCTTGGATCTGAGAGCACTGCACCTAGATCTTAGGATCGAATGCAACTCTCCAGCAGCCACCTTTTATCTCTACTTAACTACAAAACTATGAGTCTTAAACTGGGTTGCATTAAAATCTAATGATCCAAGGCTCCTCACTGACAATGGCCACAAGCCAAAAACTAGTCTGGGGATAACAGATGAGTAGGCACTAGATGGGGATTTTATGCACAAGCCTTCTGGCATCCATTGATTACTCAGGCTTGGACTGAATGGCAATACTGTATGGAGAGTGTTGCCTGTTTTAATAACAGTCATAAGCAAGCATAAGAAATTTGTGATCATGTGATGTTTATTGGCTTAAAACCAATCCTGCCTAATAGGATAGTGATGGATATGGCTATTAAAGAATCAAAGACACCAAAATATATAGGTACTGAACTGAGTTCAGACTTATATGACTATATAAGCTAATGAGCTTGGGTTGAAAATATTATTGTTTTCAGTTTAAAAGTCATAGTTTTGTAGTTAAGTAGAGATAAAAGGTGGCTGCTGGAGGGTTGCTTCCATTGATTACTCTGGCTTTGCCTTGAGTGGCAATACTGCCTGGAGAGTTTTACCTGTTCTAATACTGGGAGATTACTATCATTAAATTAGTCTGCAGACAAGGTGTCTGACAGCACTGTCACTGGTCAGACCAACAATATTTGAAGAAGAGAGGGTAATAATACTTTCAAAAGTTGTGTTATATAGTAACCTGTTGCTATTAAGAACTGTTGAATGTATTTCAAGTTAAATAAAATTTAAATTTCTTGAAAAACATTTAATAATTAATATTAGATGATGGAAATAGTCAAGCCTGTAATTAATACTAAAAGATTATCATTACATACTTTCAGACAATACTTCAGCTTATTTTGATATTAAAACTTTGGAAATAGATAAACTTTGCTCACTGCTTAATTTAAACACTACACAAATGATTAAATTGCTTTGCCAAATATGCTGATATATTTTTTTTATTCTTTATAACAAAATTCTGATAAATCCAAAATGTTATAATTAAACTTTTTCAATTGTATGTTATCATATGTAATGTTTGTGAATTTTTTTTTTTTTTTTATGAAACTATAAAAGTATTAGATTTATTGTCATGCAAGACATGAGCATATTTTTTAAGTACAGTATTTAAAATTTTAATTCTTTAAACATACCCTCAGTTTTTTTATTTCTTTCCATTTGAGTTTTATGTTATAGAGCACTACAGGTCCAAATATTATAGTAAAAGATTATGGCCTAGACCATTAATTAAGAACTTTATGCTGTAGGGACCAAAAAATACTAGATTATATGATAGTGTATTTTAATGTTTTTGATTCATATACTTCATAACACAATAATAAGTGTATTATGAAATATATGAATTAAAACATCAAAATACAATATATGAGAATATTTAGGCCTACACTGACACAAAATATATTAACTTAAATTTTATTAAGTTAAAAATTATTTTTCTTACCAACAAATGGAGGACTTTTGGAAAGACTTCCTGGCTTATAAAAAAATTCATATTCTTTCCAATTCTGAAAATCATTGCTACCTTCCACAATCAATTCAGGTCGACCCCCTACTCCAGTCATTCTATTAATACATAATGTTAAAAAATATTTAATATAATTTCACAAAATAACTTTCACAGTATGATCAAATCGATTCAAATACATTTAAAAATATAGTTAAAAAAATGAATACAGTTCAATATATATTGTATGGGAAAACTTTTCTAAGACCCTTTTATTAGACCACACTTGATTAATGACATGTAATAACCAGAACAGCTATTTAATATAATAAAATTATCATACATTAAAAACTCTCTTTTAATTTCATTAAAATGGTTTTGATTATTATCAGCCTCACACATGGTGTGCACAAATCCAAAAACAATACTATGTTTGCACACCTCATATGGAATTATTTCAAGCAAGGATAAACAATCAAATATGTTCTAATATCAATAGCCTGTATTATTATGAAAGAGATCAAACTAATGGTTATTAGCTATATTTCATCATTTCTTTCTATATCTGTCTCTATAATGGTCCTCAAAGTTTATCCTAAACAGAGTAATTTTTGAAAGGCTTAATTCAAACTTAGCATTTCATGCCATTTTCCAAGAGTTTTCCTTTCTTAGAAAAAATACTTTGCTACAGATCAATGGACTTAAAATTTTTAATACTGTAATCTTCAAATAGATATACACTTGCTCAGTCCTCTTTGAATTCTCAGAGTAAGAGGATGGATAGTACAACTAGAATTAATAATTCAAATTTGTGTGAAGTGAGACATGGAGATAACTAAACATCTACTAAAATAGTTTATAACAATATGATTTGTTAATCCCAAATCCTATCACCAATATTTAAAGCAGAATAACGAATAACAATATGATTTGTTAATCCCAAATCCTATCACCAATATTTAAAGCAGAATAACGATTAAACTAATATACATATAAATTTATTCATCTAATATAAAAGAAAAAAACCCTTTCCCTTTGATTATACAAAAATATATATATCTTCTAATACAAGTTCATACACTTATCTTTCAAAGCAACCTTTATTGTTAAAGATTACATAAAAGTTCTTCGGGTCTAATTACACGATGTGATCACAAAGCATTCAATGTACAAAAAAACCAAACAATTATTAATCTTGTTTACAAAAGAACCCACTCCAGACAACAATTATAACCACAAGAGAATCTTGCCCAATGTGTATCTATACATGGGTCTACATGGCCCAACCACCGAGAAGTTATCCATAGCCCAATGATCCCACATCGGGGGGCCCTGAAGCAAAGACTCAAACTTCAGCTGAATAGGTGGACAAGTCCAGCATTGCGCCAACCACCACAACAGGCAACGAGGTCCAAGGCCCAAGTCCACAGGACAACAAATCCTCGACCCACAGCCGAGCCATGCACGACCATTCTGGATACCTCTGTCTCCTAGTTTAACAGTCCAAATGTGCAAGAACCAACTACCTGCGCAAAATTGGAAAGTCAACATGGGAAAACATTGTTCATACATTTATTTAATAACACAATTTAAAAAAGGAAAGAAAAAAAATCAAAAAATTAAGTTTTAAATATCAAAAATATGACATTAAATAACATTAAGAGATCAAACATATTTTGCTTAAAATTTAAAAGTATAAATCTATATATTTACGTATGTCTCTTTATCATCATTTTCAACCATTATCAATCTACTGCAAAATGATCTCTCCAAGTTCAATCCATCCTTATCCGATCTTTAATCTCTTTTCTCAACATCAACCCAGCATTCTTCTTTATTTCCCCCATCCATCTCATATGTGGCCTCTTTCTAGGTCATTTATCTCTTGGAATCCAGTAAAGATCCCAACTATCCACCTATTATAATCTCTTCTAACAATATGACCACCCCAACTCCACTTCAGTCTCTTAATTTTTTCAAAGATGTCATTAACACCTGTTTGTTCCCTTACCCATGTATATCATTTTTGATCTATTCTTGTTATGACTAACATACATCTCTCCATGCTTTGTTGTGTGGTCTAAAGGTTCTATATTGCTCTTCTAACATGTTAAGCATCCAAGTCTAAGATCCGCAAGTAAAAACTGGTGACACATTTATTAAAAACCTACCTTTTCAAATGCAAAGGCATATTTCCTTTTAATATTAAATTATTTCTACCAAAACCACTCCAAACAAAGTTTAATTCTATGATTATTTTGTCTATTATGTTTCCAGCCATAGTAATAATAATATGATAACTGTAATTGGTTACTTATTCTTACTCACCATTATCAATATTTTTTTTTTTTCTTTTGAGAAAATCCATTGAACATTACTAAAGTCTTTTTAACATTTATCTTTGCTCCTACTTTCTAACTTTCATTTGATAACTCTTGCAACATTTGTTGAAGCTCTAAAGCATTCTTTGTAAAAACAACTACATGATCTACAAAATCTAGATGACTTAACTCCATTTATTTTTATTCCCTTAGCTTCCCATCTTAATTCACAAAATACTTCTTGTAAAACTGCTATAAAAAGTTTTGAAAATATGGAGTCAACCTGTCATACATCCTTCTCAATATTAATGTTTTTAGTATCAATATGTAATATAATTGTTGCTGTTGCATTTTTATAAATATTCTTCAGAATATGACAATATCATGAGTCTATACCCTGATGCTTTAATCATTGAAAAATGCTTATATTATCAAATAGCTTTTCATAATCTACAAATCTAAAGCAAAATGGTAACATATCCATTGTACTTAAAACCACTTTAAAATCCAGCGTGTTCTTTTACTTGGTTAAAATCCAAAGTTCATTGTAGATGTATGCAAAAAAATTGTATAGAATTGATAAACAATTGATAGGCCTGTATTTTCTAATATCTTCTTTATCACATTTTTTATTAATATTAGTACGGCATTTTTCCAATAAAGTGGAACATCTTTATAATTTAAAGATTTGGTTCTATTTTTTCACCTAGTTCTTTAAAGATAGATTATATAATTTCATCATTCCTGGAACTTTTCACTTTTTCATAAATTTAATTGCACATCTCACTTCATTAAAATCCTGGGCATTTCAGAAGATATAGTAATTGTAGGAGGTACTTTTCCTTGTTCTTTATTGCTATATAATTCTGGAGAAAATGCTTCTACACATTACATGCTGCCATGTCTCATTTTAATAATAGTTGTACCTTTTTCTCTTATTGCAGGAATAAGTTTTCTACCAATATCAAATTTTTGTTTTATACTTTTGAGATTTTTATTCTCTTCTACAGCTTTCCTTGCTAGTTCACTTATATATTTCTTATATTACTACAACTCTTGTTAATACTATTTTACAATATTCCAGATAATCATTCCTTCTTAAAGCATCATTTTTATATTTTTTCATATTCCTGCTTTTCTTCATAAATTGTCATCTCAGTAGAAATTTTACTTGTCAATTGCTGCTTTTTTACAGCAGCTATTTTTGTTGAAGTTTATAAAAATATATCAGTTATCTTCCTACTGGTTTCATTCAAATCTGAATCATGTTCAAAATCTATTAATATTTGAAAATGATTTGCAAGTTCTAATTTAAATCCATTGGAATGTTCCTAAAAATTAGAAATATCAACTGTGAATATGGGTTTCTTAATAATTTTTGTCTCTCTAGCTTCTCATTAACATGTTTCTTACATCTCACTAATTGATGATCCTTTCCCGTGCTGAATTAATTAAGAACATAATATTTTTGAAATATATTTTCTGTTAGTCAAAATATAATTCAATTCTGGTATGCCTTCACTTGGATGCTTCCATATCAATTTCATTTAACAGTTTTCTCAATAAAAGAATTCATAAAAAAAACTTCTGCAAATTCCACAACTCTATCATCTCTCATTTCTATAACCATAACCAAATTTACCTACAGCACATTCATCTTTCAATTGTTTACCAATTCTAGCATTAAAGTCTCCCATAACAATTTTAAAATGTTGTTTGATCTGATCAAAAGTTTTTTTATACATCTATACAAAAATCTCTACTACTTCATCACTATGATAATTTGTTGGGTATAAACCTGAATTATTTGCATTTGATATCTGCTATTAAGTTGAATAACTAATCCTGCCATTTCTTTCTGATACACCATTAATCTCCATATTTTTCTTCCACTTTTTATTTATAACAAAATCTACTCCACTTGTACTTCCAATGTTAGTGCCTTTGTAATACAGTACATGTCCACTTTTTAAATCAATTGCCTCTTTACCTTTTGCTTTAACTTCACAAAGTCCAATAACATCCCATTTAATAAGAAACAATTCTTCCAATTCTTGTGATCTCCCTTCACTTGAAAGCAATCTGCAGTTGTAAGTACCTAAATAAAATATGGTAGCCTGGCTTCACAACCAGAAGATTCTTAGCACCCCTTATGCTTGGCCACCAACCACTACCTTAGCTGGCAACTTTAAAGCCTCCTGAGATTAAGAGCCACGGTTTATTTTTGTCTGTTATGATTGTAAATATCTTTTAGACAAAAAAGTCATTCACACACATTCATTCTGCCTTCAAAAAACACTCCACTAAATACCCTTAGGAGCTATCAGGCAACAGATGAAAGACCACGGTGTTTCTTGATCTTAAACTCAGAGATAAAAAGCCAATAAGCTAACCACAATGGCTAGTGGATAATAGTGAGCAGCTCATCCATATTCATATATTATATGAATAATCACCTAGTAATAATAGCAGTAATGACAAGAATGTATTGAGTGGACATTAGGAATTTGGCATACTCAGTTCCTTTAAAGTCTCCAAGAGAAATCAAAAAGTCTTTTTTCAGTTAATAGCAAATTCCTTTCTGCAACCATGTCTATTTATATATTGCAACAGTACATAATGTCGAATGGAACAGACTAATTTACTAAGTACTACCATTTAACAAACAATTATTTATTATTACCATGGAAGGGTTCAGGGCTTTACTTATAACTATCATCATATGTTAGTCATGTAACTATTCTAATTTTAATTGCAAACTCTATCCAGGCAGAGTATGGCTAGCTGGTGGATTTATTGGTTTAATCCAACAGATTCCAAAATGATATCTATAGTATCTTTCTCACATTAACCTTCCTATTCCACCCAAACCTATGACCATATGTATCTTATTGGTATCTTGCTCTCAAAACTGGGACAACCATTTCGTCAGATTACTAACTCTCCCCATTCTCATCAATACTATTTATACAATACCTGGCTCCTATTGTGCTATGTCAATATCAACTATACCATAATGAATTTATCACCATATTGACCTTCCTAACTATTATAAAAGACTATCCATGATCATCATCATCTATGTAATTGCTTGCTCATCCATTTCCCAAGTGAACTCATAAATTTAAGGTATATGAGTAAATCCCTTTGTTGGAGACAAAAGGGAGATGCAGGGCATACCTTAAGCCACATATGTCACCATTATTATTCAATTACATCATATAATTTGTATATCCATATTCAGTTTGATTATGGATGTGGGGCTACTTTTACATAGCTCTATAATCAATTAACTAATGCTAAGATAATCGCAACCATAACATTCATATCAATATCTTGTACAGTCATCAGCTATGATGGTGACTATCCCATGATTAACTAATACAAGCTATACCCATCACATATAAATAGGCATGTACGATGCTAACTTAAATTGATGGCAATTGCAACCAACCACCCTCCTGACGATGATCATATATGTCTATCCCCTAAACATGATGATGATGATGATGATGATGATAATAATAACTTTGCTCAATCCAGTATATTATATGTAGACAAGAACTATGTTTTAAGCTCATGTAAATCCAGAAAGAACTCTATCAAAATGACAATGTAAATGTTAAAATTTGTAATCAACTTGTAGCAGTTAATTTATTATGTAACCACTAATGTTGTATTCTTTTGAGACAATAAAAGCCTTTTGAATCATCATCATCATAATAATGATGATGATGATGCAAGAATGTTAGATAATTATGTTGATGAAGATTCATTTATTTTAATAATAAATTTCCAATCATGTAATTGACTTAAATAATAATAGTAATCACAACAGTACATAAATAAAAATGATTAAATGTATAAATAAATAAGAGACTCAAATATATATGCTCATATTTATCGAATGTAAGCTGGTATAATATGAAACAACCCAATAATAAAAAAAAAACATTCTATTTAATATTTTCTCCCAGCTTTACGTATATATGTTGTCAAATGGAATAAACGATCATTTATGTGGTATGTGTGTATATTCACTTTCATACAGGTGCATCTATGCTGTATTAATTTATTCACACAATGTAACCACCCACTGAGCATCTAAGATTTAGTATGACCTATTCCTAATTAACCTATGTTTGCATATGCAGTCATACACACATTTCGTGATATGTTAATAAATATAATGTAAAACACATTTCTCTCCACATTATTAAATATAAATAAATATTAAAAAAAATTCTTTAAACCTTGAGCAAAGAAACATTTTACATCAAACTTAAATATGCAAATAAGTAAGAAGAAAACATTATACAAATATATACGGACAGATTGCTCAAGTATTTTGGTTACCATATTAATAACTAGGCAAACAAACCAATAACAATAATAAATAAAAGACATATTTATAGGAACAAAAAAAATATTCAAGGATAATAAAAAATTAAATCTAATGACTTCAAAACTATATTTGTGGTGTTGTTATTCAAAATAACCAAAAAAAACTTTTAATGTTTATGTGTCAAAGTAAAAACAAAAAGAAATGAGGTTTGAATTCATATAAGATGTAAATGATTACTTTTAAATAAGAAGACATTAATAAAGTTCTAAAATATTACCACTCCATTTCAGTCCTTGAGGAGATAATCTCTCAGCTGAGACAGTTGACTTCTCTTTTATAATTTTCAGTAATACATCGTCTATTGATCCACACCACATGATGGCGCTGTTTATACACTAAAGCACATAAATATGCTATTTACAAGATCGCTCATAGATATTACGGCCTGTAAACTGATCAAACACTAAGATGTTGAAGTGCACCCTTACCCCAACATCTCCAGCATGTTGAACATTATTAGCGATGAATATGCAACACTTTCTATAGACATTACTCTTGACTATTGTACAGCGTATGATATGAAGGTTTCTGTAGTTGTAATGACGAAAAGTATATTAGAATGGATTTTTTTTTTTTTTTGCTTAAATGTATTGTAATTGATGTGAGTTAGTAAAAATTGTAACGAATTGTCAAACGCCCCTACTTTCTTTGTCAGGTGTCAGAATTCACTAAATGAAGAGTGTAAATCACGATTCAGCAAAGTTCACGATCAAGTTGCGCACTTTCTGAGACTTTTTTGAGATCAAAACAGTTCAATGGCAGACGACCATTCAGCATTGTAGTTTTAAGATTTACCTGCTACAGAAGCAGATGTGGTGGCCTTCCTTCAACTCCACACCCCAAAAAAATATTTTACCCACCCAGAAAAACTGTCTTTGTGGTGGTTTAATGAAATTAAGGCATTGTCAAACATCTGAAATGGAATGTCAGCTTCAATGTCGACAAAGGTGTTCCATTCGCTCATGGAACGGGCTGCCGAATCGCTTTTTCACAAGCGATACGGCTAACTGATTCTTGAAGCCGGGATCAGCTTACAGTGAAGCGTATTAGAGCTGAGTTGGAAAGGTGTCAAAATGCCGTAGAGCGGTATAGGTAATTAGACGATGTATTACCTAATTTTCATATGGCAAAAGCAAAAAAAAATTGACAAAGTTCCTGCTGTTCTTTGGATCTCTTGAAAACTTCATGGATATCAATTAACATTGTAGAATTCTTTGGCACTTCTAATAAAAAAAAACTATGACAGGTATCATAGTAATAAATTAGTGAAAACTGGACATGTGGACTTTATACAATTGCTTCTCTCCTCTTTTCTCTTACCTTTCTCTTTCTTCTTTTAAAAGATGATGGTGATTCTTTAACGAACTGTAGGATGTGAACTGGATCTCCACAACAAAATGTGCTTTTTACCTGGTTATCTGGGAATATTGCCATTCTATTGGTTTGGTATAGGTGTGTAGACAAACAGCCAGCTCATAGTGGCTTAGATCTCTGGACAAATAACTGCAGCTAATAGTGCATTACTGTTATAGCAGTGAATATATTAATCCAAAGTCTCTATATTTGAAAGCAATAATCAATATTGACTATTATAAGACCATTTTAATTTTAGTTTCGTCTTGGGGATTGATCTGTCTTGATCAAGGTAAAAGACTTATTGCCTTCTTCAACTAACTTAAATGCAATATAAACTGTTATTCATATAGTTACACTTCTCCAGTCATTTTATAAAAAGCAATACAATTCCATTTTCTTCCAATGGTATCTTAATAATAAAATAATGTGCAGATTAAGTCATTTCTTTCCTGCTTTTTTTTTTTTTTAATAAGAGAAAGAGAAAAAAAAACTTAGTCATTTTCCACACTCCCTTCCTTGATTTGGCCACAATTATTTTCTGATTTTCTGCTTTCAGTCACAAGAACATTAAAAAAAAAATCCCCTTTAAAACTCGGCAACTTTTACTTATTTAATAATTTTTTAATATTTTTCTTTTCCTCTTTTATATCTAGCTATCCAAAGACTAGACATCATCATCCTCAAGTTCACAAACAATCAGCTCAAAATCTCTTCAAATGAACCACTTTAATCTTAACTTTTAGAAGAAAAAAAACTGTTAAAACTTCTACTGGTGGTTTCTTTCAAATAAAAAGACTAATTATTTATTAATTTCTTCCTCCATGTCAAACTCGATCTCTTTTTTTTTTGACAATTTTATAAATGAAAATGTATACAAAAAAAAAATTCCTTTATTTTTTTTCTTTGATATATGATATCTGCGTTAGTGAATTGTAAACTGTTAATAGTTATTCACACTCTCAAATCTTTTGTTTTAAACATATGTGTGCGCCTCAAACTATTTATTTACTAAACTATCTTAGATTAATGATTAAATAATTTATTTTAGCCTGTTTTAACAAAAGGAAATTATAAAATGAAATCATCATATCCTTTAATAAAATAAAGCTTGAAAGCAACTAAATATTTTTTTCCTATATTCATTTTTTTTTCTTTTTTACCTACTAAGTAAAATCATATATAAATACTTATATATCTATGACACACACACACACACAAACAAAAATTTTGGGGCTGCTAATTTTCTCTCCATTAATTAATTTATGTGGGATTTGACTCTATCCCTACAATATATATATATATAAATCTATATTAAATCAAATTTGCTATTTACTAATGTATATACAAAAAAATAAATAAATAAACCACCCTACTTCCCAAGTATAAGACAAAAAAAAATAATACACGTAAGTAAGTTCCACTCTATTCTTCTATCTTTCTCTTTCACTGAGAACAGGCTTAGAGCTTCAAGTGACTTCATTTGCACTATAAAAAGATAGGGCTTCTAGGGATTCAAAAAATTTTTTCCATTTCAAACTTTCCACATTATTTGTCAGTAGATTAGTAACATGATCACAGGGTGATAATGACAAGAGAGAGGTAAGTGTATTATAAAATGTTTATTACATATTGCTTTGTTGATCAACTTATTCATCTACATTGTGGCCATGAAATATTTCAAGCTCCAAGCATACAATGAATTTTATTTTCTGATGATTACTACACTAAGTTTAAGCTTCAAGATCTAAAGTTTTCTTAGGATGGTTTCAATTCAAATCTTTACTTAAATTTCTTTTAAAAGTCACAGACAACTTCCTAAATATGATTTGGCCTTTTCTAGGAGTAAAATCACTAACTTAACAAAAATGTTTTAATAAATCCATTGACAACTCTCCCCCCAATTAACTCCTTCCTCTCTCTGCAACATGAAAAACTATTGCTTTTTTTAAAATGCCCTTCTAGCCTATATTTTATAGTCACATGAACAAAAATGTTTAAGGAACCCAGCTGATATATTTTTTATCAATTTAATTCCCAGTTTTTTCTTGAATTAATCAAAAACAAAAGAATCATGATAAATATATTCGATAAGTAAACATTTCTTAATTATTACTTCCAATTTTTAATTACATTCCATTTTTATCTGATAAAAAAAATTATAAAATCTTAATTTTTAATCCTAGACTGATTAAAACAAAGAAATATATGTCTTTTTCTTTGTTTTCTATAAATCATACAAAAAACTAAAATTCTGAATAATAAATTATTTTAAATAATTTATAACTATTATATGCATGGGTATACATATATAAGTTTACAGACATATCTATTATTTTAAATTCTCTATTTGATTTCTTAAAACCCACATGAAACAATAAACACACATAAAAATTGTATGTACATTTATAAATACATAACTTTATAGACAAGGCAAGCTGTAATAACCTTGTGATGGGGCTTAATCTTCATCATTCCCAGCATAATATCCTCTCCTTTAATGAGCCACTGAAATGGGAATAACCATTTTCATGGCTCATCACTCATTACATTTCATCCTCAAATAAAATTTTCATGACCCCCCTCTCATTTATGAAAAAATCATGGATATCTTAATATAACTTTATAAAGACTTCAAGTATAAATAAAATTTTAACTTCTGACTTCTAAAGAATTTACCTACAAGGTTAAGTCCCAATCAATTATCTGACCCTATTTCAGAAATGACAAAGACAACCATTGGCACAAAGATGCTCAGTTCATCAGAAATCTAAGAACTATCATAAAAAAGCATATATCTCCATAATCTCACAATAAATGCACCTCTTGCTCCTAAATAACTTAAACTAAAAGATTTAACATCAACAAAGTTCATGACTTTTTCATCAAAAACCTTTCACTATGACCTTTTTGTTGTTATACAAATGTGAGATGAGAATTTAATCCAAAAGAATGTTGCACACCTTAGACTATGTGGATAATTAATATTAATAAAAATTGCAAAAATATTTCAATAGCACTGCAGAACATCATAATTACAAAAAGCTCTCTTCAACTCTTAGACTCTCAATCCTTTCTAACCAGAGTAGAGAAGACCCAAATAAACCCAAATCTACTTTCCCAAATATCCTGAAAACTCAAACCTGTTTCATTGATTCTTATACTAAATAGCGATATAACATCTAAGTTAATCACCCTACACTTTAGTTGGTTTAAATCAGAGATGTAGCTATATATATATTTATATTTTTAAACAATATTTACTATTGAATTTTTTTTTTTTTTCAAAATTATTTCAAGTGAATCAACTTATTTGTTCTTATTTTCCAGATGTTATTTCTAATAAAATAATCCATTTAATAAATCCTGAGCCAGTGATGAGAGTGGGCATTCCTTATTCACACAGGTATCAAAGCTTCCCTCTATCCAGGTACTTTTTTTATTAATTGATCTGTCATCATTTGGGATGATAAGAAAATTTTTCTCTCTTTCATATAGCCACTATTAACCATTTGGTTGCTGGAGCAGATGTTTAATCCTTGAAGCTCTGTTCCTTTTCTTTGCTACTGCAATAGTAATACTTAATTTTATTTAATTCCTCCTTCACTTCTAAATCATCTATTATTATATTGATTTTCACTACATTTTTATCATTTATCTTTTCATAATTGATCCTTTGATTTTCCACATCTTTCCATTCTATATTGCACTTCTTTTACTAATTTCACCATTTGTGATTTTGTAAATGGTTCTTCCATATTTGGAATTTATTATATAAAGATTTTCATTGTTAATGATTACAAAACAAAAAAATTGTGTCATTCAATATAATAATCAAAATCAGATTTTAATGATATATATTAATACAGCAATAAATTTGAAAATGTGTACATTAGTTTAAAAACTGTACACTATATTTAATTTTATGGATTAAAATTTTTACTAACTACTTTCCTGACAGTAAAAATTATGATCACCATCTTATCATAATTATTTTGAAAAAAAAAAAAAAGACTTCATAATAATCAACTTTGTATGATCAAAAATTATTAAATCTAAATTAAAAGAAGCACTTAAACTATTTGCTCAATTTTAAAATATTTCGTTATTTCTGTCAAAATGGCGAACATTATCACAATTGTCCTGCTAATGTATTTTCAGTTTTAAAAAAATGTGAGCAAAACTGCATACATTATGCATTTAATAATAAATCTTGAATGATAAAAATGTAATACAAATAAACTGAAAAAGATTCATACTTTTAATATTTATTTAAATAGTTTGTATCTCTGACTTCATTTGTACTAATCTAAAATTTTTTAAGAAAATAGCTATTGAAATGCACTCTCTCATGGCAAAAAAAATGTGACAGCTAAAGTATTTGAATATAAAATGCTGTTTGATTAGATTGATTTGTTTAGATTTACACAATTGATTTATTTACATACATTTAATTTCAAATAAGAATGACATATCGTAAATTCTAGTAATTTTCACCAGCGTCATTCATTCAAGCATGTAAAAGTAATTTAAAGTGATTATTTAATATCTTCACGCTTTCACTTTCAGACACTTAAGATTTGCCCATACAAAAATGTTTGGGTTCGAAAAGATAGATGGCCATTCTATCTTTTCCCAAAGACTTTATCATGTGTTTGAAGTGTTAGTATTCAATCATTTATTGTTAAAATCTGCAAAGCGCATGTGCAACAACTTAATGCTGTTTAACTATTACAGTTTATAAACATCACACTATATAAAATAAATGATTTATTTACAGACCATATTGTAAAAAAAAAACCACTTTAAATATTGATTACAATATTCATACACAGAATGCATTAGATACATTTTTTTTCTTTTTTAATAAATCAGAGTATTTTTTTAATGTTAACCGTGATTAAGTTTTGATAATGTAGTATTATATGCTACTTTTGCTATTATTATACTAATGATAAATAACAAGTCTTTACAATCAATTAAAGAAGTTATTAAGCTTTTTTTTTAAAAAATTCTAAACAATGTCTCATGTAAGTAATATAATATAGTAATACAAATTTAAAAATATAAAACTTCAGTATGGATTTTTTCAGCACAATGAAAAACAGTTGTGTGGAAGAACATAAAAAATTGTTAACTGCTAGTTTACTTTCTTGTCCATTTTGCAGTGCTTTTGGATAGTTAAAAGATGTTTTTATTTCTAGCAATTCTCTTTAAAAATGTAAAGTTACATACATTTTCAACTCAAATCATGGCATCAGCTAATAAAAAAAAATCTCTGAGCTTGGAAACCAAAAATTCATGTCTTACAACAAATAGAAAGAGAAGAAAATCGTGACATCTATTTTGAGTTTATCCACATTTACCGTTGCCATTATTTTTAAAAACCAAAGACAAAATAGAACAAAGTGCTCAAATCATCTAGTTGCATCAAAACTTTCCAAAATCATGAAATCATGGGCATCCCATATGAAATGAAAATCCAAGAAGTACATCAACTATTAAACATCACATGATCACCACCTCTTATACTAGCACAATAGGGGATAGTGGTGGCTATGTTGTTAAAGAGCCAAAGACACCAAAATGTATGGGTGCTGAACTGAGTTCAGACCCATATGACTATATAAGCTATTGAGCTTAGATTGAAAATATTATTGTGTTTTCAATTCCATTCTCATAGTTTTGTAGTAGTTAAAAGGTGGCTGCTAGAGGGTTGCATTAGATACTAAGATCTAGGTGCAGTGCTCTCAGATCCAAAGTTCCTCACTGACGAAGGCCACAAGCCAGAAACAAGTCTGGGGATATTGGATGGGTAGGCACTAGATAGGGATTTTATGCACAAGCCTTCTGGCATCCATTGATTACTCTGGTTGGCACAGGGTGGCACTACTGTATGGGAGTTTTGCCTTGTTTAAATCAACTATCTAATCTTTTCCCTAGAGATCCTCAGCCATCATCATCTGGTGTACTCCTCCAAAAAAAAAAAAAAAAAAACTAAGATTAAAGGATTTAGACCATAATGTTGCACCTTAGAATGAGCAATTGATGATTCAGAAAGCTGGATAATTATGAATGATGAATGAATCACTGGAAAAAAACAACCTTAAGCAAAGTTTTCTTATATACATTTAAGCTACATTATCATATGTACATACATATTTTAAATGCATATTTGCATAATACACATCACACAATTTATACAAGCATACAATGTATCTGAAAGGTTTTTTTAAATAACAATATATACTAGGTTAAGTTCTTTATTCACAGATTATAGTGTAATTTTTAGCTGGAATAACCAGACAAATTTTTTTTTATAGGAAATCATTAAAACTACTTGTTCTTTATACAATGTACTTGCTTAATGATGAGGTTTAGGGAAGGTGTATTATTTTAAAAAGAATGAGTAAGAAATGATAAAATGTAAAATGCAATGTTCATGCATAAATTGTCCTAGTCTTAAATAATCATAGTTAATAATGTTATTATATCCAATTGTTCATTCATTCATAGTTAATCCTATATTTGATTACTGAGAATTTGAGAATTACATTTTATTTAGGTGAATTTATATTATATATATGCAATTGTTTTGCACTGTTAAGTAGTTTATGTATATTCACATTTATATGGGGTATACATTCCTATCTAGTTTTAATTAATTAGAAATTGGTCTTGGAATGAGCCATCCCTATATAGATTGTAGTTATATTGAATTATGATTAGGAGTTAAAAGGCCATTCTCATTGTTATTGTTGAATAAAGATGCTTTATTGAATTCGAGTAGGACCAAAAGGCCACTCTTACAGTTATTGTTCTACAAAAATAGCACAACACATGTTAATATTAGGAAATGTAAGACAAAGAAATGCTTTCTAATTATGAATTCAAGTCTATTAAAGTTGGGTTTCACTATGTGGCAAATGTATTCTATTACTTACAATTATATAACTAATTTAATGTAAATAAAGTTTAAAATTAAACATAGTAATGAAACCTTGGATATTTATGTGTAATAATTTTCTTTCAGCATGTTTGGAATAAGACAATAATGTGCATAGATTAAAGGGAATTTGTTTAAAAAAAATAAATTATATATCAATTAATAATTATATTTGTAATCAAACTATTGTTATATAATATGTTAATTTCTTTAAATGTAACCCTCATTCATTGGGATGAACTTGTGTTCTCTGCAATCTAGCTTGGCATTACAAATAGGGATTGTGCATTATTTTAAATATATATATAAGTGTTGGTTTATTTCCAGATGCTTAAAGCCAGGTGGAAAACCATGTAACTTATGTAAATAAATAAAGTAAATGTAAATAATTGAAATATGTTAATCTGACCATTACATAGTAATAACTTCTTTTGTAAATTTTTGACTCCCAATGAATTATGAAATATTTAATTAAAATACATAAAAAAATATATAATTATATTCAAAGACTTTAATGCAAGACTTAATATATGATTAAAATATGAAACTGCTGTGGGTAAATTTAATTATGATTATAGAAATGAGAAAGGACTTAGATTGGGAAACTCCTGGAAAAAGAAAAACTATATTATGAATTCTTTTTTTGAAAAAAAAAAAAAGCTAAATGGAAATGAACAGAGATATCAAATTGAAAGTACAACAGAATTAGATTATATTTTAACTAATAGAAAATATATATTTTATGATTGTAATATTATTAAAACATTCAGCACAGGGAGATATAAGATATGTTTCAGTGTAAAACTAGAGATGAAAATTATTCAAAAATAATATTGGTTAGTTGATGTAATATTTCTAATCAAAAACATTTTATTCATCCATATAAAAATCCTCTAGTCTTCCCAATGAGAACTCATTGAGGCAAACACCTGAATTACCTGCATTTGATATCTCCATCAAGTTGAATAACTAACTCACCTTACCATGCTGTTTGATATATTATCAATCTCCATATTGTTATTCTACTTTTTGTTTTTAATAAATTCTAACTTCACTTGTGCTTCCAATACTTGTGCCTTTATAACAAGGTAAATGACCTTTTCAAATCAATTATCTCTTCATTTTTTCTTTTAACTTCTCAAAGTCCAACCTATTTAATATTAGATAGTTCTTTTTCCAATTCATGAAATCTTTCTTTATTTGAAAATGATTTGTAACTATAAGTAGTTAAATAAAAAATCACTATGCAATAGCAGCCTTGAACCACAAACAGGAAATTCTTAATATCATTAATTTTGTCTGTCAACCATTGCCTCTGCTAATAACTTTCCAGTCTCCTGGGAATGATCATAATTTAGTTTTGTCAAACATAATTATAAATATCTAATAAAATAAAATCAACCACACCTATATTCATTGTGCCTTCAAGAAAACTCGATATTTCAGTAAAGGACTATCAGACAACTAAAACGAAAGACCATCATATTTTGCAGTCTTAAATTAAGAAATTAAAAATCAATAAATTCACCAAAGTTGACTAATGCACATTGCTGAATAGCTTATCCCTATTCATAAGGATAATTACTTAGTAATAACACTGCCATGACAAAAACATTTGGAACAGACATTAGGAATTTGTTCTGGTCAGTGTTTTTAATGCTTCAAAGAAAAATCAAACAATCTCCTTTCAATTAAAAGCAAATTCTTTTCTGCAGCCAAAATGTATCTACATATTCATTTTTGTCCAACTAGAGAATCAGAAAGAGTGTTATATGCAAGTTTACTAAATGTTTTTAAAAGATTTATTGTGGTATGTGCATTTAAAGATTATTACTTCATAAATATTATTATATATTTTCAGCACTACACATTTAATAACTGTTATTTATTTATATGTTTGTTAAAAATAGATATAAAAGACTTGAATTTATATAGAATGTAAAATTAAGTAATGTTTTTATAAAAATGCAGTAGGAATTTATCTGTTTAAGCCTCGGAAGAAAACTGTTATACAATCGAAAAGTAATACATTGTTAAACTTTTGAAAGCCTTTGAAGAAAACTGTTATACAATCAAAAAGTCATACATTGTTAAACCTTTGCATGTTGCAGAAACAACTATTTTATTTTATATTCAATTAGAAAATGCAATATTAAAAAAAAAAGTCACATTTATTGATTTTTGGTAAATTTTTAATCAATATAGGAAAACCTATTTTTTATCTTTTTAATATTCAAGCTTGCTTGTTTTCAGTAAAATAATGACAGATTACCATAAATAAAGATAAAGGATTTTTAACTCTATTCATTTTTAATCAATTGTTTAGAAACTTGTTTCAAAATAGTGATGGACTGAAACTAATGAACTTTATTTTTAACGTATTACTTAAAAATCTATATATTTGAATTAAATGTTTATATGGATTGTTATTATAATAATAAATAGAAATGAGGAGATAATACCCATTAATTAAAAATATACTTTCATTTTGATGTTACTAAGAAATTATCAATTATTACTAATTAACAATTTCTGAGGCTAATCAAGTTTTTCTCATAAACCTATAATAACTCTTTAACATGTTAGCATGCAACAATGTATTCAAAATGATAGTTTAGTCTCAGTTTTCATTGATATTTAATGTTAATTCTAAATTTTATATTTTCTAGAAACAATTCTGTGACCCTCAGATATGTATCAAAGGATTTCAGCATCCTTTCATATTTCAGATCCAATAATATTTATTGACAACTAATAGCAATTACATACCGTATCACAACTGATACTGAAACTGATATATGTATTGTTTGTCCATGATTTTATTTTACATGCAAAAAAAAAAAAAAATTAATTAAACTTCTTTCTATGTTAAATAAATTGATACATAAAATTTTATTTCTTTACAGTAAATTAATTTTTTTTAAGAATCAGAAAAAATTAAAAAATAGAAAAATAAAAATTATAATACATTATTATGATTCATAATATTTTTGAATATATATATTGATAATGCTAGCCATCATTCTTACAAATGCAAACTATTAAAATCATGTTTCTTTACCTTCTAAATAAACCATAAGAATTAACCAGATGAAAGATTTCAGTTCTATCGTGCATCTTCCTAATAACAGGCCAAACGGAATTGTGCACTGGCCAGTCTACAACTGTATGAGGAATCTAAAATAAGCAAACAACTACATTATAATTTATTAAATCATACAAATTTTAAAAGAAATTACATGAAAAAAAAGTACTACTACTGAAGAAATGTAAGTAATCACACAAAGACAATAGCAAAATATTTTTCAATAATATATCAGGCAGATAGCAAAGATTAATTAAAAATCGCCGAATGTGTAATAATATTAACATTGACATCATTCCTACATTTAGCAGGTCTCAACTAGTTTCCAAATTGCTAGTGACATCAATTAATGAGAGAAATATATCTCAGATTCTTTGTTTTTTAAAATCAAATATTGCCACTTGAAAGATAGTGAAAAATTCTTAAAAGTGTAAATTGGTGGTGGCAGCATAGTAGTGGTAGCAATAACTAGTATAGAGAGTAAAAAGAGTTTAAATATATATAGAAGTAAACGGAACATTGGGTGCGAGTTAATTTATGATAATAGTAAGGAAAGTAGCTTATTACTTAAGACTCGAACGGGATCCTTAGCAACAAGAGAATATACATGTAAATGGAAATATATGGGTGATTTAGTCTGCAAATTGTGTAAGGAACTTATAGAAAATATTAGGCATCTGTTGATTGAATGTAAATGCTTGAAAGCAGAAAGGGTACAAATAAAGAAGTTATGGGAGAATAAATATGAACAAAGTGATTATACAGAAAGTGGGTTATTGGTTTTTGTGCTGGGTTTGGGAAAAGGTGAGGGGAATTTAGATATAAAGGCCATAGAGTTGACAAAGATTATGTTGTGAAAATGGGATGGAGCAGATTATGGGAAATCTTAGGGTGGAGAATGGAAGGGGAAGGTAAAGTGGCTAACAGATTTCTTTCGGCATAGTTGCTGAGAGATTCCTGACTCCGTTTAAGGAGAAGTCACAGTACATCACATCACAACTATAGTGATTTGCTCAATCACTGAGGCAATTCAAGGAGAAATGCGATGGTCAAGTTTTTATATGAGAGATGCAAAAAGTAAAATGAAAATGTTTGGTAGATTTCAATTTATGGATAGTAAGAGAATAGCCAAAATAGTATTTAATTGGATTATGACTAAAAAGCAAGCAACAAAATGAGTGAGAAAGTTAGTACAGTGTGCAAAAGATTTGGATAAAATTTTTGTCAGTATTTGTATAAAGAGTTGGATGGTTGTGTTAGGAGGATTGCTGAGTGGCAAAGACTGGGATACAAGAAAAGATATATTAATAAAAAATGGGGAACTGAAGACATAGAGAACTAGTATGGAGAGTAAAAAGAGCTGAAATATAAATAGAAGTAAACAGAATATTGGATACGAGTTAATTTATGATAGTTTCAGGGAAAGTAGTTTACTATTTAAGGCTCATACAAGATCACTAGCAATAAAAGAATGTACACATAAATGGAAAAATGTGGATGATTTAGTCTGCAAGTTATGTAAGGAAGACATGGAAAATATTAGGTATTTGCTAATAGAATGTAAATGCTTACAAGAAGGATATAAATAATTAAGTTATGGGAGAATAAATATAGACCAAGTGATTATATAGAAAGTGAGTTGTTGGTCTTTATGCTGGGGTTGGAAAGAGATAAGGAGATCTAGATATAAAGACCATGGAGTGGACAAAGAAGATGTGGAAATGGCACAGAGAAGAATATGGGAAAACTTAGAGTGGGGGATGGAAAGGGAAGGATAAAGATGGCTAACAGATTTTTCTTGGATACATTGTCTGAGAGATTCCTGACTTCGATAAAGGAATAGCCATATCACATCATATCATCAAAACAGCAATAATAGTAGTAGACAATTGTAGTAGTAGTAGTCGGTGATGCTTATATATATATATATGTTAATTCTAATATTTTCATGGATAAAAGATGTCATATTATTATTACTATTTGTGGGATATTCCATGTAGTGAAAAAGCTAAATGCCGACGTTTCAGTACAATATCAAGTACCTTCCTCAGAGCCTCCTCTTTCTCAAATCATAAGAATGCATGTGAGATTTAAAATCGTTTTTATCATTTTCTTTCTCCTCATATTTAAATTCTATTGGTTGAGAAGTTTTAAAATTTATTTTCTCTTGCAATAGCTTCTTCCAAATGTTGTTAATCTTCTTTAATTCACACCTTTCATTTATGCTCTTGGGTCTTTTAAAAATCTCTATAGCTTCTTTTAGCAATCTCTGGTCATATTGTTCAATTTTTGCTAAAATATTTGTTTTGTTTTTTTTCAAAATTGATATCATGATTTGTTAATTTTATATGAGAATAAATAGCTGATGAATTGGATTTTTCTCTGACTGCCAGAAAGTGTTCTTTCTCTCTAATATTTATTCTACGATTAGTCTGTCCAATATATGTATGTGAACAGACCCTACATGGAATTTCATATACACCATGACACTCCAAAGCAATTTTATCTTTAGGAAGTGGAAATATTTCACTATTTTTTTTATAAGTAGTGTAAACTGTGTGAATATTATTATTCTTTAAAATGTTACCAATTTTATCAGTTACTTCTTTTATATATAGCAAAATTGTCTTAATTTCTGATGTATCAAAATCTTTTTTCTTTTTATATGTATAAGCCCTATTAATAATGCTGTAATTAAAACTATTATGAAGAAGCATTTTATTAGTAGCAGAAAGGTCCTGGTGAAAATGGCTATCATCAGAAAGTCTCTTAGTTCTATCCAACAATGTATTTGACACTGAAAATAGTTATGCATCAGCATCCTGCACAACTATTTTCAGTGGCAAATACATTGTTGGATAGAACCAAGAGACTTTTTGATGATAGCCATTTTCTCCAGAATATTTCTGCTACTAAAAAAATGCGTCTTGATAATGGTTTTAATTACAGCATTGTTAATAGGGCTTATACATATAAAAAGAAAAAAGATTTTGACACATCAGAAATTAAGACAATTTTGTCATATATAAAAGGAGTAACTGATAAAATTGGTAACATTTTAAAGAATAATAATATTCACACAGTTTACACTACTTATAAAAAAATTAGTGAAATATTTCCACTTCCTAAAGATAAAATTGCTTTGGAGTGTCATAGTGTATATGAAATTTCATGTAGGGTCTGTTCACATACATATATTGGACAGACTAATCGTAGAATAAATATTAGAAAGGAAGAACACATTCTGACAGTCAGAGAAAAACCCAATTCATCAGCTATTTATTCTCATATAAAATTAACAAGGGATCATGATATCAATTTTGAAAAAAACAAATATTTTAGCAAAAATTGAACAATATGACCAGAGATTGCTAAAAGAAGCTATAGAGATTTTTAAAAGGTCCAAGAGCATAAATGAAAGGTGTGAATTAAAGAAGATTAACAACATTTGGAAGAAGCTATTGGAAGAAAAAATAAATTTTAAAACTTCTCAACCAATAGAATTTAAATATGAGGAGAAAGAAAATGATAAAAACGATTTTAAATCCCACACACATTCTTATGATTTGAGAAAGAGGACACTCTGAGGAAGGTACTTGATATTGTACTGAAATGTCAGCATTTAGCTTTTTCAGTACACGAAATATCCCGCAAATAGTAATAATAATATGACATATATATAGGACTACTGTTATATGTCCTTATCAAAAAGTTTATTTTAACCCAAGTTTTAATAAATGGACTTTTTATATATATACAAACACGTATAGGAATTCATATTAGAAGAGGTTTCTTTTAAGGGTTGGCTTTTTGTGTTTTACTTTAAAAAGATACTGATTTTTCTTAAAATGCCTCTTAGTAATTCTAGGTTAAATTTTCTTGATTTTCAAACAGATAGTCTGCTATTTAAAACAGGCAGGAACTTAATAAAAAAGATGATATAGTCAGAACTTCCTTTAAACAACTTTTTCAAATACTGATTCCTATGAAATAAAACTAGAACCAATAAACAAATAAAAAAGCTAATAATCAGGATACCGAAAATACAAATAATAGTATAAATGTTGTCATTGCAACTCAAGTAATTCTTCTGATTTTAATAAAAATAAGGATTTCAATACTTATGCTGGAACTATGAAATTATCTTCTAACCCTATAGAACAAAATGTTAACTGAATTAATGAAGACATAAATGATTTTTTCAATATAGATAATAAAATAAATGAAAATATGGAAGTTACCAACCAGAAAAATATAAGTTTTTCTACAACAAATAATGAAGAATGTTCAGAATAATAAATAAGTTTAACAGAGCTCTGTCTCTTAATTTATTCAAATCTTTCCATAAGTTCAATAATAATAAAAAAAACTGTAATAATATTTATCACTAATAAAAAAAAACCATTTCAATTATAAAATTCCCAGTAGAATAGTTTTATAATTTTCTATCAGAGAAAAAACTTAGGAGAAGGGGTGATTTTTAAAATACGAGATCATTCAAATAATGGATGCTTAATTCAGGAATTCCATAATATCATACAGAAAGATATCTTTCAAAAGAATATTAAGTATTTAAATGATAAAATCATTTGTTTTGTTGATATCAATAGACTACTATCACCCTTAAAACTGATCAAAAAATTGTCATATTTTTACAGATTTGCAAAGCCTCATAAAAACATTTAGTAAAACAAACAACTTTAGACATTTATTGGAAAAGAGGATAACAGTTCCTGATCTCATAAATACAGCAAAATTCAATCTCACTTTAAATAAAAAATACTCAGGTAGCGAATATACCTACCTTTCATATGTCTCCACTCATCATCACTTTTAAAGATGTGCCACCACAATGCTTCTTACATAAGAATAGAACCCATTTAAACAAAGAATGAGCAAATCATTTCTGTAAGTTTTGTCATTTAAAAATCAAAAATAACATCAATGTATCAAGACACAATTCTTGCCCTAAAGAAATGACATTCAATGGACTACCGGATGACTTCATCTGTATACTCTTATCTAACAGTAAAAATAATGCATACATTGTTCAGACAGTAGCCTTTTTACATAACAATTTTCCATTGCCTAGAAAGGAAAATACAATTTGCTTTCATATCATTTCTCATGATGCAATAATTAAATATGATAGTGATAACTCAATAAATAAAGGCTATCAAAATTTCTGATAATCCCTTGCTTGAAGATGATGAAATGGAATATCAGATTTTTAAAACAAACAAAAAATAAATAAATAAAAAGGAAAATAAGGAAGGCAGACTGCCAACAATGAATACTAATATAGAACTCCATAAAAAAACTACCCAAATATATTATAGAAATTAAAACTATACTACCAATAACAAAAAACTAAACTTAATGACATATCTGCAGAAAATTAATTTTGTCAATGAGTAATCTAAACACTGGACTAGACTTTTTCAGAACAATATTGCTTATTTGATTCAGGAACAATATTTCTCAGCAAGAGTAGATTCTCATAAGCATGCCAGAAATCAAAAAAGTAGTATCTCAAAACAAACTCATATATACAAGAATAGGAAGTATTTTCTGATTTAAATGAATCCAATTCATAAAATGAAAACTTGACTTTATAAAACTTTACTTTCATTTGAACATGATAAAACTATGTACCAGGAATATCTACAAAAAAAATTACTGATACGTCAAAAACCTAAGCAAAAAAGACCAACTCAAATATAAGTAAGTTAGATTATTTTTTCTCATTTTTATTATTAGCCTTTATCTTTTCCCATCTAGCTTAAATTATACTTATATTTCTGACATACCTAAAAATCTTCAGATAAATCTATTCCTGAATCAACTTTCACTGCCACAGGCAATACCTTACATACTAAGTAACATTACTGAAATTAATGTGTGAGGAATCGATTACCCACAATGCTTATTTGCAATTAACCATTGGATAAATCAATTTCATTCTCACATTATACTATTTACAGAAACAAAACATACCTCCACAAACAAAATTAATCTCCAATGGTATATAAGCAGATAAGGGTTTCTTAAACTCTCATAATCCATCAATGCTTCTGCAGGGATTAGGACATTAATACATCACAAAGCTCCCTTTCAGTATTTTAAAATCTTATACCTTGATGAAAATATGAACATAGTTATATTCTATGATCATGCCTTCACAATTAAAATAGTAACCCTCTATAACAAAACAACATCAATATCAGTTAATACAGCAAATTAATCTTATATTTTCTAACCCCTACCAAACAATTTCAATAGGTGATTTCAATATGTCCTACTTTGACTTTGTTTCCAAATACTTACATATTTTAAACCAAAAATTAATGAATACTGAAGGTTTTTGTCTGAAAACTCCATCTCCTCTCTATTTGATTTCTTATTCTATTCTCCTAGTCTGCATTTCATCATTATACATTCTTGTTACTTTTCAGATCATTTTGCATTCAATGTTTGGTTGAACATAAACATAAAAATTAACTTTCCTTAATTCTCAATAACATAATCAGATTACTGCTCAAACTCTTCATGCCAAAGGTTGTCTTAACAGAAATATACATTTATTTCAAAAAAATAAACATACTAACATTAGATATTTACCTCTACAATAAAATTTTATACCCAAAGAAATAAGTTGCCAACTGCTCTAATAAAAAAACTAGACTTTATTCATGAAAAGGCTACATTTAATGGCCTCAAGACTATTGAAGATAAAAAAATTACACCTTTTATTATAAAAGATATTCAATTAGTTCTAAGAGAAAACATGTTACCAAACTTGTTTTTTCACTTTAAAAATAAATTACACACCAATAAAAGCCCTACTTTCATTTCTTTGCTCTTTGGTAAAAGAGATGGAAATCACTTTTATCAAAAAATGAAATGTCTTAAAATTAATACAAATCCTGACCCCCATGTAATTCCAAACATTATCCTCATCCATCTTGGTCTCTTTAATATTCCAGTAATCTACTTAAGTCACTCCACCATAAATTTTATAAAAATGATCAGTTGTATCCTGTGTCTATAGCACTTTCTATTAAAAAAAACATTACCCTTGCTCTCTTGATAACTCATAATCATTTCAAGCTTTTCATTACTTAAAAGGGTACTGTGGCTGAAAGAATAGAAGAACCATGAAATGTTTAAGCTAGAGTAGGCATGTTCTACTTACTACATTAGTATTTGGAAAATAAAAATGACTATTTTTAGTCTATCTAGGTAAAATTAAAGATGTTTGCTTCTTTGCAATTTAAAACTACTGCCTACTTAATTTCAAACTTCACATTTAAATTAGTTTGAATTTGAATATATATAACATCACTGCAGTATACATTCAAGAGTTCCCTTTTGAATGGGCTATAAATTCAAGCCTTTCTTTATATGAAGAGGCAATGTGGCTGTAAGAATATAGTTATGGGGTATTTTTTATAGATTTCTGTTAGTGTTATGTGTTCATTATTTTCTATATTAGTGTTTAAGAAATGACTATTGTATTTAATGTTTATTTATTTGCAATTTAAGAACTTTATTTATTTAATTTCATATCTCTTGTTTAAATTAGATTCAATTTCAATATATAACATTACTGAAGTATACATTCAAAAAAATTCCATTTGAATAGGCTGCAAAATTCACACTTTTCTTTATTTAAAAGACTGAACTAAATCCCATATGGCTATTTGAGTTAGATAGCTGGATTGAAAGACATATGGATATCTGACAATTTCAGTTTTTCTACTCAATATTTATACCTTAGATAAAGTACTGGGCTTGCCCTGGCATTTTTAATCTATTGCTTGAATATCCTGGCACTTCACTGATGACGCCAGAGGCAGAAACCGGTCTGAGTTGAAGATATTCTCAAAACTTGTTAAGAGCTAATTTTGCGAGCTCTATATACAACATTTGTAAATATAAGCTTATTAAATTAAGTCATGTGACATTTGACTTGATTTTTTTTGGCATTTTAGCTTTAACCATATACTATTCAGATTAAAAAATAGTGGGGCAGGATTAATAAAATGCTCTGATCAGGTATTAGCAGATGCAATAAAAAATTTAAGTGATATACGTCGATGACATAATGTTAGGATCAGAACTCATTTAAAACAGATATTTCGAAAGTGTAAAATAAGGCAATTAAAATAAATTTTAAAAAAAGTAATTTAATCACAGCTGAGGTCAAGTTATTGGGCTATGTATTAAGTGGGAAAAGAATTCAACCACATCCTGACAAAATCAGAGCAATTCAGTTTTCAGTTCCCAAAAATAAAAAACACAAAAGAGGGTTTCTAGGCTTATATAATTTTTACAACCGATTCTACAAAAAAAAATTTACAACATGGAGCCACTACTGTAATTTCTGAAAAAGGAAAGATCTTGAGAATGGACAGAATAGCATGATAGCAGTTTTCAAAATGTGAAAAAGAGTTTCTTAAAAAAAGTCATGCTGTCATTTTTCGATTTTAACAAGCCATTTTATGTACAAACTGATAGTAGTGAGGTCAGATTGGGTGCGACTTTTCCCCAAAATTCAAGGGGGTTTGACATGGGGTCCTTTGCTTTATAAGCTTGCTATTGAAGAAACCTGAATTAAATTACAGTGACAGAAAAAGAAGCCCTTTCTATCATTTAGGCATTCAAAAAATGTTGACAGTTTCTAATAGGATCTGAGGTGATCATAATCATGGATCACAAGAGCCTCGAATTTTTAAACCATAGTTTTTTAACAAACAGCCATCTGATAAGATGGAGCTTGTTTCTCCAAGAGTTTAATTATAGTGTGCAATATTGCAGAGGGAGGGAGAATATAGTAGTGGATACATTAAACCATTATCCAACTTCATTGGATCACCAGCATTTAAGATGTAATGATCTATATATTGCCTCAATGGAAATAGACGGAAGTTAGTCAGTAGAAAATGGCGTCCGGGGGTTAAGAGCAAGTCAAAGAGCAGACTCCAATTGATGGCAAATAATAAAATATCTATATCATCAACCCATAATATGAAGCATAAAAAACCCTTTGTGGAGAGATAGAAAGAGCTATTGCATAAAAGGGGGTTTTACAATACAAAAAGGGGGAAATAAACAAAAACGTATCATTATAACCATCACCCAGCAGAAACAGATGGTTGAATATGTTCATCAAAGATATGGACATTATGGATCAAGTAAAGTTGAGGATTGGTTAAATCATTGGTTCTACTTGACAGGGATGTATGCTAGCAATTTAGCCATCACAAACAAGTTCAAACTATATCTTAAAAAAAACCACTTAATGCATCAGGCATAGGTTCGCTTAAGCACATTCATACTCAACAACCAAATAACTTAGTAGCCATAGATTATTGTGGATCATTGCTCCCGTTTAACAAAATTTGGTATCGGGTAGTAGTTTATACTTTTCAAAACTAGTGGCTGCATACCCTGTGTCACAGGCAAACACCAAACAAACTATATGGCTGTTAGAACAGCAGCATTTTGAAACCATTGGAATCCCGGATAAAATCTCTGATCACAGAACACCATTCATTTCTGAAGAATAGAAGAAATGGATTGTTAAGCATAAGGTAAAACACATATGTCTATTTGTAACCCACAGTTTAATTCATGTGAGTGGATAATGTGGAAATTAGGGCAATTACTTACAGTATATATACATGATAATTACAGAGAGTGGGTTAAGAAAATTCCACGGATTGTCAACATGATAGATTGGTCTAAAAATGAATCCACAGGGTTTAAATTTGCATGGCTTCATTTTGAAAAAGTATACCCTATCCTTTTAAAACTAAACAGCCAATGGAAATGTTCCCTGTAGATAGGGACAGGGATGGTAGCCAAGCATGGCTTAAGCGAAGGAAGATGGCAGAGTTAAGACAGAGGAACCAAGGGAAGATGAATGGTACATTTATGATAGGTGATAGTGAACCAGCCAAAAAAAAAAAAACGTATATAAAATGTTCCAGTCAATTTACAAGGGTCCTTAGGACATAGCATGTTTGTTGTGAGAAAGGGCCAGGAAAAAAAAGGAACTTATAACACTCAATCACTAAAATTGATGGGAATCACTTGACAAAACATAAACAAATTGAAATAATCAGACAGACTTGCAGGTGTAAGGAATATCTATGCAATTTGAAATATGTTTTATAGAAAAATAGTAAATAAATAAAAGTGAAAAAAAAAATCAAACAATAACATTAAAATCAAATATCAGAGCTTTAAAAGGGGTCAAATTGATGCATTTTACCTCTCAAGGGGAGGGGGTGATATAAGGCTAGCGAGATATATGTTCTAAACCACACATCTTTGTTACGTGTGTTAAAATAACTAAATAAATTATCTAAAGAAAAGAAAAACAAGAATAGTTAAAAAAATAATATATTTAAAAAATAGATTTTAAAATGTAATTTTGAAAAAATAAAACATTATTTTTCTTTTACAATAGAATAAAACTATTTATTAAGAGTGGGTGGGGAAAAGAATTTAAAAAAATAAAAATTTAAAACCCACTCACTCTTCTTTTTATTAATTAATAAGATAAAAAAAAATGTTTAAAAAAACTTAATAAATGTAAAATAAAATTAGTTATAAAAGAAACTTTTGTGAAAATATTTCATCGGCAGGAATGAAATTAATTTGGACAGATTCCTGGACGATACTAGATTAATCTAATAAAGATTAGATAAAACAAAATGTAAAATTAATTTAAAATAGATTTGTGATATAAAATTAAAACTATGATAAGGAAATAAACAATAGGAGTTTGATATAAAAGTTGTGGCTTAGCTATTGTTGTACTTATTCTTTTTATGATTCATTCTGGATTCATTCAGATATTCAGACAGAGTCAGTCTTTGAAAAGTTGTTGCAAGTTTAGAGTTTATCGATCCATTCATCACTGAGGGCATAGTTAATGTGACCCTCAGTAAGCCAATTCCCCATTATTGTGGTAGACAATATCAATGCAGGAACCACAGAATTAGCAACATGCATTACTAGAAAACCATAGAAGTGTTCAACTGGACTTCATGTCCCAAGTACTCAGCTTCATCAATTGTGCTCACCTAGAACTGACACCTGGAACCAATGCACAAACTGTGAAATAGACACTGCACATTCTTACTCCTATTGTCAACCTGAAGAATATAATAAGTCAGGAAAACATCAATGGAGACCAAAAGACCAACCAGTTGGACAGTAACACTAATGAAAACCTAGGTAAATAGATTTTCAATAAACTGTCTAGACATGTTATTTATTTCAAATAACTACAACTTAATGAAGGACTATAATAAATTTAGCCTTAATGTAATCATTTATATTTTCTTTATGTAAAGTTTTATTAGGTTATATTAAATATGTGTGTCCATGAATAAATAATAATGTTTGCTTAATTATTATTAGGTCTATTTGCGCTCTTTCTTGTCACTGCATCACCATTAATTTAAAGATATAAATACCTGCATGGGTTAAGTAAAATGCACTGGACCCCCTGATAAAGAGTAGGAATTAGCTTGGGTTATTTAAAAACCAGATTCATATACCTGTCACCCAAACATGCTGGCTATATATAACATATGGATGGATGGTGCCTGAGACTTTGCTCTTAAAACAAATAAAATGCTTTGAATAGCAGATTTTGTTCCAGCAGTTGAGGGGTGCTATAGCCAGGAAATGTGGTCAAGCTATACATTTGTATAACCTCGATCTGGCCATAAGTATCGTTGATGGTTAATCTGTGAATGGTATTCTACCCCGCTGCATCGATCCATTGCCACAGATATTAAAGATATAATTAAATAAGTCTTATAAGTAAATAATAAAAATAAAATATATAAAAAAGTAAGATATATAAAAAAATAATAATGTATAAAGAATAAATATGAAGTAAGCTTATTAAAAGCGGCGGATCGGTACACTATACTAGGTTAAATTCCCGGTAACAAGGTAAACTTTTCCCCATAGAAAACCATTATAATCTCTAGCTTTTTATATGATCTTTTTACTTTATGATGAATTTTTGGGGACCAACTGTCCTCAGTAATCGGGATAAAAATATTTATATAATATCATTGCAGTATACATTCAAAAAAATTCATTTTGAATGGGGTGCAAAATTCAAGCTTTTCTTTAATATAAAAGAGAATGTGAGGGAAAGAAAATAGCTATGGCACATTTAAGATATTTTGTAAAGATTGCAGCTAGAGTTATGCATTGTTTCTATTAAATTAATGTTTGTAGAGTAAAAATGACTACTGTGTAATCTTTTTTTAAGTATATTTATATATTTATTTGCAGTTTAAGATCTTTGCTTATTTAATTTCACATTCCCTGTTTAAATTAGTTTGAATTTCTATACAATATCATTGCTGTATAAATTCAAGAAAATTCCTTTTGAACGGGCTATAAAATTCAAACTTCTTTATTTAAAGATGGAGTGCGATAAAAGAATATAGCAGCTATGGGATGTTTAAGATACTTTATATAGATTTCAATTAGCATTATGCATTGTTTCTACTTAATATATAGTAAGAGATAATATAAAATGTACATATAATACCTGTTAATTAAAATATTATGTTAAATATTTTAAACAATAAACAAAGATATCTTTAAAAACCTCTTTTATTTTATCACCGTTTCTAAAAATGTTTGTGAAAATATGTTTTTGAATAGATTTTTCCTATCAACTTTCTTTTATCAAAAGAAGTTACAAAAACTTTACTGGTAAACAAAAAGCATATGAACGTGCCAAACCTATATTATTCTCATGCTTTCTTTCAATTTTTTAATAAAATAAAACCTTAATATAGGAAAAATATATATATTTAACTATGCAATAGCTAATTACTGCAATATTAAAATTATATATATGTATTCATATTTTTTTTTCTATAAGTGTGGTGAAACTTGATTTTAAAAAATTTATAAGATATATATTTGTGATAAAACATAAGGTTGCATATTGTGCTCAGGCTAATGACCGGCTCTAAGATGGGGGATAATGAAATTTAGATATGAGACTAGTGTCTCACCAAAAATAATTTCCCATTACTTTTTAGGATAGAATATTGGCTTATCAATATCTAGGTATTGTTCCAGATAAAAACAATCTTTTCTGTCTCCCCTTTTCTTTATTACTTTCAGTCTTACAAGTCAATTGAAGGCTCAGCTGTCATACATTTCTCATGCCAGCAATCATCTCCTTAAACTAATTGTGATCATGAGATTCCTCTTTATGCAACCATATTTCCATCCTTTACTCGATGCACAGCACTGTCATCACAAAATGTAACTGTAATATAGTATTTTTCAGTCTTTTTATTGTGATATTGGAATGGCTATATTCATTTGTGAGTAAATGCTGCTGATGAACATAAGTTCTTTTTTTTTTTTACTAGTTTCTTTTTATCATTTTAAGCTGTGGTTGAGTGAATCCATGATTAGTGATACCATTAGGAGGCAGCACCATTGTGAATTAAAAGTTGATTTAGCAAATGTAAGTTATTCTTTTGCTCTACACATTAATACACAAAAACTGTGACAGCAACAATTTTATTCTAGTTTAGAATGTTGACTAATTACTTTATAGAAAAGGAAATTTTTGCCCAATAGGGGTGATGACAGAATTAATCATAGCCTACATAACTGATCAATCACAGTGAAGAGTTTATCTGTGAATGATGTGTTTATAATTCTACTTTCTCACAATTTAGATAATGTTGACACAATATTTATTTCACTCTTAATTAAACATTTATTTAATTTAATTAACAACCACTAGATGATTCTAGTCAACATCAGATCATTTTAATTGAAAATTGGGGGGGGGGGGGTAATGGCTGGATCATCCCTAATAAAGGGATGATCCAGCCATCAGCCCCCCCCCCCAATTTTCAATTAAAATATGTATTATGGAATTGAAAAAAAAAAATTCTTCCAATTTAAATCAGTAAGCTTTTATTAAATTTTAAAAAAATATTTATAACTGTACTAAGCTTTTTTGAAATCTTTTGCCAAGCCAAATATTTCATATCCTCCCTCTTTTCATTCCTAAACAGGCTATAATTCATTGGCTCCCAAAGGTAACAAATGGATGAATATTAAATGCCAATTAATAAAATAAATTACAAAGAATTCTAAGTGACTGAAATAGCTTTTCATAAACAATATAAATACATACTTATGCTTCTAATTAACACCCACAGTATTTGCTTATTTATCTACATTATGTTTTTATGTGTTGTGTATGTGTACATATATATTTACATTTAAATAAATCAATGATATATAATATAAAATTCATTTATATTACAGCAATAATATATTTAATAATAATCATACACAAAAAAGCTCTTTTCAGCAAATATGAATTTCTACCCTTTTTAATGTGCTTTAACTAATTTACAATTATGTGATGTGATGCACTGTGACTTCTCCTTAAACTGAGTCAGGAATCTCTCAGCAACTATGCCCAGAGAAACCTGTTAGCCACTTTACCTTCCATTCCCCACTCTAAATTTTCCGATATTCTGCTCCATCCCATTTCCACAACGTAATCTTTGTCAACTCTATGGCCTTTATATCTAAATCCTCCTTATTTTTTCCCAAACCCAGCATAAAAACTAATAACCCACTTTCTGTATAATCACTTTTTTCATATTTATTTTTCCATAACTTCATTATTTGTACCCTTTCTATTTTCTATTATGATCTACACTGTATACATAGCGACATCTATTTTTTTATTTTTAAAAAGTGACTATAACCTATTAAAACCGTACAATATTTTCAAGACATACAAAAAACCTTGTGTAAATGTATATTACTTAAGTTTCCATTCATTTATCATTAGAAATTATCAATCAAATTAATTGATGTTTTATATATGTTCATATAATTATTTTTGTTATAATTAATGTAATCGGTTTCTTGTATCTTTCTTCTATTAGTTTCTTTAATATAATTTAAAAAACTTATATTTTTAATATAATCTATTATTTGAGTATTCATCATCATTATCAACCATTATCAATCCACTGCAGGATGAAGGTCTCTCCAAGTTTAATCCATCTTCTCCGATCTTTAGCTTCTCTTCTCCACATCACCCCTACACATTTTCTTATTTCATCCATCCATCTTACATGTGGTCTCCTTCTGGGTCTTTTACAATCTCTTGGAATCCAGTTTAAAATTTCAATTGTCCATCTATTATCATCTCTTCTAGCAATATGTCCAGCCCAACTCCACTTCAATCTTTTAATTTTTTCAATGAGGTCAGTAACACCTGTTTGTTCTCTTACCCATACATTGCGTTTTCGATCTCTTCTTGTTACTCCCAACATACATCTCTCCATACTTCTTTGAGTGGTCTGAAGTCTCTGTATTGATCTTCTATTAAGTGTCCAAGTCTCAGATCCATAAGTAAGAACTGGTAAAACACATTTGTTAAAAACCTTTTTTGTCAAACACATAGGCATATTTCCTTTTAATATCAAGTTATTTCTACCGAAAGCACTCCAACCAAGTTTAATTCTATGATTAATTTCCTCCATTATGTTTCCATCTGTATTAATAATCTGACCAAAGTATTTGTAACTCTTAACTTCTTCTAATTCATCATAATCAATCTTTATTTTCATATTTTGAGCAAATCGATTAAACATTACTTTAGTCTTTTTAACATTTATCTTTAGTCCTACTTTCATCTGATAACTCCTGCAACATTTCCTGCAGCTCCGAAGCATTATTTGCAAAAACAACTACATCATCTGTGAAATCTAAATGACTTAAATAATCTCCATTTACTTTGACTCCTTTAGTTTCCCATTTTAACCCACAAAAAACCATTTGCAGCACTGCTGCAAAAAGTTTTGGAGATATGGAGTCACCTTGTCTTACACCTTTCTCAATGTTGACTTTCCCAGTATCATTATGTAATCTAATTGTTGCTGTTGCATTTTTATAAATATTCTTTAAAATATGACAATATCCTGGATCTATACCTTGATGATCCAATGCTTTAATCACTGAAGAAATGTTTATAGAATCAAATGCCTTTTCATAATATACAAATCCAAAACATAATGACAACTCATATTCATTTGTCCTTTCTATAACTTCTCTCAATACTTGAATATGATCTACTGTACTAAAACCACTTTTAAATCCAGCTTGTTCTCTTGGTTGGTGAAAATCCAAGGTTCTCTGTAGACGAGTTGTAATTATCTTGGTAAAATTTTTATATAAAACTGATAAAAGGCTGATAGGTCTGTAATTTCTAATATCTTCTTTATCACCTTTTTTAAATATTAATATTATTACTGCATTCTTCCAATCATCCGGTACATCTTTATCATTTAGACATTTGGTATATAACTTTGCTAATATTTTTTCTGTTTCTTCACCTGCTTCTTTTAATATATCAATTATAATTCCATCATTACCTGGAGCCTTTCCTTTTTTCATACATTTAATTGCATTTCTCACTTCTTCATTTAAAATTCTGGACAATTCGGAAGATGTAATAGATATAGGAGGTACTTGTTCTTTATTACTATATAATTCTTGATAAAAATCTTCTACCAATTTCATAATGTCATCCCTCTTTTTAGTAATAATTCCATCTTTTTTCCTTATTGCAGATATAAATTTCCTACCAATACCAAAATGTTGTTTTACATTCTTAAGACTTTTATTTTCTTCTACAGCTTTTCTTGCTAGTTCACAGTTATACTTTCTTATATCATTTTCAACTCTTTTCCGCACCATTTTACAAAATTCGAGATATTCAATTTTTTTAATGCATCATTCTTGCATATCTTCATATTCCTTCTTTTCTTCATAAGTTCTCTAGTCTCAGTAGAAATTTTATTAGTCAGTTGCTGCTTTTTTCTACCAGCTATCTTTGTTGCAGTTTTTAAAAGTGTATCAGTTATTTTCATATTAATTTCATTCAAATCTGAATCATGTTCAAAATCTACTAATACTTGAAACCGATTTGTAAGTTCTAATTTAAATTCATTAGAATGTTTCTGAAGATTAGGAATATCAACTGTAAATATAGTTTTTCTTAATAATTTTTGTCTCTCTAGTTTTACATTAACATGTATCTTACCCCTTACTAATCGATGATCACTTCCTGTGTTAAATTTATTAAGAACATTACAATCTTGAAATATGTATTTCCTGTTAGTCAAAATATAATCCAATTCTGCTGTACCTTCATTTGGATGCTTCCATGTCCATTTCCTTCTAACATTTTTCTCAAAAAAAGAATTCATAATATAAAGTTTTTCCTTCTCTGCAAACTCCACAAGTCTATGTCCTCTCTCATTTCTATTACCATAACCAAAATTACCTACAACACTTTCATCTTTCATTTGTTTACCAATTCTAGCATTAAAATCTCCCATAACAATTTTAAAATGTTGTTTACTCTGATCAAAAGCCTTTTGTACATCCATATAAAAATCTTCTACTACTTCATCACTGTGAGAACTTGTTGGGGCATAAACCTGAATTATCTGCATTTGATATCTGCTATTAAGTTGTATAACTAATCTTGCCACTCTGTCTGATACACCATCAATCTCCACAATATTGTTCTTCCACTTTTTATTTATAATGAATCCTACTCCACTTGTATTTCCAATATTTGTGCCTTTATAATAGAGCATATGTCCACTTTTTAAATCAATTGTCTCTTCACCTTTTCTTCTAACTTCACAAAGTCCAATAATATCCCATTTAATATAAGAGAGTTCTTCTTCTAATTCTTGCAATCTTCCTTCACTTGAAAGTGATCTGCAGTTGTAAGTACCTAAATAAAAAGTCGTCATCAAATGGCAGCCTGGGTCCGCCTCCAGGATATTCTTAGCACCCTCCGCCTTCGGCCACCAACCGCTGCCTTGGTTGGTGACTTTACAGCCTCCTGGGATTAAGGGCCATGCTTTATTTTTGTCTGTCATAATTGTATAATTGGGAAAAATCTTTATCATTTACACAAACATTCATTCTGCCTTATCAGGCACTGAGAAGAAAGACCATGGTGTTTCTTGATCTTAAACTCAGAGGTAAAAAGCCAATAAACTCACCACGCTGGCTAATGCGTGTTGGTGAGCAGCCCATCCATGCTCGTATACTATATGAATAAACATATAGTAATAACAGCTGCAACGACAAGAACGTATGGAGTGGACATTAGGAATTTGCCCTGCTCGGTTCCCTTAAGGCCTCCAAGAGGAATCAAAGGGTCTCCTTTCAGTTAATAGCAAACTCCTTTCTGCAGCCATTTGAGTATTACAATCTATTATATTAAAGAAACTAATAGAAAAAAGATACATGAAACCAATTACATTAATTATAACAAAAATAATTGCATGAACATTTATAAAACGTTAATTAATTTGACTAATAATTAGCTAATGATAAATGAATGGAAGGTTATATAATATACATTTACACAGGTTTTTTTTTTTTTTTACATCTTGAAAATATTGTATAGTTTTAAAATAGTCAAGTTTATAAATAAATAAAAAAAATAGATGTCACTAAGTATGCATTGTAGATCATAATTGTAAATTAGTTAAAGCACATTGAAAAGGGCAAAAAGTAATATTTGCCAAAAAGAGCTTTTTTGTGTATGTTTATTATTATATATATTATTGCTATTATATAAATTTATTTTATATTATATCATTGATTTATTTAAATATATGTAAAAGCAACATAATGGATTAAAGTTCTTTTCATTTTTGATTATATATATTGTAACGGAATTTAAATACTCACTGCAACGGAATTTATACTAGATCCTCAAATATAAATAAAATAGCAAGACATTGTAACTTATGAAATAATATCAAGTGGGTGAGTACATTTAATCAAAATATTTCAAAATAAATACAACAGTATTTTTACCCACATTTTATCTCTTAGTTTTATTAAGTGAATAGTAAGTGAATATGGTCTACTGGAGCGCCACTAGGTTATCTGAACCTAGACAAAAGTTATATTATATTCTTATTTCAAATGTATCGAGTTTGAACCCCATTGGTACCTTATTTATAACAAAATGGAAGATTTTTCGATTTTAGAACCATATCACCTTTGCACTAACATGAAGGAAAACAGAAAAAACATCCTTATGCTATAGTTGTGCATATAAAATTCATTAGACCAAAATTATCACTTAGATTTTAATATTATAAATGCATTTTAATATTTTCACAGTAAACACTATCAATTTATGGTGGCAATACACCCATCCTTGAATGATGTGGTTGATGGAATGGTGGTTATTATTTTATAATGACTCACAAATGATAAAAAAATACAGTGAAAATCATTATTTATCTACAGCCATTAAACACATTTATCCAGATTATTAATTTAAAAACAGGATGATGACAATGCTGGTACTTCCATCCACAGCTTTTGAACTAAGCCTAACATAAAATTTAGCTTTTTAGAAATACATAATTATTTGGCTAACTTTAGTATATCTAAATTAGAACTTAAACAGTTAATAATACTCTTAATAAAATATACGCCTCTTTCAATAAAACAAATTAATATTTATTATTGGACTACTAAAATATACATACTATTTAAACATCTATATGAAAATTTATATAAATAACAATTATGAGTAATTTATATTTAAATCATAATATTAATATTAAATTCTTCCCCCTTTCCCATTAATGACACTATCCAATGTTCATCCTAGTATAATGTGCATCAATTTGGATAAGAAATTACTGCAATTTTATATCCACAAGAAAAATATTTCATTAAAAAAAATAAACATTCTTTGTGCACACATATTCTTATAACCTTATGAATCTAAGCTTAACATATAAAGTAAAATGATTAATTAAAAAAGTGTTAGTTAGATTCAAAATAAAAGCATTTACAGAAACAAGTTTTAAATTACTTATCTCCCCCTCTAAGCTATTGAGGTCACTAATTATTACTTCAAAAACCATAATCTATTTTCTCTAATGCTATACTTCTATTACTTTCAACATTTATACAACACAATGATACATGTGGAAAGTATTATTGGTAGTTGTAACTTACGCCACATGTCACCACTTGGTGACACTGCAGCACCATCAACAACCAGTAAGAAGCCTGCAAGTGATAAATTTCTATTCAAAAAATGGCTGAAATCGTCAATGGGAGACAAAAAAAATCAAAAATCGCTGAAATCATCAGTAGAAATAAAATAAAAAAAAACTCAAATCATAAAAAAAAATGCCCAAGGCAATCAAACAAATACAGCGAAAGTACGAATTATATAAAAAAAATTAAAAAATCGCTGAAATGATGGTTGGAAAAAAAAAATCACTAAAATCATTTAAAAATGCCCAAGGCAATCAAACACATACATGGAAAGTACAAATTATAAAAAAAAAAAATTAAAATATTGCTGAAAAACAAAGAAAATACTATAAAATTCAAATTAAGCAGATATCGGTGAAAATATGTCACCCCCCCCCCAATATATATATCAAACAAATATATCAAAAATATAAAAAAAACACAACAAAGTGCTATAAAATTCAAATTAAAAAAACAAATGGTTGAAAATAGCAAACAAATAACAAATCCACAAATTAAATGACTACGTCAAACGAACAATAATGGAGGATTAGGCGGGAAAATCGAAATGACTAAATCGAATCATCGATGGAACTAAAAATAAATTAAAAAATCACCTCACATCATCGATGGAACAATAAATAATAAAATCCCCTCAAATCATCGATGAAACAATAAATTAAAAAAAAGCTCTGAAATTAAGCAAACATATAAATGCCCCCCCCCAATGAAGAATTTTTAAGCAAAAGTAGCTGAAACGTACAAATTGAAATGTCTAAATCACACAAATCCTTCTAATATACAAATTAAAATAAAATAAAAATAAAGAAAAGGCTACGAAATTCGAATTAGAGCAAAAATAAAAAACTATAGTGAAAATGTTTAAAAAAATAATGAATCTCACTTACTGATAATGGAAGATGGGGTAGTTTGCAAAAAATATATACTAAATTTCATCAGTTTAAATAAAGAAATAATAGACTTTCTAAAAAGCAATAAGAACATTACACCAGAGAGGTTCTAATTGTTTCCAAAACTTTATCAATTTATTTTTTTCTCTGCTTTCAAATTACTTAAAAGCATCAAAAATAAGTACCTTTCAAAAAG
Source organism: Epiperipatus broadwayi (assembly GCA_028023455.1). Taxonomy (NCBI): domain Eukaryota; kingdom Metazoa; phylum Onychophora; class Udeonychophora; order Euonychophora; family Peripatidae; genus Epiperipatus; species Epiperipatus broadwayi. Next base: position 2,408,446 of record JAQFVV010000097.1, on the reverse strand, counting down.
ATTCTAAAGCATTAATTAATATATATTAAAAGCAATAATAAATGTACACGGGAAGTTATATTTATCAAAGTAATTATATTCTGCATTGAAATTATGGAATTATTATATTTATTGACAAGAATATTACAAGATGTTATTTTAACAAGAATTTAAGTAATTAATAATATTAAAATAGAGTTTTAAAAATATATTTGTAGAAATATTACTAACTTTTGGTTCAGAGTTTAGGCGCCATTTACACAATGATAAGTCCTCCTGCCTTGTTTTCACCTCTTCTTTAATTAAAATTATAGCACTGTAATCAAAGCTGATCTCCATGTGAATAACAGTAGATTAAAAAAATAATTTCACAAGACAAAACACTAGCAAAGTTGCAAATACTTCTTAACGTTTTATTTAAACCAAGTTGCAAATAGAAATGTGACGTAATACCTCTTTCGATGTCATTTACACAATGATGATTTGATCGATGTCTTCCTGCCTTGTTTTGATCTCTTCTTTAATTAAAATTATAGCACTGTAATCAAAGCTGATCTCCATGTGAATAACAGCAGATTAAAAAAATAATTTCACAAGACAAAACACTAGCAAAGTTATTTAAAGAAGTTGCAGATACTTCTTAACGTTTTATTTAAACCAAGTTGCAAATAGAAATGTGACGTAATAGCTCTTTCTTACATTAAAAAAATGTAGTTGCAATTGAAATGTGACGTAAGAGTTATTTTTTTTTACATTGAAAAAATATAACACCTTAATCCAATTTAAAATGATAAATATTTCATCAGTATTTTGCCAAAGAGAAAATATTTTCTTAAAAAATTACTTTAGCACTATTATTTTCAATTGGATTAGGGTGTTATATTTTTGTAATGTAAAAAAAAAATAGCTCTTACGTTACATTTCAATTGTAACTACATTTGTTTAATGTAAGAAAGAGTTATTGCGTCACATTTCTATTTGCAACTTGGTTTAAATAAAACGTAAAGAAGTATCTACAACTTCTTTAAATAACTTTGCTAGTGTTTTGTCTTGTGAAATTATTTTTTTAATCTGCTGTTATTCACATGGAGATCAGCTTTGATTACAGTGCTATAATTTTAATTAAAGAAGAGGTGAAAACAAGGCAGGAGAACTTATCATTGTGTAAATGGCGCCTAAACTCCGAACCAAAAGTTAGTAATATTTCTACAAATATATTTTTAAAACTCTCTATTTTAATATTATTAATTACTTAAATTCTTGTTAAAATAACATCTTGTAATATTCTTGTCAATAAATATAATAATTCCATAATTTCAATGCAGAATATAATTACTTTGATAAATATAAGTTCCCGTGTACATTTATTATTGCTTTTAATATATATTAATTAATGCTTTAGAATCTTTTTGAAAGGTACTTATTTTTGATGCTTTTACGTAATTTGAAAGCAGAGAAAAAAATAAATTGATAAAGTTTTGGGAAACAATTAGAACCTCTCTGGTGTAATGTTCTTATTGCTTTTTAAAAAGTCTATTATTTCTTTATTTAAACTGATGAAATTTAATATATATTTTTTGCAAACTACCCCATCTTCCATTATCAGTAAGTGAGATTCATTATTTTTTTAGACAATTTATTGTTTCATCGATGATTTGAGGGGATTTTATTATTTATTGTTCCATCGATGATGTGAGGTGATTTTTTTATTTATTTTTAGTTCCATCGATGATTCGATTTAGTCATTTCGATTTTCCCGCCTAATCCTCCATTATTGTTCGTTTGACGTAGTCATTTCAATTTGTGGATTTGTTATTTGTTCGCTATTTTCAACCATTTCTGTTTTTTTAATTTGAATTTTATACCATTTTGTTGGGTTTTTTTTTAATTTGCTATGTATTTGTTTGATATACATTGGCTGGGAAGTGACAAATTGTTGATTTGGGGGGGTGTGACGTATTTTCACCGATATCTGTTTAATTTGAATTATATAGTATTTTCTTTGTTTTTCAGCAATATTTTAATATTTTTTTTTTATAATTTGTACTATCCATGTATGTGTTTGATTGCCTCGGGCATTTTTAAATGATTTTTTTTTCCATCCATCATTTCAGCGATTTTTTAATTTTTTTTTTTATATAATTAGTACTTTCGCTGCATTTGTTTGATTGCCTCGGGCATTTTTTTTGATTTGAGTTTTTTTTTTTTATTTCTACTGATGATTTCAGCGATTTTTGATTTTTTTTGTCTCCCATTGACAATTTCAGCCATTTTTTGAATAGAAATTTATCACTTGCAGGCTTCTTACCAGTTGTTGATGGTGATGTGATGTGATGTATTTTGGCTTCTCCTTAAACGAAGTCAAGAATATCTCAGCAATTATGCCCAGATAAACCTGTTAGCCATTTTATTCTCCATTCCCCACTCTCAAGTCTTCCCATATTCTGCCCCATCCCATTTCCACAACATAATCTTTGTCAACTCTATAACCTTTATATCTAAACACCCCTTATCTCTTCGCAAATCCAACATAAAAACTAATAACTCACTTTCTGTATAGTCACTTTGTTCATGTCTATTCTCCCATAACTTCATTATCTGTACCCTTTCTGCTTTCAAGCATTTACATTCAATTAACAAGTGCCTAATATTTTCTATACCTTCATTACACAATTTGCACACTAAATTATCCATGGTTTTCCATTTACATGTATATTCTCTTGTTGCTAAAGATCCTGTTCGAGCCTTAAATAATAAAATACTTTCCTTACTATTATCATAAATTAACTCGCATGCAATATTCCGTTTACTTCTATATATATTTAAACCCTTCTTACCCTCCATACTAGTTCTCCATCTCTCCAACTCCCTATTTTTTATTAATGCTTCTATTCTTTTATCCCATTCCTTACCACTATAGCACTCAACAATCCTCCTAACACAATCATCATATCTTTTATACAAGTATATTGATATAAATTCTTTATCCAAATCTTTCGCATACCGCATTACCTTTCTCACCCATCTTGTTGCCTGCCCTTTACTCATAACCCAATTGAACACTATTTTTGCTATTCTTTTACTATCCATAAACTGCAACCTACCAAACTCTTTCATTTTACTTTTTGCATCTCTCATATAAAAACTTGACCATCCCATTTCTCCTTGAATTGCCTCCTTTGCTGTCCACATCTCTGCATCTAATGCATGTCTTCCTACTTCCCTTTGTACTTTCTCTAAATAATCTAAAACTCTTTTACTAACCCATAATGCATCATTACCATATGTTAACCCTGCTACTGCAACTCCCTTCCATACTATTCTAGCTACAACATATTTATTATATGAAAATACTGTTAGTTTCTTTACCAAACCCTTTCTTTTCTTTGCTTCATTTACCAAGTTTTTCTCCCATTCATCCAAGCAATTTTCCTGATTACATAAGATGATTCCCAAATACCTATATCTATCCACCACACTTAACTTTATATCTCCCAATAAAAATTCTACATCTTCTCTTTCCCCAGTATTAACCATCATTATATTTGATTTTTCTTCACTAAATTTAATCCCCATCTCTTTACCCACCCTTGCACATGTCCTCAACATAATTTCCATATCTTCTCTTCTTTCTGTAAAAGATATCATCTGCAAAAAAAAGACCCGACAAAATATATACTCCCTTGCCACCTATTAATGGTATCTCTACCCCTCTTCCTAGTCTTTCTATTGCTTTCTCCATTTCACTCAAAAACAACAAAAACAAAATAGGTGACATAGGGCATCCTTGCCTTAATCCCACCCCATTTTTAACTTTAACTGATTCTATATCCCCTAACTGGTAAGTATAATAATTATTTTCATATAATTTCTTAATAATATTTACTAAAGCTTCATCCATTCCCAAATTGGCTAACCTTACCCATAATCTATTTCTATTTACTCTATCATATGCTTTCTCTATATCTATAAAACTCATATATAATGATCTACCTGAATTCCTACTCATCTCCATAAGCTGTGTAACTACAAACAAACTATCTCCTAAACGCCTATCTGACCTAAAACCTCCTTGCATTTCCCCTACTACATTATTCTCTTCTATCCATTTTACAACTCTTCCAGCTACCATATATAAGAAAACTTTATATAAAACTGATGTTACCGCTATTGGTCTATAATTATTTAACTTTCTATGATCCTTACCCTTTCCTTTAAATAATAATCTTATTCTTGTATTACTCCAACTAACCGGAAAAACCGTCTTCTGTGCCATTTTATTAAAACATGATAATAACTTTGCTTTTGCTCTATGCCCTAAATTCATTACCATCTCTGCTGCCCATTCATCTAAACCTCTTGCTTTTCCACTTCTCAATCTCTTCCCTGCCTCATTCAATTCATTGTTTGTGAACCTAATATTCCCATTACTAACTGCTTCCATTTTTTCTATCACTACTTCCTTCACATCTAACATTTTTTCTATATCCATTACATATCTATTTAAGATTCTCTCTACCTCTTCTCTAGAGCTACATTCTATTCCCTCATCATCTATTAATACGATCTCTCTTTCCCCTACATTTCTCCTTTTAATGTAATTCCAAAATTTTTTACTCCCATCTCTTCCACTTTTATTAATATCTTCTAACAATTTACTATTTAACTTCATCCTCTCTATAATTATCCATTTTGTGCTACAGCGTCACCAAGTGGCGACATGTGGCCTAAGTTACAACTACGTATTATTATATTACTGTGTATGTGAGTATTGATCCCCATTATGAATAAAATATTATTTAAAAAATAATAATAAAAATAAAACCTTTCACATATTAACATTTCATAAATTTAAATTAATATACAATACCCTTTATAAAATAAAATTCATCAATAAGTGGGTATAATAATTTCAGAATACATAAAATCATTAATAAAGCTGATAGCTATTATTACTGAAATCCTTTGTTTTACTCGATTTTGGTTTTTTGAAACTTCAGAGATAATAAAAAACAAATAACAAAAAAATTGTTATTAAAAATTTTGCTAATAGTCCCTGATATCATAAAATATATATATATAATTAAAATTCATATTACCAGTCCTTTTATTTTCTTGAGGCTTCCAAGAGTTCAAATTCAGCTTGTTAAATGTTTATAAATTTTGCAGCAAATACATACATCAATCTGTAACACGTGTATATGAACAATTTCTGTGGTTTACTAGAACCATATTTTTATTTTCTTGACTTAAGGCTTGTGATTCTTTTATGGTGATGATGATGGTGAAATTACTTGCTCCATTAGGAACCATTTGGCACTGAAACTGTTTCTTCTTTTCCTGTTCAGCATAATTCTTTTAATATATTAAGAATATCTGTTGTTTCATATCTATAATTTTGCTGGGGTTTACACTCAGTCACTGGCATAACTGAACAAGCATGGTTTAATACTTTTCAGTACATTATTTATTTTCATTTAGCTTTCAAATGCAGGTGAATGTTTCTTCCATTTAAAACATGGATGAGCAGTCAGTCACTTCAATCTTATTTTTCCCCAATCAGTCACAAGATGTGGAATACTTTTGATTCAGATCTTTTCAGATGTGCATTGGTTGATGGCTGGCCGATGACAAAACATATATATTTTAGCCTGCCATTGACTTTGAAACTTTTCAATCAAAATTGTATATGAAAATGACAATAATTCAAATTAATATTTTTTTCAGAATTTAACTTGTGGTCTCCATAGTTTCAATATTTAATCTATAATCTTTTCTTTCCAAGTCTGAGGGTTTTTATATCCATCAGATAGAAAACCTGATTTTTAATAGTAAAATCATTTGATTAAAACTGATTACCTGCTTCAAATTTACTGTTAGTAAGAAAATCTAGGCACCTGATTTTTATTATCAATTACCCAGTCTAATTTAAAAACTGATCATCTGTTTCAAATTTACTGTTAGTAAGAAAATCCAGACACCTGATTTCTTGATAATTAATATGAAGTGGCAAAAAAAATCCCTTACTTTAATGTTTTTAACACCTTTATGACAAATCTCTTTGTAAAATTTAATTACTGTTTTTCTGATTATCTCTGATTTACAGACTTTCAGCCATAAATGTTAGCTGAAATTTTAACCTGAGAGTTTAATTAATACAATATAATCCTTTACACATTTTTCTTCTTCAAAAGAAAAAAGATTTTAACAAAATTTTCTTTTACTATATGTGTAACTATAAACTCATTTATGTAATATACAAGCACACACTTTGTAATCCAGAAAACTTGCCTATCAAAACAATGTGAATGTTTTCTACAAACTATAGTTTAATATTCAAAATTAAATTATTAGAACTATTAAACTTAAATTACAATTATAGAAAAAAAATAGAAATAGAGAATAAAAATAGCAGAATTTAGCAAGTGTAGATTAATTTTGAAGAAAGTTTAATACTCAACATATAAAAATGATTAACTAAATAATCTGTATCCACAGACAAATGCCTATACGTGTCATAAGCTTACTTTTAAAAATAACTATTGAATAATTCAAAGTATGCACTATTCTTTTTGGGTTTTATCAACACAAACAAATAGCATAAATACTTCTCCCACTCTCTTTCTTAGGCTTTTGGGACTTGATCCTGTAGGGTTTAAACTTAGGTTCCCTACAGCTTCCCTTCCTATATAAAAATGTGATAATTTTTTTCTGTATTTTCATTTTATGCACATTACTTAAATTTAGCCACAGGCTAAATTGAAATGGGCACAATATCTCCTCTTTACTAATAAAAATCATCACACCTTTGCTTTAACCATACATAACCAAAAAAAAAAGTTTTTATAATTTATTTCTTTTCCTATTTGTAAATCATATTGCGGTTTGCATAAAATTGCGAAATGCATATTCATTCCATTTTTGATAGCTCCATTTTTCATTTTGACTGGACATTTGTAATATACATCTTGAGGATTTATTTTATGTAACTTCAGGTCATAGACTCCACCTAAAAATATAGACTCTTGGTACCATACATAATGTATCTTTGAATTTTCCAGAAAGATTGACTCTCTGTACCATAAATAATGTACCTTTGAATTTTCCAGAGAGATCGATTCTCTGTACCAGATATAATTTCCCTTTAATATATTTAAGAATATAGATTTTTGAAACCACACACACTTGTTTGTTAGCAAATTGAGGACTATAGATTTTTGAACCTTTTGTTCTCTTCTGGGAATATTTTGTTTTGTCCCCTCTATTGCTTCTCTTAACTTAACTGCCTTATCTTGTGCGTGGAGTTTCTCCTCCAACTCCCTTCCCATTCTATTAACTCCATGATCCACCCTAATCTGACCTTTGGTCATCCTCTCATATACTCTCTTTACTGAGAGATTTTGTTTTTCTGCTTCTATCAGCATTTCTACCTCTTGGGGCTGATCATCTGTCAGTGTATTGGCCTGTTTATCTATTTTTTCATCTAATTTCTCATTCCTGCCTTTATTTTCAGTAGTCTGACTATCTAGCTTATCTTTTAACACTGGTGAGCTTTGACCACCCGTGCACATCTTTAATGATAATCTTTATCAATACAGGCCTGATTGTGATCATCCTCTTCAGGTATCAGTGACAGTAGACAATGTAGATGGGTTTCACTAGAAACAGATAATGTTAGGACTTGGAACAAGGTCCATTCATTTCATTATGGTATGGTTTCCTTCTTTAAGGTGGCCACATTGTATAATATGCAACTTCAATGTTTGTCTTTGGATACAACTGTATAGTTGCAGGTCTTTTAACTGGTATATTTTCATTATATTAACCAGGCACAGTAAATAATTTTCGCTAGTTAATTTCATCAAAATTGCTGAGCTAAATGGAAACAGCAAGATACGGCTATCTAAAGTTATTCTGAGGGTAACCCATTTAACTAGCAACTTTACTTTTATGAAATCAATCTGCACTTTCTTCTTAATCTAGCATTAGATCACTATCATTTTTCAAAGCTTTTTATATCTCATAACCTTATAACATGTTTTTAACACTTAACCCATAATTAAGTCACATTAATTTATCAAAATGTTTTTTCACAAAACATCTTTATCTAGAATTTAATGGCCGGAATTACTATATTTTTTGTCACGTTTTTTTAATTTTATGCTCTGATAATTAAAAGTTTTTTATCATTTGCTAGGAAGAAAGAGAAATAAAATAAAATTATGACTGAACTTTGAAATTCCTTCCCTAACTTTTTCAATTTTACTGCCTTACAATTTTTAATAATGTATTCAGATTTGCCATTTAATTAACTACAAGAAAAAGACAAATTATTTCTTTAAATCTATTACAGAAGACAAATCTGAAGTCACAGAATATAATACATTTTCATAATTCTCATTCATTGGTGTGCAATAAAATTTAGCTAAATTAACTAATTTCTCCTTTCTTTACATTATAATGGTCATCCCATTACCAATTTTAAATTTGCAAAGCACCTTTAATATACAAACTATTTGTTAATATCATTAGAATTATAGATCCATTTCCTTTTAATTTCTTAAAACTGATGTATTTGAGTTGCACATATATTTAATACACATACACATATATAAAATAATATCAAATTTTATTAATCAATCTATTAGTTTTTATTAAGCCATATTTGCTACTTTCTTGACCAGGCAGCTTTGTAGGACAACTAATTCAAAGAACAAGTGAATTGATATTGTTAAATATATACATATATACAGCCTAAAAACGATTTACTCGCATAATTTACTCCTAATAAACTTAATAGGCCATCCAATCAATATCCTCATACTATCAAACTATAAATTACTGTTTCATGTACAGTTTATGCAATTAGTGCAATAATAGGTAATATTTTAATAGTTACTGGCAAATTGATTGGCTGACTTATTTAAAGTTATTGGGATAAGTTATTTACTATGATTTTCAGTTTAGAATAATGTACATTTACATTATACATATATTCAAATATTTTGTTTTTTATTAGTGTTTTTCTCATTTCAATTTCACTACATCGAAACTATCCACCAATGCAGAAACTTGGGCCATCTTCTTTCGACATGCAGACAATCTTTGCTCTTCAAATTATTCAGAGCTATATCAAAAACTTGAATCTCCAGGCACTCATAAGTAAGGTAGAAACTGTTTTTTAACACCTTGTGGAAAGAGGAATCATCATTGGACTATAATCTATCCACCAGCAAAATTTAGATTATCCTGTTAACATGCACACAATTCTCAAATATATATACATACACAACAGAAATACTATATTAAACTTTATAATTAGATACTACTTCTTCTAAAGTTTATTTCTGTTCCTCTAGAGTAGCACAGACAAATAATTGAAGCACAATGAATCTAAAGATAATTCTGAATGAAATTTTATATATATATAAGAGAAACTAAAGATCGGAGAAGATGAATTGAACTTGGAGAGACCTTCATCCTGCAGTGGATTGATAATGGTTGATGATGATGATATTATATATAAACAATATGTTATAACTTATAATAGATCTCATAAATTATCTTAATTAAATACATTTTCTTTCTTCCTTTCTTATAATCAAAAAAATATAGCTTATTTTTGTAATTAATTCTAGACTACATAAATAATAAAATAGTAAAATAAATTAGTCAATGTAATAGTATACTATTGGTTAGCTTCTGATTATTATATGAATGAAAGTTCTTCATCTTTTTAGCTTTCATGTTCCTGGATGGTATAATTTTTATTATCATGTTCAGTTCATCATTTCAACTTCTTGAATCATCAACATGACAAAGCATTCATATTTTTTCTAATGAAACTATTTTATAAATCTTATTTAGTTGATTTGGGCAGCAGTAATTGGAATATGAATGTAGATGACATTATAAAAAAGCAGAATGAAAATTCAATAGATTGCATTATTGGTTTCAGGTCTAGTGAAATAAATAATTGTTAAACACACAAACCTTGGCATTTAGCAAATTTCACAAATTCTATACAAGAGGTTATTGGAGAAGCCTTTTGCCTGTAATGGGCTATTTAAAGGCTTATGCATAATACAATTGGCAATTTAATATATTAAAATAGCTAAATGTTTTCTAGCTCTTACTTGACAAAAAATGACAGTCATATTTTAAAAACACTTCTTTTTATTTTCTCTGCATTCATGTACCTGTGGAAAACTTTTACATAATGTTTTAAAATTATTTAATGGCTATCAATACCTGCATGATTTGGTGCAGTGGTACAATTGTGAACTCAGGAGCATAAAATCTATAAATTGCCACATGAATAATGTAAATAAGAACACTGGTAAGGATTTTTTTGTTAAATCAATATCTAATTGGATGTCATTTAAAAAGTAAAAAAAAACTTTAAAAAATTGCAAATTTCATTTTTGAAGTGTGATTTTTTTTTCTTTTTTATAAAAGACTTATAAAATAATACTTAAATTTTAAATTGTCAATAACCAAAATATAAAAAAAACTGCACCTACTATGCTAATGCAAAACATCCATAAAGCAACTGCTGAGAAAAAAACAGTCTTCAGAAATGAGAATATTTTATGTGAGATCCTCCATTCTCGAGTAAAACATCTGCAAAAATAACAAAAATGAAACAATGAAATCTATACTCTTTTATATATTTAAGTTCTTAATATTTCATTTAGATATGTGATGTTATGCCAAATATATTTTGAAGCAGCAAGCGGATATATTTTAATAATTTTATCCAGAAGATAAAATTTCTATCTTCAATTTAGTAATTATGATATAATGCTTAGATATATTACATCCGAGTCACTGTTTCAAAATTAAAATTCACTAATTAATAACTGATCACCTTGCGATCATTGCAATAATTGAAATCAACTCTGAATTCGATTTCATATATAATTGTTATGGTTTGCTTTGTTATACTGATAAATTATGATTTTAAGCATAGTTTTACTTAATAATACAATTCTAGCCAGGGAGATATTAATAAGGCATATTTAGTTATTTTTATTAATTCCAATCCTCTTAAATATGGTTTCCCTCCCTTTTGATTAAATCTGATTAGAGATGTGAATTGTTTGTTAAACGAGGGTATTAATATAATTAAGTAACCCTTCTCTCTTTATAGCATATTTTAAGTGCCTATAGTGAATGTATATAGGGATAGTTCGACCAGTTCTCTCTATAATATGTTATTTGGGATTTATCTCAAACTAAGATAACTTTTAGTTTGATGGAAGATGATTTGCATCATTATCGAGCTACACTATTAGGCTCGAATATTAAAGAAACAGTAAACAGTCGCAATATTATCACTGTAGTAATTAAATTATATTTCTGGCTAGCACTGTTATTTATCACTTGGCAAACCATATTAAATGAATATTATGTTGGCATATTAAATTCTTATATGCCTAGATTATTCATTTGAGGATGAAAGTCAGCTAAAACACTTAAATAAGTACGAACACTTTTTTACCCCATACTGATTACATTCCATTATATAACACCTGCATGTATTTGATATCACTCTGATCCCTAAATAGTATAATCTATTTTGATTTTCATTACTAATAATTTTAATAAATGTATTTAAATTTATCCGGTCTTCATTATTATTTTATCATATCCCAATCCAATCTACTTACTTATTAATTATATTACCAGATATTATTATGCAAAATGTCAATATTATATTAGCTTAACCATTAATAGATGTTTAGTCCAATTATAAGTGATGTGTGTGTGGTTAGCCATAGGGTCTCATGTTTCTCCCTGTTCGGAGTTGGCTCACAATTTAAATTAAGGCCCATGTTTTAACCTCAGAAATGTCACTCATATGGTGTTAAATCACGGAGTGCTGGTGAACGAGTTGGAGCTTGATTCAGACTCTGAATCTTACCATCCCATTTCAACCGACTTTAGTGTGTTGGACTCTGTATTTTATGTGAATGTACAAATCTAACCATTACAATATAGATAATACATTTCCAATGTATTTTTATCTTACAAATGCTTTTAACATTTTTAAGTTTTAATTGTAAATTAGATTTTAGCAATGTGAGAACTTCTTATAATCAATATATAATGTATTGGTCAAACTCATTCCTTGCCGCATATAAAAACAATTCTACTATTGGTAAAAAAATTGGAAGTCAACAGAAATTCCATTCAAAAAATAATGAGTTTGAATTATTCATTCTTTTTTAAGTTAATCAGATCGTGATTAGTTTAAATATAGATAATACATTCATCATCATCATCAACCATTATCAATCCATTGCAGGATGAAGGTCTCTCCAAGTTTAATCCATCTTCTCCGATCTTTAGCTTCTCTTCTCCACAACACCCCTGCACATTTTCTTATTTCATCCATCCATCTCACATGTGGTCTCTTTCTGGGTCTGTTACAATCTCTTGGAATCCAGTTTAAAATTTCAATTGTCCATCTATTATCATCTCTTCTAGCAATATGTCCAGCCCAACTCCATTTCAATCTTTTAATTTTTTCAATAAGGTCAGTAACACCTGTTTGTTGTCTTACCCATACATTGCGTTTTCGATCTCTTCTTGTTACTCCCAACATACATCTCTCCATACCCCTTTGAGTGGTCTGAAGTCTCTGTATTGCTCTTCTATTAAGTGTCCAAGTCTCAGATCCATAAGTAAGAACTGGTAAAACACATTTGTTAAAAACCATCCTTTTCAAACACATAGGCATATTTCCTTTTAGTATCAAGTTATTTCTACCAAAAGCACTCCAACCAAGTTTAATTCTATGATTAATTTCCTCCATTATGTTTCCATCTGTATTAATAATCTGACCAAGGTATTTGTAAGTGTTAACTTCTTCTAATTCTTCATAATCAATCTTTATTTTCATATTTTGAGCAAATTGATTAAACATTACTTTAGTCGTTTTAATATTTATCTTTAGTCCTACTTTTCTACTTTCATCTGCTAACTCCTGCAACATTTTCTGCAGCTCTGAAGCATTATTTGCAAAAACAACTACATCATCTGCAAAATCTAAATGACTTAAATACTCTCCATTTACTTTCACTCCTTTAGTTTCCCATTTTAATCCACAAAATACTTCTTGCAGCACTGCTGTAAAGAGTTTTGGAGATATGGAGTCACTTTATCTTACACCTTTCTCAATGTTGATTTTTCCAGTATCATTATGTAATCTAATTGTTGCTGTTGCATTTTTATAAATATTGTTTAAAATATGACAATATCCTGGATCTATACCTTGATGATCCAATGCTTTAATCACTGAAGAAATGTGTATAGATTCGAATGCCTTTTCATAATCTATAAATCCAAAACATAATGACAACTCATATTCGTTTGTCCTTTCTATGACTTCTCTCAATACCTGGATATGATATATTGTACTAAAACAACTTTTAAATCCAGCTTGTTCTCTTGGTTGGTGGAAATCCAAAGTTCTCTGTAGACGAGTTGTAATTATCTTGGTAAAAATTTTATATAAAACTGATAAAAGGCTGATAGGTCTGTAATTTCTAATATCTTCTTTATCACCTTTTTTAAATATTAATATTATTACTGCATTCTTCCAATCTTCCGGTACATCTTTATCATTTAGACATTTGGTATATAACTTTGCTAAATTTGTTTCTATTTCTTCACCTGCTTCTTTTAATATATCAATTATAATTCCATCATTTCCTGGAGCCTTTCCTTTCTTCATACACTTAATTGCATGTCTCACTTCTTCATTTAAAATTCTGGGCAATTCGGAAGATGTAATAGATATAGGAGGTACTTGTTCTTTATTACTATATAATTCTTGATAAAAATCTTCTACCAATTTCATGATGTCATCTCTCTTTTTAGTAATAATTCCATCTTTTTTTCTTATTGCAGATATAAATTTCCTACCAATACCAAAATGTTGTTTAACATTTTTGAGACTTTTATTTTCTTCTACAGCTTTCCTTGCTATTTCACAGTTATACTTTCTTATATCATTTTCAACTCTTTTCCGTACCATTTTACAAAATTAGAGATATTCAATTCTTTTTAATACATCATTTTTGTATATCTTCATATTCCTTCTTTTCTTCATAAATTCTCTAGTCTCAGTAGAAATTTTATTAGTCAATTGCTGCTTTTTTCTACTAGCTATGTTTGTTGCAGTTTTTAAAAGTGTATCAGTTATTTTCATATTAATTTCATTCAAATCTGAATCATGTTCAAAATCTCTTAACACTTGAAACCTATTTGTAAGTTCTAATTTAAATTCATTGGAATGTTTCTGAAGATTAGGAATATCAACTGTAAATATTGTTTTTCTTAATAATTTTTGTCTCTCTAGTTTTACATTAACACGTATCTTACACCTTACTAATCGATGATCACTTCCTGTGTTAAATTTATTAAGAACATTACAATCTTGAAAAATGTATTTTCTGTTAGTTAAAATATAATCCAATTCTGCTGTACCTTCATTTGGATGCTTCCATGTCCATTTCCTTTTAACATTTTTCTCAAAAAATGAATTCATAATATAAAGTTTTTCTTTTTCTGCAAACTCCACAAGTCTATGTCCTCTCTCATTTCTATTACCATAACCAAAATTACCTACAGCACTTTCATCTTTCATTTGTTTACCAATTCTAGCATTAAAGTCTCCCATAACAATTTTAAAATGTTGTTTACTCTGATCAAAAGCCTTTTGTACATCCATATAAAAATCTTCTACTACTTCATCACTGTGAGAACTTGTTGGGGCATAAACCTGAATTATCTGCATTTGGTATCTGCTATTAAGTTGTATAACTAATCTTGCCACTCTGTCCGATACACCATCAATCTCCACAATATTGTTCTTCCACTTTTTATTTATAATGAATCCTACTCCACTTGTATTTCTGCTGATCATTCATGATGAATGGTTATTAGTTTTGTGCTAATCTCTTATGCTCATTACTTTTATATTAAATTTTATATATGGGGATGATGGGTTTCCATGTCATAATTATACCCCATTGTATACTATTACAAATGGTACCCAACATGGGGCCTGGTAATGATCAGGTTCTGGTGGTCAGTGAAGTCAACTTGAATCTCATTAATACACCTAAAACAAAATTCTGTATTTTGATGCACAATTAATTTAAACATATTAACATGAAGTGTAACAAAAGTTATAATTTGTTGTTATAATTTGATTACAAATTATAAAACAGTATTAATGTTTATTGAAGGAATTTACATTTAAAGTTGAACAGAAAATCAAAACATTATTTTGGAGATTGGATTGAATCTTTGATTAAAATTTTTTTTGACGTACTTTTAGTTTTGGTGATGGATGAAGGGGTTATTGTTGGCTTCCTGATGCTGTTTTCATGCAACAGAATGGAGAGTTCTTTCTCTGGCATGGCTCCAACCTTTTCACGTTTTAATATATTTTACTATAGTCTAGTTAACACAGTCCTGCCATGATCCCCAGCCTCTAAGCCTCCAAAAAATAAAGCAACACATAGGTTTGTATTTTCCCAAGACTGAAAGTATTAGGGCATTGCAAAGGTTTTAGAATTTTTATTTCATATCACAAGTTGTGATAGTTTATAGTGCCTAATTTGAGATAGATCTATGGTTGTTCATGCTGCATTGTATACTTATAGACCAGTGATCAGATTCTGTATCTATCCCGGAATAGCAGGTTACTATGCATTCTTTTACTGTCAGATTCTTGACATGAACTTGTTTGTACATGCAGATGTACTTATAATGAAAATACAGGAGAAAAAAAAATTAGTCACACACACATGAATAAGACAGAATTGGAAAATAAAGCAG
Organism: Epiperipatus broadwayi; assembly: GCA_028023455.1. Classification (NCBI taxonomy): domain Eukaryota; kingdom Metazoa; phylum Onychophora; class Udeonychophora; order Euonychophora; family Peripatidae; genus Epiperipatus; species Epiperipatus broadwayi. The sequence continues at coordinate 2,392,612 of JAQFVV010000097.1, read as the reverse complement.
GGGAAATAAACTACTTTCACAGATCAGTAGGTAATTTCCACGTGCTGCTGTTGATTCATTGAAATTTCTTTTCTTTTAAAAATTGTAAGAAAACCACTAGGATGATGTTTAAAAAGCCATCATTCTCTGCAGCGTCAGTTACTTATTAAAATGGCATGTTAAAATTGAATAAAATTTAAATTTTTTTATTAATATTTTTATTAATAAATTCATTTCAATTTTTTTTTCTGGTTTACTAGATTGCAAAAAGACGACGAAGGCAGGATTTTATTATTAGCCAGTGCGCTTAATAAAATGGATTAAACATTTCCCAATAATTTACAGCTTCAAGGCCTTCTTCCTCAAAATAAACATAATGTAAGTATTCAATTTTAATTTATACTTGAATATTATTTTAAGTTTGTTTATTGATAAATGTATAATTTATTAGTGTTTGCATTAATGTGTCTGTGTAATATATAAATTATACTTGTACTCAAATATAACAAAAGTAGTGATTTATGTACAATGTGATTTTGGAACTCTGATCCAAGTTTGAGGCAACCTTATTTTAAAGACATAATAATTCTCAAAGTTTTAAAAATTTATTAGGGTGTTTATATTTGTATTACTGTGCTCGTACTTGCATGTCTGTGTTTGTATAACAAGTAATAATTTTTATATATAAAATTAAAGTACTATAGAGCAGTGCAATGTAAATTTGAAGACTGTTATCAGATATACAAAAAAGTTACAGCTAATAAAGCAATCACAAAATTTACTGGGCACAATACCATGTGAAAATATAAACTCTTAAAACCAATAGAGATTTCAAGTGGTGTGTGTGGTGATAGCTACAATGATTATGTATACCTCATGCAATTGTATGCAGAAAAAGAAAAAAATCCTGATTCTTGCCTATGCCTTGGTGCTCATGCTGTGGAGTCAGTAGTTTTGCCACATTTTGCAAGAGATTATTTTCAAGTCTATAGCTAGCAAATAAACTATATGCAAATAAATTATATCTCTGTGAAACAATAAATATAACAAGATAGCATCACTGGTGTGCACAAAATATATAAACATCGTGAGTGTACACAAAAATATAAAATGAAGAGATGAAACTCATTTAATCATTGATACAAACAGTAGCCTTGAATTTCTGGTTTTGGATAGACAAAAAGCCAATTACTATGATGACAAATGCAAATCCACTTTCTGGACATTTACTTTGTGTCTTTTATTAGGATGAATCATTTTATTATAGACACTTAGAAATTTTTTTTTAACTTTTAGGATACAAGATAAAAATGAAAAATCCTTATGCGATTATTTTTGTAGATTCTGAAGCTATGGATTATCTCAGGTAAAAAGTATTCTGTATGGTTTGAAAGAGAATTTTGTGATGAATATAAAGAAGTTATCAATAAAGATGTAATTTTAAACTTAATTAATGATAAATTAGAAATTCTGAACAAACTATAAAGTAATCATTATTTTGGATGTTGAAATTTTGTTTTCTTTACATGTTTAATGGTAATCACTATTGTCTTAGCTTTATTGTTTTCCTTAATTCTTCTATTTTCTGTCAATATATAGCATTTTTCTCTAAAATTATTAAAACTGAAGTTATTGTGAAAATTGTGGCTACAGTCAATTTTTTTAAAACTTTAATATGGCACCAAATACCCTAATATAGTTAATGAAATAAAGCCAGGTATTAGACAATAAAGTTGAAAGAAAGGTAGATTAGGGATAATAATAATAATAATATAGTAGTAATGTTAGGTATGGTGAAATATGGTTGCATGGAAGAGGAAATGATGTTAAGCTTATTTTATAAGATATCGTTAAAAGTTTACATTTGAGGAATAAGTCCATAATAGAAACATATATGCTGACAAGAGAAAAAGATGAAAGAAAATGATTCCAAAAGAAAATAATCAGCAACCAATGGAAGAAATTCAGAGAAAAGAATAGGTTTACATGTTGTCACAATTATTAGAAATGCTTAAAGAAGATAGTAAAAAGAGATATCACCAAAAAGATAATAATAAACAATGAGAATAAAAAAAACCAACAAAGAGAAGATGATAATAAGCAAAAAGAAGAGAATAAAAAGAGTCCAACAAAGAGGATAATATAAGAATCAATAAAAAAAAGCAGAAACAAGAAAATAACAAAAGAAATGTTGAAAGACATAAAAGTAGCTATGTTACAAAAAATGGATCAAAACAGTAAAAATGTGGCTATTTAAATTGCAGAGTGAATCAACAAATTAGAAAAGTTCTGAATGAAGTGAGACAAAACAAAAAACATGATGTAAAAATAAATCAGATACATAAAGTAATGGATAAGAAAATTATCCAAGGGCAGGAGGCAATAGAATCTATGAATAATGAAAGTCAAACAGTACGAGAGCAAATAGAAGTCATGAATAATCAAATTAAATTCCTGCAAATCAGAGATGATAGAATCAGAGAATAAGTAAAAAAGTTGGATGACCTAGACAAGATGGTAAAACTGAAAAAGAAACAGCTATGACTACATTAAAAAAAGAACTTGAAAATATGAAAATAAGAGGCAAAAGTAGATAGTCTATATATTGTAACCACATGGGCTTCATGGCATACAACAACATAGTAAGGTGTGTGCACAAATATATATATAAAGTTGAAAGGAAAGGTAGAAATAAACCCAGTCAATTTTTTTTTGCAGACATAACAGTGAGGAAAAAATAATTTTGAATTTTAAAATAAAATTTTGTTATGAAATAAACATTTAAAAAGATCTAAGCAATATTTTTATTGAATTCTGATTTTAAAATTAAAACAAACATGTATTGTGTTAAATTGTAAATATTCCACTATCTAGTTTAAAAATCCTTTTTTAAGTTAATACTGATTGTGTATATGTATGGGAAATGGTGATCTGGATCAACTGATAAGTGCTGGTTCAGCATGAAACACGAATATTGGAGATTATTTATATTTTTTGCATGTATGTGGTCGTGTATCAGTTCTATAAGATATTGGATAGATGTAGGGAGTTTGAAAGTTCGAGTTCAAATCTCTTATAATTACATTAAGTTTAGTATAGACAATATATATATATCTAAATATAATATATATAAAGGTAAACATCATTAATTCAAAATCTCTGCAATATTTCAGAAATTTTTCAGATTTCTGAGTATTTTGAATTTCAAGAATAAATAAATAATCCCTTATGAAATAGACACTAATTTATAGTTATTTACAGAATGTTTTTTTCCCTCTAATTTTGTTGTGTGTATAAACTAATTTATTTATTACAGAAGGTTAAAACATCATCTTTGAAATGTGTTTGGATAATAAAATATTTAATGGTATTCTACCTGTAGTTTGCGTTTAGTAATACTTACTTAAATAATGCAGAAATAATCTCCAAACCCAATGATATAGCGCCCATCCAAATAGTTACTGGCAATAAAAAATGTAATGCTGAAAGAAACTCTTCCTTTGTAAATGCTATAATAAAAATATTTAATACAAATATATTTAAATAAGCTTATAGAAAGCAAATTCCTAACTAATTAACTTAAATAAGACTACCATAACCAAATTATAAAAAAGAACACAAAGGTGATGATAATAATAATGATGTAAATATTCAGTCTAAGTATTTTTATGATTTGTCTTTATTACGTTTATATCCACTTGTAAATAAATTAGTTCAATAAATTTTTAAAATAATATTATATTAAGCAGTATTTAAACTATTGTTTTTATAGTTGCAACATTTATTATATCACAAAAATATCAAAGTATTGAAAGATTTTCTTTTAATTCTGTGTATAATTTGGTATAAATATACAGTGATGCAATAAGTCCCAATTTTTTAATATTTTATAATTTTCTTTTTTGTTATCAAGGCTATAAATGATGGGAAACAAAATGAAACAAATAGATTATGACTTTTCGATTAGTTGCTCATAATAAATTATTATTTATAGAATTTGCTTCTGATTTAAATTAATTTCATGTAATACATAATCATTAATGGGTCACATTTACATGATTACTAAACATTTATTCAAATATATTCTAGTCAAGTAAAATTTCATTTGTTTTATAAACTTTAAAACTATATTAAGTATAAAAATACCATAATTGATTATAAGCTATTGGATTATTAGAAGATTAAATTTATAATATATAAGTGAGAGCACTTATGTGCCCTCTAAAAAACTCACTGTAAAATAAAAATTGCATATTACATTTATTATTTTCAAATAAATTATATAATACTATTTTTAATCATGGTAATTTCAAATTCTTTTGTCCAGAATAGAATTTCACATGTATTTATTGACCATAAAAAAAATAACATGTTTAATAATGGCTGGATATTTCTTCAAATATCCAGTAAATAAAAAAAAATCAAATTACTTTAATAAAAGCTGTCTCGGAATCAATGAAGCAATTATTAACTTTATTTCTATATTCTTTTCATCTTTTATTCCTCTATCTTTTCTAAATCCAAGCTGTTCTTCAGTTATAAACATTCTAACCTAATATAATTATATATGTTCAATATTACTACCAAAAATTTATTTTGATACATTTTTTTAAAATTACTAAGAGATAATTTCATCTTTATCAAACAACATTTTTCAGTAAGTAGATCCAATTCTCAAAACAAATCAACTTCACGATTCTAGAGTTTGATATTTAACATTAAGAATAAAGAAATTAAACTGAAAATACCATATCAAAATTAATCACCTTCTATGATTCTTTTTTTTTTATTGAACTGCATAGATTTTGGTTCTAAATGAATAAATTCCTGATCCAAATGGATTTTGTTATAAAATCTATTAATTGAATGTGGATTTTCTTTCCATTAGCAATTATATTTGGATTCTTTAATGATTATCAAAAGATTAATAGTCTTAATGGTAAAAATTTCTCTAATTGATATAACAGCAAATAGTATAAAACACCATTTTATTCTTGTTTAAATTCTGCCTGTAAATTACAAAATAAATCAAACTGTTCATTAAGATTTTTACTTGTATCTTTACTTTTTCCAACAATTACTAATTCAAGATTAAACCCATACTCAACACTTCTTGAAACATTATTAAAATAAAATTACTGATATATCAAAAGTGTTCATTAAACTTAATGCATTGATAATTCTGATGAACAAAACAAAATTGGAGATCTTCAGTAAATGATATTAGTATAAGGAAAGAAATCACTAGCTTTCGTATCATGTGAAAGTCTGTCTAAATCCCTGAGCAGAATAGAAGTATATAAAATAGGAAAAAACAAGTAAAGAAATATATTTTATATCTAGAGCAATGCAGCTTGCTAAAATCATATAAGACATTTTTTTTTGAAAATACAAAGAATAATTGAATAATGAAATCCTGAGTCACCAATTGTGCTTTTAGTATCATAGTAGACTTCAGCTACTATTCTAAATTTATATTTCAGCATTGTGATGATGACTTGTATACTTAAAAACCTCATTACATTGTTCCAATTTCATATTTTTCTGCACATTTCATTCATTCATTTGGGTCCTAAAACCAGCCCATATAAATAATGATATTTTTTCCAGTTCCATTGTTTCTTTAGCTTTGCATCTATAATATATGATTACAATTCATGATCATGATTCAATATTTACCTGTATGAATAGTTTTTTTTAAATTTGAAATATGTATACAAGCATTATTATATAATATTATAATTCATAGAAGCTTTTGCAACCAAATGGGTAAAATATTGAAGTATATAATTTCTGATATTTTGGAAAAATAATATTTGGGTAAAGACATTATTAAATGATCATCAAAAAAAAAAAAAAAGTAATTACTTTACCAAAATTATACTAATTATGTATCTTAATATTCTACATAATTATTCCCAAAAGCTTCCATGAATTATAATGCATCTTTCATTCATAAAAACCTTAATTTCACCATATATATAAACACACTTATATTAAATTTACTCATTATTGAACAATATTTTATTTTCTTAAATTTTTATTCATAAATACAAATTTAAATATTTTTACAATTTTCCAAAAAAATTTTAATTTGTTGCTAATAAATTCCTTTCAAATTTCTTTTACACTTAAAATTTTACTTAGAAATATATAAAAAAGAGACTTATCGTTAAAAACTAATTATTTGAAATTTATTTATATTTTTTTCAAAATTAACCACAATATCATTTCTTATTATCATAAAAAACTGTCCCCAATTCCTCTTTTTCCTTCCTCTCTCCTCCTTCAGGATACTTTGTTTTAATTAAAACACAATGGCTTTCTGATTAAATCAGTTACTGTTACTATTTAAACCAATAAATAGAAAAATCTTGGAAAAAAATCTACCAACATTGTTAAAAACTAGAACTGATTCCAAAATCATTAAGCTAATGTCAATAAAAGATTGTAATTTTATTTACAAAGATTACATAACAGCAAAAGTTTTTTTAATAAATAAGATCATTTATCAAAATTCTGATTTTTTAAAACATGATAGTATTGTGATATTAAAATTGTATATTGTATATATACAATCACACTATAAATTTAAGCAATCGGTGATTAATAAATAAATATAAATCCTACAGTGGAAAGTTCTTGATATATCATGTTTATCACAAATGTTTTATGTCTTCTGTTAGCTATTAGATTTTATTTACTAAATCCTTTAAAAGCTACAAAATAAAAAGAGAGAAATAAATGTCTTGTAGCTTTTAGTGAAGAACAGATATTACTGCAAAGAAAAGATAAAATTATTTATTGCTACTACTTTGTTCTTTAGCAAATGAAATATAGTTATTTTCCTATTTGTTTTTTTATTTAAAATAAAAATTGTATTGTTCACTTGTAGGTCTTTTGTTTTCTTTACCATTCAAAAGTAATGTATTGAACAAAAATATTGTATCTTAGAGTTCCTGTTTAGCTTTGAGATATGTCTTTTAAAAATGAAACATACAACCAACTTCATAAAATTGTACAAATAAAAAAAAAAACATTATGAAGATGGTTAAACACTCAAAATATAGGGAAATGATAATTAAATTGCTTCTACTTAGTATTTTCAAAAGTCAAATATATATTAAATAGTCAACAAAAAATCAGTCATATATCACATGACTCAATTTTTAAGCTTGTAAATAAAAAATAAAAAGTTCTGCTAATTTGCTCTAACAAACTTTATTGATATATGCCAAATATATATTACTCACTGAAATTGACAAATTCAAAATTATTTCTGCCATATCATCATATTGTTAACCATGTATTAAAGAATAAGTTGATATTAGTTTTAAATAAAATAAGTTTTAACAATAATAAGCACAAAACAAATAAATAGTTAAACCCAATAAAATGGGAAGCTAATTTATCTCAATAATCTGATGATAAATTATTGATAACAAATAATAAAAGAAATAGTTAGTTGTTAACGAAGTTATGTGATATTAGGAAGCTTTCATTCCAGAATCGTTATCACTACTGCACTGCACAAGACAAATTAAGTGGTTATTAAGTAATCTCCGGACATTTTATTCCCATTTTACTTTGACCAATATGCACTAAATTTCATTTTAACAATGCTTTTATTTGAAAAAATAATCACATATTTTTTCTTGCCAAAATAATCTTATATAATTGTTAATCTCATCAGAAAACCTTACAAATTTGAGCTCCTTATTTAGACAATTTTTTTAAATAATTTTTTTTATATATGACAAAGCATTGACCGGGAAGCAAACCCGGGCCGGCTGCTTGGAAGGCAGCTATGCTAACCGCTAGGATTTTCTTTTCCCATAAATGCATTTTTTTAATCTGTTTCAAAATTGTTCATTAATGATAAATTTAAATCATTTTCATAAATTAAAAAATAATACTGAAGATTAAGTGACAATTATTTTAACAATTTAGTTTGTTTTGCAGCAATGTAAAATGATAAACCAAAGCCTGATATTTATTTTTAGTTAAAGAATAGTCCAGTTTGATTTTTAGTTGTTATAAAATTGTATTTATATATGTGAATGCAGGTGTTTCTCTAACAACTTACATAAAACAGAATCTACATTTAAGCAATCTCCAATACAAATAATATGTATATATTGAAACAGAGAGATTCATATTCGAATCTCAAGTTTCACCTTTTTCTGTCGTCTCTCACTGACCGGTCTATCCCACCCAAATTTAAACTTTTTGGTATCGAATTGTGTGTGTAACAATTTTAAAAATGTATAAATATATGTAGAATTCAACATAAACACGCACACATTTCGATCTCAAATTAAGCGCAATAAATACGGATAAAATAATATAATTTAGATTCCTTTTAGTTAAATAAATTTTGTGTAATAATAATCATTTATTTTGAATTTTATAAAGTTCGTATTTGTTGTTTAGTTTAAATTTCGTTAAATAATAAGTCTAACAAAATCTGATGCAATAATTAATTAAAGTTAAAATAATTTTATTCCCTTTTGTCTTTGAAAATTTAAAAGCATCGGTCAGTGATAGAAAATAAATTAATTATAGCAAAATTCCAAAAGAATGTAATTAGCGAATGTAAAGAAAAACAAATAATAGCACAGCAAATTTTTTAATTAAAACCAGCAGAGCATTGATTATCCTGAGGGCAAGATAAGTAAAACCTAAAAATATCTCAACAAAAACTTAGAGATCAAGATAAAAAAAGGAGGCCATCTTAGACTTGCTGGAGACTTTCACTTGAATTTTAGCTTTGCTCTCGAGTGGAGCGTCTAAAATATCTTAAATAAATTAATACTGCAAGGTATGACCGAGTAAGCACCGAAATTATTCTCCATCGGGAGATGGCCCACCATATGCCGAGCTTCACCTTGCCCATCGTAAAAACACCAAAATGATCTGCTGCCTGAAATAAACAAGAAAGCCGCTGCTGTTAAAAATCAATAAAACAACATGCCCAGGACAAGAAAGAAAACTTCTAATTACGAACAATCTGCTATTAAACCAATGGACGAAAACATCTTATAAAACAGGTACCTGTGTGTGTATTCCAAATTATAGAGTACTCTAGTAATAATAAGCTATAGCTCATCTCCTATTATTTGTATAACTTCTAAATGTTAAAATTGTAATTTTGAGAAACTAAAATTTGAGAATTCATGTAATCTGTAAATTTCTCGCATAATCTAGCTTACCCTCCCTCTATCACTTCTTAGGTGTGTATTTCTTAAATCTACATTTTATTTATAATTATCATTGAAATATTACCTCCTCATAATTGTCTTAGTTTTAAAGCTAAATCCATAATCGCTTGAACAGTGAATGCGTGTCGAATTATCATTAATATTTGCTTTTATAAATAACTTAAATTTCATATAAATCGACACGCATTCAAAGAATCAGTTATTGTAATGCAGGGTCTACTACTCCGTAATAGCTGGCATACTCGCTGTAATAATTCCCTTTTTAGATATTTTTTTATTATTAAATGTTAATGAATAATTATGTAAATTTCATTTCTTTGAGAGTCACCAATTTTCTTTCAGTCAACGTTGATAATGTCGGGCCGAGTTTGAAATCTAGTTAAATATTACCACAATCTTTTAGATATTATACATGTGTTACGTTTTGAAGCCCCAATGGCTCATTCCACGCCGTGAATACTCCGGATTCTCTAGGGTTGAATTAACCCTAGTCGTCCTACACAAGCGGACATGATAATGTTCCCGTAGGGCTTGACGACCGTCACGCAGCCAGCTGTCAAATTGCGACACGGACCGCTTGTCCCTGGTTATGCTCATGTGACACCTTACTTCTTCAGGTCGCGGCAGAGACCAACCCGAAACCCTTATAACTTATTCACGGCATTGCAGTGTCAGCGCTGCCATTTTACATCGCCCTTCTAAAGCGTACCACGTGTTCTTTTATTTAGTTTATTATTCTCTCTATCACTCCGCCTCGGCATTATCTTCGTCATATACTCTCAAATAAATGTTTGCCCTTTGTCGTAAAATAAATATTTTATTAAATAAATGTATGTCCGCCGTTACTGATGACTCTTGCAGTGCAAAGTATAAATTCCTTACAGCACGCATTAGAAATACTCACTCGAGAACCCTAGGTAGCTAGATTACGCCTTCATATAAATAAATGCTCCATATAAATAAATGTATTTTTATATATATAATATTACCAATTAGCTGTTGAGACTTTGAATTTAAAATATGATTAATCACATTAATAATGATATTTTAAAAAAATTTTGAATTTAAAATATGATTAATCACATTAATAATGATATTTTAAAAAAATTACCTATTTTTGTTTCCACTGTAGAATCCAAACTAATTCGTATTGAAAAATAGTACACAGTCCAATAAAAGAGAAGAAAATACACAACTGCTTGGCAAGACCAAACAATTAATTTGTATATTTTTGAGATTTTCTTATAACCTAAAATAATAATAATCTATTTTATTTATTTCATATATCTCTGTATATAATTATTATTCTATTGTATTACATTTTGTCTAGAGACAGTAAATGTCATCTAAACAACAAATTAATATTTATAATTGTTGCAATCCCTTAATATAATTTATTGTATCTTCAAAACTTCAGAACAATATTGTAAACTTTAATGAGCTCCATATTACTTCCACTGCACTTCATTACATACATTTACCTTTTCTCCACATATGCTGAACATTCATCAATCAATCAATTCATATTCATCTGCTCATTAAATTCTATTTATCATGCCTCAAAAAAAAATAGTCTTTACAAAACAGATGCTTCCCACAAAATCTTTCTTTTCCCTCAGAGAAGCAATAAACTTTTTGTCTTCCCATGTAGACCTTTCCATAGGACAGAAATGACTGAATCTATAAGTTTACTCTCTTTCTGGATCATACTTAGACAATCTTCATTTTAATAAAGTTATTGTACAAACTATTTTCTGATTTCTTTTACCACTTTCTTCTTTAGTTCCAGTATAATTTCCTCTATACATTTTTGTGTTATTTGCTATCATTCATAATCAAAGCAATATGTGGTCCTTAATAACTTACATTTAATCTGCATTTAAATAGCACTGATCAATTTTACACCACTCCTGAGCTATGCCTATAATATATTTGAGCAATAAATGCCAGAGTTATATTAATTAGTCTCTAACCTAAACTACCCAATGGTAGTTGAAGTAACTAAGCAACAAAGTACTCCAATCACATGACAATACTTTATTATCTTTGGTGGGAGTGTATCCCTGCATAACATGATTTATTCTATATCAGAAAGTGTATTAATTAGCTTCTACTAGTCATCTTCAGTGGCAGATATGGTATTTAGTTATCACTGCCTTTTATTTCTATTATATTTTAGAGTTGAATGATATAAATATTTTGACACCCAGTTCTGTGTGATTTTTGGTATAGCGGTAGAGTGACAAACTCTAGAGTTCAAGATAATAAATTACAATCCATCTCTGTCATTTCTGGTACTTCAACATCGTAGAAACTCCAAGTAATAAACCATTTGATTATTTTTCTTATTTGAACATCCTATCATTTTTGCATCCAAACTATTATAGGTCTGATGATAAGTCAATAACTTTAATTTAATGACCTCAGTTGAATAATGCAATATCTTTGCAGGTTTAAATGTGAAACAAAATAATTGTGTGTTGCTTTGTTTAGGTTTATATATTAAAAGTACCTACAATAGGTAACTGAACTCACTAAATATTTTATAAAAATGGCAGTAACTTATCACTTAATTTCTGAGAATTTTTTCTCATTATCACAAATAAGCAGTATCAATTTTTCATTATTAGAGCCATTGGAAATTTTTGTATCCAAAACAATATGCTTCATTCTAGGCACTGTCAATTTAAACTTGAAACCATTAAAGTATATAAATACTGATTTATAGTCAAACTTATATAGTAAACAATTGATATTTTAAGATCTTGGGCTACAAAGATAGAAGATTGCTAATATGTTGGACTACTTCCGTCATCTATCATTAAATGTTAAATGTATAAAAACTTTTAAACTTTATTTAAACTTTTCAAATACACACAACTTCTTAGTAATAACACACAAATAGACATCACAAATTAGTAATTATACAATGTTTCGAGTAGAATTATTCTCCACTCTTCTTCAGGTGTTGCTGACCTCACCAGTGGCAATGTTTGCATAGAAATCATACTTACACATTTAGATTCTTGAATATCAAATTTAGATTCTTGAATATCAAATTTTAAGGCTATTCTAACAAGGTCAACAGATAGTAGAAATTTCATATATTTATATATGAGGATTGGTTCAAATCCTCCAGAGTTCTTCAAATTTTTTTTAATACTTTTTTCTAAGAACAAGGTTAATTAGAAACTTCCATACATTGCGTATTGCCATAAAAATAAAAAAAATTGAAGGATTCAGGAATATTTGAACCAACCCTCATATAAGAAATTTCTACTATTTGTTCCCTTTGTCAGAATAGCTCAATTGGTTAAAGTGTTGCCTTAAAATTTCAATATTCAAAAATCTCAAGGTGTAAGTTCAACTCTTATGCTAATTAATATTATCACTGGTCAAACCAGCAACACTAGAAGAAGAGTGGAGACTACTACTACTCGAAACATTGTGTAATTACTAACCTATGTTGTCTATTTGTATGTTATTACTAACAAGTTATTTGTATTTGAAAAGTTTAAATAAATTTTTAAATTTTCTATACATTCAACATTAAAAGATAGTTGATGGAAATATTCCAACATATTATCACATCTAATATACCATCACCACTAACCTTCAGGCAAATAGAAGAATGTATGTTCTTTTCTGAATAAAGCCAACAGCCAAAAATTAGTCGGAGGATCTCTTCTGCTCAGAAATTATTCAAATTTAGAATGATGTGAAATGAACTGCTGTTAGTCAAGGTTGATTGCTTTGTATTTATATACTAAATAAAATATTTCCTTTTTATATCAACAGAACTAAGCTTATAAAATGCATTTCAGGACGCAGAAATTTTTAGACAGAACTCAAGAAGAAGGTAGGTATAACTTTTAATGAGAAAAATTTTAATTCCCAGCTCACAAAAAATAATAAGACAAGAGCAACTTTTTACTCTAGCGCCAGAAATCCATTTGAGGATAGGAATTTAAATGTATCTGGTAATCCTTGATTTCTTAAGCTTATTATATATGGCACTAATAGAAAGGCTGCTTTATTCATAATGCATACCATTTTTTTAGAATCACTTGATTTCAAAATTATTATATTAACAACTAACATTTCATCTCTGACTCTATTCTATTATCATCTATAAACATGTTATGAAGTAAAACACAGATACGATTTAAAAGATTAAAAATACAATTTCTAAATAACTTAATTTTGAGACTTTCTATTATTTTTTGGAGGAGAGGAGCAGATGATAGTGTTTTTGGAGAAATTGTTAAATATCATCAGATATAACCATAAGCTGCCTGATATGAAGTGGTAAAATCACATTAATTCCTGCATAAAAAGAAATCTGTTTTTTTTTTTTTAATTTGAACTTAATAAATATACGTGGAATTAAATTATTTAATAAGTTTAAACATTAATATTAGAATGTGTTGTGTGGGAGGCAGCTTCACTAAAATTATCTTTAAATTTTTAAGAATTTTGCAAGACACTTATTAAAAATGATTAATTAAATGAATTAATTTATGTGATATAAATTAAATAATTACAAAAATATGTGCCTAAATAACATTTGGAGAAAAATAAATGAAATAAATTTACTGGATACAAGTTTAGGAGGTAAAAAAAATAGCAGATTTTTAAATTTACAGAAAATGTAATAAATGTACTGGAAAGATCTGTACAACGATAACAGAAAGAAATTGAAGGATGATTTTAAGAGGAAGATACATATGATAGATATACCTAAAAACAGAGCATTTTGAATGTGGTTAGAGTTGGTGCATTAAATCATCATGATCTGTTTCAGATGACTGTGATGATGATCCATATGTAAAGGAGTACTTATGTGTGAATATGAATATATTGACAACAGACTGAAATTGTTGGTTATTATTGATATTGTCTAAATGTTGACTAGTTTCTATGAATTTACTTATAAACCTATCTAGCCTTGAACATTATGCAATTTGAAAGTTATAATTGCAGCTTGAATGCTATAAATGACTATTTGTTAGTCTGTATTCAGAATAGGTTATATTTACCTGATTAAGGAGGTTTATTTAAACTTCCTTGTATCAATAATTTCAATCTCCGAGATCATGGGCAATTTTTACTGTCTATATAAATATATTGGACCATAAATAAAAGTCAGATTCCACCTTTAATGTTAAAAGGAGATTGCCTTCCTCAACAGATTGAGGTTGTTGTTTGTCATTGATATTGGGATTGTCATATTGACTGGTTTCTATGAATTTATATATATTAAGAATTTTAATGAACCTGCAAATAAATTACAGCTATTAAATATACAATGCTACTGTATTAGATTCCTAAAAAATCACTTTTTAACAAACTTGCAAATAAGTCCCACTTTCTCATTTTGATTCTGATCTATTGGTCAAACAAAAAAATGTCTCATTTTCATCTGCCTTATGTGTTGCTACAGAGTAAATAAATCAAACATTGCCTTCTACTTTAGTTCTACTACTGACAATATTATTATTTCTATCATTGCTTTCTACTTTAGTTCTACCACTGATAATATTATTATTTCTATCATTTTAATGATTAGTTTACCAAGCTTAATATAGCTAGACTAAGTAAGAGAGGTCATTTTTAGACAGCACTTTCTAGATTCCTTCCTCATCCATGCTAAGTAAGAGATATCTAAATAAGGTTGATAAATATACAATCATTGCTAATTAATACTCTTGTCAAAAATCTAATTTCAAACTCACTCATTGGTGAATATATTGTCTTGGGCAAAGATTATAGTTAAGAATTTCCAGTTTAATAAGCCTGATCCAATGCTTTATTAATTCTTGAAAGTTCAAGCTTTAATTAAAAAAAAAGATGAAAAAAAAAATTGGAGTCAGAAATGTTGTGCATGTAATTAAAAGAAGGAACTGTAGCACAAACACAATGCCATTGTCACTGTTACTATAAAGAGATGGCTGATGGGAAGAGAGTCATGATGATCGGATGCTACGCTAATTTAAAAGACTGAATGAAGGGAAAATGGAAAGACCGAAAAGACAGTTTGTAACACAAAAATATCTAGCCTTTGACGAATCAACATCTTTTCCTATAAGGCAGTTTGAGATACTCTTGATCAGGTATTGTTGATTTGTTATTTGTAGTTAATCTTCATATCTGAAGATCATTCCACTATCTGCTACGATGGAGCCCATCTAAAGCCTGAGCAAAGCATCCACTATTTAAACACACATATCAATATATACAAATAAAATGTCTGTTAATTAAAAATACTATTATAATAACAATAAAAATAACAAATATAATTAAAGTCTTTCAATCTGCAGAAGTACTTTCAGTTAATTCCCTAACCCTCCTCAACTGTCGTAAAAATACTTCTGTGGATTGAAAGACTGTATATAATAGTTAATTACCATTATATTTATTATTTTTATTGCTATATCAATATAAGTATATATTTTTTTAAAAAAAAGAATATGCACGCATATATGTAGCACAATGGCATTCATCAATGTAAGATTCAAATTATTTTGTTATTTGAACCTTCCCCTAAAAATACTGAATGTTACTAATCAATATTGAATGGTTACTTAGATTGTTTATATATTAAATTTATTAAGCACTAGCAGATGATCTAATAATAACGTAAAGGCTACGACAGAAGCACCTTAAAATGCTTGTGTTCTGGCTTGTGTCCTTGAATTGAGAGTTCCACGTGCAGTCATTATTACATCTGATTGTCTGTCACATAAGCATTTTAAGGCACTTCTGTCAAAGGTTTAACCTTTCACGTTATTATTAGATTGTTTATATAGCAGTTATTTGAAAAATCTATTAAATTTACTTGGAGAAAATCCTCATATACGTAAAAAAAAAAAAAAAATTTCAAACTCTACACAGATTTGATCTATGGGCAGAATAGGCAAATGCAATAACTACTATAAGATCATTACATATATAAATTATGAGTGAGAGCATTTAAGCATCCTCTACTGGCTCATTATTTAACTACGATATGTTACATAAATAATCAAATTCAAAATTTTGCTTATTTTATAATATCTTGAACTATAGATAAATAGTGGAGTAAAAGAGTTGATTAAATGTTCTCATTCATATTATTATAAGATATAATTTTGCAATGTATCAATTACATAATTGATTACATATTCAAACTTGCATATTATATATATACATATCCTTAAACCTTTATATAATTATGTGTTTTTTCTTTATTCTTACCTCGAAAATTTTTAGTGGAACTATAAAAATAATCATCATCTACGACAGAGATGCAAAGTGTCATAGTTAAAAGATTAAAAAAATTATAATTTCCAGTTAAAATAATGGCAATTTGGAATAACATCTGGAAAAAATATATTAAAAATTAATAAAAATCACATATGCATAATTGGTAATTAGAACTCAAGTTTAAATATTTACCTGGCCATAAAATGAAAACAATCTGAGAGATCTGAATGGTGCAAAAAACAGAGGTGGCAAAAAAATTTCAATAAAGTAAGTTATTACAACAGAAAGTTTCTGTATCCATTCAGGAAGTTGATGAACATACCATGCAATAGGAGTTGGGATGCATTGAGATTCATAATGATAATTTAGTGCTACAAATAAATATATATACATATGAGTCTTCATGTACACAAGTGCATATAAATTGCATTCACATTCATACATACAAATGCATATACCACAATATACATTTTACAAAAAAATAAATATATGTATAATATATAAAACAAATATGGCTACTATACATCTGTTTGATATATATTAATACACATTAATGGGGTTTGTCATATTCAAGGTTTTAATATTTCACAATATGCTATTAAAAAAAATGTAAACAAAAATGAAATAAAAATTAGAAATTTGTGAGGGAAAAATTTAAGCCTTAATTTTCTACTTCACATTGCAATCACTTGGCAGTGCGATCAATGTTCTTGAAATTACAAGTAGTCAACTTCATATCTGTTAGATAATGTACCTTTTGCATTTTTATATTACCAATAAATTTTTTGTCCCAAGATATATAGTACCACCATAAAAAACTGTTTTTGGCATTGCTTAAATTTAATTTCTTTTGTCTACCCACTTCAATAATAAAAAGTATCCCACATACAAACCCATTCAACAATATTACTTTTGTAATTTTTTGTTTTAATTACTAAATATTTATTAACATTGTTTTAATTTAAAGATCCTTTTCAATGGAATAAAATGCTCAGTAATTTAAGAATTAAAAACACATCCCAATAAAATAAGATTGAAGCACAATTTATTTTAATTCTGAATAACTTAGTAATGTTGTAAATATATTAAATTTAAGCGTAAACAGATAATATAATAACGTGAAAGCTAAACACTTTCAAACAGATATGCTTTAAAAATGCTTAAGTGACAGCCAATCAGATGGAATAATGGCATCACATGGGACTCTAAATTCTAAAACACAAGCCAGAACTAATCAACAGAATTTGTTTTGATTTTAAAATAACATTAAAATGTTTTTAAATATCTATGTAGTATATGCATTTACTATCAATACTATATTTTTATTAATTACTAAAAATGTGTATACTGTACTAATTTTTCAATTAAAATTGTAAGTCTATGTATGTTAAAATGTCTATATTGTATAAGTTGTGTTTTACAAATTTATCACATGTTCATTACTATTAATATATATCAGAACCCGCTGTATAAACTTACATAAATAAATGCCGGCAGTAAGGAATTTATTTGCTGTTAACTGAAAGAAGACTCTTTGATTTCTCTTTGAGGCCTTAAAGTAACAGAGTAAGGCAAATTACTAATGTCTAATCCATATGTTCTTGTCTTTGCTAATATTATTACTTCGTGGTAAATATGGATGGGTTGCTTGCCAGCACACATTAGCCAGCTTACGAGTTTATTGGCTTTTTATCATTGAGTTTAAAATCAAGAAACACCATGGTCTTCCTCAGTTGCCTAATAGTTATATCAGTTGATGATTCTTGAACAGAATGAATGTGTGTTTCTTTCTAACAGATCCTTACAATCAAGAGACACAAAAAATAAATCATGGCTCTTATTCCCAGGAGGCTACAAAGTTGTCAAGCAAGATAGTGGATGGAGGCCGAAGGCGGAGAGAGCTAAAACTATCCTGATTGCGGACTTAAGCTAGCTGCTATTTGATGAAGACCTTTTATTTAGATACTTATAACTACAAATAACTTTTACGTGAAGGAAGATTGCAAGAATTGGAAGAAAAACTGTTTAATATAAAATGGGAAATTATTGGACTTTGTGAAGTTAGAAGAAAAGACGAAGAGACAATTTAGTTAAAAAGTGGACATGTATTTAATACAAAGGCATAAACATTGGAGTAGGATTCATAATAAATAAAAAATGGAAAAATAATATTGTGGAGATTGGTGGTGTATCGGACAGAGTGACAAGATTAGTTATTCAACTTAAGAGCAGATATCAAATGCAGATAATTCAGGTTTATGCCCCAACATTATTTTATTGTCATAAAAAAGTAGAGGATTTTTATATGGATGTACAAAAGGCTTTTGATCAGACCAAACAACATTTTAAAATTGTTATGATAGACTTTAATGCTAGAATTGATAAACAATTGAAAGATAAAGTGCTACAGATAAATTTTTGTTATGGTGATAGAAATGAGAGAGGACATAGATTTATGAAGATTGAAGGCAAAAAAACAACAACTTTATATTATGAAATTCTTATTTTTGAGAAAAAAAGAAATGGACATGGAAATATTCAAATGATGGTACAGCAGAATTGGATTATATTTTGACAAATAGAAAATATGTATTTCAAGACTATAATGTTCTTAATAAATTCAACACAGGAAGTGATCATTGAATAGTGAGATGTAAATATAAGTTAATGCAAAACTAGAGACAAAAATTAATAAAAATAATATTCACAGTTGATATTCCTAATCTTCAAAAACATTCCAATGAATTTAAATTAGGGCTTGCAAATCGTTTTCCAATATTAACAGATTTTCAAAATAATTCAGATTTGAATAAAATCAATAGCAAGATAACTGATACACTTCTAAAAACTTCAACAAAGATAGCTGGTACAAAAAAGCAGCAATTGACCAATAAAATTTCTGCTGAAACAAGACAATTTATGAAGAAAAAAAAGAATATGCAAATATATACAAATGATGCAAATGGTGGATTACAGATTTACCATGTATTCTTTTAAAGCTTATTAGAAATCCTGAGTTGTCATCTCAAAAAATATATCCCAGACTAATCCTTCAATAGGCTGCTAAGCTCAAGATTTGAAATATCTGAATATTCACAAAAAAACAACAATAATAATTTTCTATTTATATGTTTAATTACAAATAGTTTGATTTTGAAGCTTGAATAATTTTGATATCAGTCATACATATATAGAGAGCATTCAACTTGTCACTTCTTTAATATTCATATTCTGTAATAAGAGATGATAATTTATATATTAAAATACTCAATGGATTCAGAAATATTATAACGTAAAGAAATATACACAAGATAAGTTCTCCATATAGTAGTGCCACTAAGTGCAAGTCAGAATAATCAATGGATGCAGGAACTGAGTTCAGATCTATATGAGTATACAAGCTAACGAGCTTGAATTGAAAACATTATTGTGTTTCCATTTTGGATTCAAAGCTTTATAATTGCTAATAAAGTAAAAGATGGCTGCTGGATGGTTGCATTATCTCAGATCCAAGGTTCCCCACTGATGAAAGCCACAAGCTAACTTGTCAGGGGATAATGGATGAGTAGGCACTAGATAGAGATTTTATGTACAAATCTTCCTGCATTCATTAATTACTCTGGTTTGCACTGAGTAGTGCTACTGTATGGAGTTTTGCCTCTGTGTAAGCATAAAAAATGGTAATCATGTGTCATTTAGTGGCTTAATACCAATCCTGCCCAATAGAATTATGGTGACTGTGGTTATTAAAAAACCAAAGACAAAAAAAAAGTATGCACGCAGAACCGAGTTCAGATCTATATGATTATACAAGCCAATGAGCTTGAATTGAAAACATTATTGTTTTCATTTTGGACTCAAAGCTTTATAGTTAGCTAAGGTAAAGATGGCTGCTGAAGGGTTGCATTAGATCCTAAGATCTAGGAGCAGTGCTCTCAGATCCAAGGCTCCTCTGTGATGAAATCCACAAGCTAAAAACTAGTCTGGGGATATTGGATGAATAGGCACTAGATGGGGATTTTATGCACAAACTTTCCAGCATCCATTGATCATTCTGGCTTGAGTGACACTATTGTATGGAGAGTTTTGCCTCTGAGTAAACAGCTTGTGTAAGCATAAAGAATGGTGATCATGTAATGTAAAAAATATATATGTAACTAATTGAATAGTGCACTAAATCAAATTTTCCAGGTTTCCATATATATATTACCCATATTATTATGCACACATATATAAATAAATCACAATACTCACTAATCCATACCATTAATCTCTAAATATATGACTTATCACGTATGGCCAAAATGATTTACAACTGTATAGTGTGGCACCCATATTAATATAATTAAAGCAAAAAAGAAAAAAAGGTTACTATATATTTAAATAAATTTTATGTACAAAATATATTAAAATTTTAGTTATGAATTTAGGTAATAAATCACACATATAAACTTGTACTTACAACTTTGTGTATAATAAATAATTACCAGTAAGATTCCACCAAGTAGGGCATTCACTTGTGAGCTTAACAATTCCAGATGCAAACATAAGTCTGAAAATCAACCAACGTACAAGCCATAACATTAAGTGATTGTGATGATTTGAAGTACCAAATAATCTACTTCTAAAGAGCATAAAAGGAGCTACTAATATTGTCAAAAAGCCAGCCTCCAAAAGTAAAATATCCCTGAAGGGTAAAAAAAAATTTTTTTTAATTACAGAAATAAAATTATAAAAAGTGAAATGATTATAAAGTAAAACTACTATGAAACACAAATATTGAACAGGTAATTTCTTTTTGTATGTTGATTATAGAATTAATGTATGGTATACGTTACATGCATATATTATACTTCAAATTGAATTGATAATTAGTTAGGAATATTTATGATACATTATGTGTATTGTTTTAATAAATTATAATTAATAACTTATGTAAATGATAATAATTAAAATTTCAAAATTTATCTTTAATTAGAAGATTATTTTCTTATATAAGATGTGAATTTATTTTGTAAGCAATTACACTTAATTAACCAATTCAATTAATATATACACACACTACATAAACAGTATACATGTTGAATTGATAATTAGTTAGGAATATTTATGATACATTATGTGTATTGTTTTAATAAATTATAATTAATAACTTATGTAAATGATAATAATTAAAATTTCAAAATCTTCACAGATAGTGTACTTTATCTTTAATTAGAAGATTATTTTCTTATATAAGATGTGAATTTATTTTGTAAGCAATTACACTTAATTAACCAATTCAATTAATATATACACACACTACATAAACAGTATATATGTAATTTGTATGATTATAACTCAGAAAGTCATGTGATGTTTGGATATCCTAGTGGCAGAGTGAGCGTTTAACAGTTTCAATTATTTAATCTAAACTGAGTTTGAGTTTTCATTATGTTACTCGGTTGAGAATTGATCTTGGAATCTTTAAATCTAAGTCTGCCATTCTAAAACATTTGCAGAGGACAGACTAATCAATAAAAATATGAAAAATAATTTTACATTTTTAACATTTTGATCAAAATGTAAATAATAAGTTTTATAAATAAACTTCTATTTATAAAAGATATTATCATTTTATATTATAGTTCTCCAATGTATGCTATTTTCTTCTATGAAAGCAAAATTTTTAGCCCTCTAGAGAAATTTTAAAAAATACCGTTTTAATATTAATGAAGTAATCAGCTTAAACAGGCAAAAACTCATTATATATATTTTGTCACACACAGCAAGCTAGAGTAATCAATGGATGCCAGAAGGCTTGTGCATAAAATCCCCATCTAGTGCCTCCTCATCCAATATCCTCAGACTAGTCTGAGCTTGCTGTGTGTGGCAAAATATATATAGTGAGTTTTTGCCTGCTTTAACAAGTTATACACAAGCATAAGAGGTGGTGGTCATGTGATGTTTATTGGCTTAAGTTATCAGCTTAATAGTTTTTTTGAGTGAATATACAAAATGAAAAGATTCTCAAGGGTAAATATGCTTTACTATACATTACTTTGAGATAGCAATGCCATTCATTAAAAGTAATCAATATTGCATGTCTTCAGAGGGTATTTGAAGTAATTTTTATAATGTAAAAAGACTGTCACTCTTATGAAAATCACATTGTTATTATTTCTATACTTCATATTCCCAATTCAACGAGGATCTGTTCAAACAATAATATATTCAATATTATTGCAACTACAAGACTGAAAAATATACTGATTAATCTTATGATCCTGTCATTCTTGAAATTTTGCAAAAGCGGTTGTTTTTAAAACACAAATAGGTAATAAAATTAAAACTATATGACTTAATTCATCTGCAGATTAGAAGTTTACAAAAAAAAAAAATCCCAAAAAATTTGAGCTCTTAGAAGCCTACTCAACTATTCTAGCTTTCTTTTCTATTATCAACCAATAAAATATGTAATAGCAGAGTGGTACGCTTTTCAATATGCTTGTTGCATAAATTTATTCATAACCAATTATGTTTCACTATTTGTGATTTATATCATTAACAGATGGATACAAAATCAAGAATAAAACATAAATATATAAATAAGCAATAATAATTAAGATTAAAATATAAATATTCTTTCTAATAAAAAATCATTTAATTCTTTAACTTATATAAAATTTAACAAAACAAGACTAGTGCTCTATGCTAGAGCCATCAACAATAACCTTGGTGGTGATGCATTTAAATCATTATTTTCAATTTAAAACAGGAAAAACTCTCCATACAGTAGTGCCACTCAGTGCAAGCCAGAGTAATCAATGGATGCCAGAAGGCTTGTACAAAAAATCCCTACCTACTGCCTTCTCATCCAATATCCCCAGACTAGTTTCTGTTTTAATAACAGTTATGAGCAAGCATAAGAAATTGTGATCATGTGATATTTAGCAGTTATTTTTAATTTGTGACTTTTATTTTTATCAATAACACTTAAGATTCAAAGTCAAAAATAATGCAGATATGCACCTAGTAATCTTCTCAAAATATTATTCAAAAAATAAAGACAAATGTCAAAAAACTGTCTGAGATGGAGATTTAAATACACTATTGTCTGGTAATAATTGATTACTCAAAATTACTATATATGGCATTATAGTAAACAGTTGCTTTTGTTTTATCTTACATTATATAAACTAAAGAATTACATGAATTTGTTATTATTAATATTTCTAGCTAAATAGAAGATGCTTCAATTTAACAAAAGATTTAATGTACAAATAGCCAATAATAATCAAAATTCTCATTACTAATATTATGCAGTACATTAGATTTACATTTTTAAAAAAAAATTATATATAATCATTTTTTATTATGTAAAAATTTACCTTATTAGAAGAATTTTGTAAAAACATACCATGCTTTTTTTTAATATTTTGTTTTTTGTTTTGGTAAACATAGGTATACCATCATTACCATATTTAAAATTATGTTAAAATAATGAGAAATGATGTATGATTTATTTTTAAATCATGTAATCTTATTAAAATTTATTTTAAATATATAAATAAAAAATAATTTTTAGTTATCTATATCAATATACATATATTGGTAATTAATTTAATCTTTCAGTAACTTCAGATTATTTAAAACACCACCTCTTGAAATAAAACAGACTTTTTTAATAATTATTTAATGGAGATTATTTTAAGCTGTTTACATTTAATATGTTACTTAAAAAAAAAAAACATTTAATAAAATCTTGTGTTAAAGATTTGCAGAGGTCCCTATTGTCGTTTTTTTCAGGCGCATAGTCTTAAGGTTATAGCATTAATATATATTACTTTACGTAACGAATATGCACTTTACAAATATAATTATTAAAATCTTTTTGTAAATTATATTAACTCATATTTAAAAACTATTAATTTAATATCATTTTTAATTTTAATAATATATGCTATACAGCTTTTTTAAAATTAGTAAATTTGATTTATTTTTTTAGTTATTTGGTGTTTCGTTTTTGTAATAAATTTCATCTACTGGTTGTCAATTCCAAATATGCATATGACAAATAGTTTATTTCTGATGTTTCAAATAAATATATAAAAAAATCCCATAAAATGCATTAGAAAGTGTTTATCATGGAATTGAAATGGCCACTAAAAACATCAAATTTTGTTTGCAGTTATGTAAATAATATATATGAAAGTATTATTATTTACAATAGTGAATAAACAACATATATTTTATATTTTTTTATATGCAGGGAATAATATTTGAAGACATATCATCTATATGTTCTTTTTATTCATCATCAATCAATTGTAATACAATCACTAGAACAGAGATGCCCAACCCATTGCTTTCAAAATGTGAGGTTTGCACAACTTTTTAGTATAGCTCATTTTATGAACAATAGTCAAATATGTTTAAAAATACATATATACAAGCAACAAAGATTACAAATTATAAAATTATTATATAAAAGCCTTTTTTGGCAAATTATGTTTTTTTGCCCTTTTCAATATGTCTCCACGATTTAAAGCACATACAGCGACATCTATATCAACACATGAGAAAAGATAGATAAACAAATGGATATTTGACATGATCTATTATGTTATTTTTTCCCCTCAATTCTACTACAAAATTACTCTGTTATATATATTGAATGGATATATATCCACATATATTAATTAATTAACTAACTATCCATTCTTTATCCATTAACCACTTATTATTTAACTTAATGGATGTTTTGTATATATTCATACAGTTGTTTTTATTATACATGATGTAGTTTGTTTCATATATTTTACATCTATTAATATTTTTAATATAATCAAGAACACTTATATTATCAATACAATTTATTTTATGTCCATACTGCAAATAATGAACATATAATGCAGATCTATTATTTGCAGTATGGACATAAAATAAATTGTATTGATAATATAAGTGTTCTTGATTATATTAAAAATGTTAATAGACGTAAAATATATGAAACAAACTACATCATGTATAATAAAAACAACTGTATGAATATATACAAAACATCCATTAAGTTAAATAATAAGTGGTTAATGGATAAAGAATGGATAGTTAGTTAATTAATTAATATATGTGGATATATATCCATTCAATATATATAACAGAGTAATTTTGTAGTAGAATTGAGGGGAAAAAATAACATAATAGATCATGTCAAATATCCATTTGTTTATCTATCTTCTCTCATGTATTGATATAGATGTCGCTGTATGTGCTTTAAATCGTGGAGACATTGAAAGGGGCAAAAAAAACATAATTTGCCGAAAAAGGCTTTTATATAATAATTTTATAATTTGTAATCTTTGTTGCTTGTATATATGTATTTTTAAACATATTTGACTATTGTATACTTGAAGTGCAACATAAAAAAAGAATTGGTTTTAATTCTGATTCGTTTTCTTTATGAACAATGCAAACTCAATGACACAGAAGCTCTAAGCAGCTCATTTTCGTACCAGTGGATAACAACATGGAGTTGTAGTTACTGAGATTGTAGTTACTGAGAGAGCAGTCAGTTGAATTATTTTGTAATATTTCTTTACATAAAGCGAATTTTCAAAGTGAGATAGTTTCATCCAAATATAAAAATATAGCTTATTCTACGTATGTTAATAATTATTTTCTAGTTACCCTCATTATATCTGCATACGAATCAAATAAAAAGAAAAAAACATATATACAGCTATCATTTTCATGAGGAATGGAAAGAGAAAATTTTTTTTCTTTATTTTAAAAACAAATGTATTTGTTTGATTTGTGGTCCAACAGTTGCTGCGAGAAAAAAATGCAACAAAGAATGACATTTTACAACAGTTCATGAGAAATTCAATCCTTCTAACAGCAATTTAAGAAAATTCGAACAGAAGAATTAAAAACCATATTAGATGCCCAACAATTAATATTTACTAGGACCATAAATAAAACAAAAGCTACTCCAATGGCATCATTTAAGGTTGCATATATACTTCCAATGTACAAAAACACCTTCTGAGGATGACAAAATACTTGAAGAAGCAATGTTTGCAGCATCAGAGATATCATTTCAAGAATTTAAAAATAAGAATGAAATTATGTCAGCTATCCAAGAAGTTCAATTATCAGAGCACAAGTAAAAAAAGATCTACCAAATGCATGTTTCGAAGTTTACTGTGTGATGAATCAACAGATATCTGCAATATAGCTCAAATAGATATTTTTATAAGGATGGTCTTAAACGATTTTTGCTCAATAAAAAACAATAAGCTGTTACTTTTGCCATTAAAAGGATATACATGTGAAGAGAACATCATTATTAACTATTATCAATCCTCTGCAGAATGAAGGTCTCTCCAAGTTCAATCCATCTTCTGATTTCTAGCCTCTCTTCTCCATAATACTTCCACATATTGCTTTATTTCATCAATCCATCTCACATGTGATCTCTTTCTGGGTTTTTTACAATGTCTTGGAATCCTGTGTAAGATTTCAACTGTCCTCTTCTAGCAATATATTTAGCCCAACTCCATTTCAGTCTCTTAATTCTTTCAACAAGGTCAGTAACACTTGTTTCTTCTTTTATCCATGTATTATGTTTTAATCTCTTCTTGTTATTCCTAACATGCATCTCGCCATACTTCTTTGAGAGGTCTGAAGTCTTTTTATCCATGTATTATGTTTTCAATCTCTTCTTTGTTATTCCTAACATGCATCTCTCCATACTTCTTTGAGAGGTCTGAAGTCTTTGTAGTCCTCTTCTGTTAATTTTCCAAGTCTCGGATCCATAAGTAAAAACTGGTAAAACACATTTATTAAAAGCCTTCCTTTTCAAACACATAGGCATATTTCCTTTTCCTTTTAATATTAAGTTATTTCTACCAAAAGCATCCCAAACAAGTTTAATTCTACAAATAATTTCTTCCATTATGTTTCCATCTGTAGTAATAATATAACCAGGGTATTTGAAGATGTTAGCTTCTTCTAACTCATCATCATCAATCTTTATTTTCATCATGTGGGAAAATTTATTGAACAAATTGGACATTATTTTAGACTTTTTAATATTTACCTTTAGTCTTACTTTTTTACTTTCATCTGATAACTCTTACAAACATTTTCTGAAGCTCTGAAGCATTATTTGCAAAAACAAATACATCAGCTGCAAAATCTAAATGACTTAAATAATCTCCATTTACTTTTATTCCTTTAGCTTCCCATTTTAATCCACAAAATACTTCTTGCAACCGTGCTGCAAAAAGTTTTGGAGATATGGAGTCACCCTATCTTACACCCTTTTCAATGTTAACCGTCCTAGTTTCATTATGTAATCTAATTTTTGCTATTGCATTTTTATAATTATTCTTTAGAATATGACAATATCCTGGGTCTATATCTTAATGATCCAATGCTTTAATCACTGTAGAAATGCTTACAGAATCAAATACCCTTTCATAATCTACAAATCCAAGACATAATGGCAACTCATATTCATTGATCCTTTCTAACTTCTCTCAATATTTGGATATGATCCATTGTACTAAAACCATTTTTAAATCCAGCTTGTTCTTTTGCACAGAGGCAAAACTCTCCTTACAGTAATGCCACTCAGTGTAGGCCAGAAAATAATCAATGGATGCAGGAAAGTTTTTGCATAAAGATCCCTATTTAATGCCTACTCATCCAATGTTACCAGATTAGTTTCCAATTTGTGGCTTTCATCAGTGAGGAGCCTTGGATCTGAGAGCACTGCACCTAAATCTTAGGATCTAATGCAACCCCTAGCAGTGACACTTTTTATCTTATTAGCTAAATATAAAGCTTTAAATCCAAAATGAAAACATAATGTTTTCAATTGAAGCTCATTAACTTGTGTGGTCGTATAGATCCAAACTCAGTTCAGCATCAATACTTTTTGGTGTCTTTGGTTCTTTAATAACCAATCACCATAATTCTATTGGGTAAGATTGGTATTAAATCACTAAACATCACATAATCACCATTCTTTATGCTTATACAAGCTATTTATACAGAGGCAAAACTCTCCATAGTAGCTTGTTCTTTTGGTTGGTTGAAATCTAAAATTCTTTATAGACAAGATCTAATTACCTTGGTAAAAATTTTGTACAAAACTGATAAAAGACTGATAGATCTGTAATTTCTAATACCTTTTTTATCACCTTTTTTTTAAATATTAATATTCCACTCTCCCAGTCATCTGGTACATCTTTTATCATTTAGGTATTAGGTATATAACTTTGGCAAAAAAATTTTCTATTTCTTCACCTCCTTTTCTTAAGTTATCTACTGTAATACATTAAAGATCAGCCTGTCAAGCTATTGTGCATGCGCTTTTTAAGAGTGTTAATAATAAATGAATAACACTCGTAAAAAGCGCATGCACAATAGCTTGACAGGCTGATCTTTAATGTATTACAATTTATAAGCATGCGCTATATAAAATAAATGCTTATTTACATATGTTTAAGTTTCATTTGAGAATGACGTTTAGTAAATTCTAGATAATTTCATCGGCGTCATTCATTCAGACATCGTAAACAGTAATTTAAAGTGAGTGTCTATCCTCACGCTTTCACTTCCAGTACTTAAGATTTGCCCATATATAAGCATTTGGGTTGGATCGAACAAGTGGATTCATTTTATTCTTTCCTAAATACTATATTTTGTGTTGGGAGTCAAAGTATTCATTTATTATTAACACTTGTAAAAAGCGCATGCACAATAGCTTGACAGGCTGATCTTTAATGTATTACAATTTATAAACATGCGCTATATAAAATAAATGCTTATTTACATAAGTTATCTATTATAATTCTATCATTACTGGAGCATTTCCCTTCTTCATAAATTTAATTGCATGTCTCAATTCTTCATTTAAAATCCTGGGCAATTCAAAAGATATAATAGTTGTAGGAGGTACTTGTTCACTATTACTATGCAATTCTTGATAGAACTCTTCTATACATTTCTTTGATGTTATCTTTCTTTTTAATACCAGTTCCATCTCTTTTTTTTTTCTTATTGCAAAAATAATTTTCCTACCAATAACAAAATGATGTTTTACACTCTTGAGACTTTTATTCTTTTCTATAGCTTTCTTTATTAGTTCACAATTATACTTTCTTATATCATTATAAACTCTTTTTTGCACCACTTATAAAATTCGAGATATTCAATCCTCCTTAATGCATTATTTTTAAATATATTCATATTCCTTTTTTTCTTCATAAATTCTCTAGTCTCAGTAAAAATTTTATTGATCAGTTGCTGCTTTTTTCTACAAGTTATCTTTGATGAAGTTTTTAAAAGTGTATCAGTTATTTTTCTTTTGATTTCATTCAAATCTGAATCATATTCAAATTCTACTAATACTTGAAACGATTTGAGAAGTTCTAATTTAAATTCATTACAATGTTTTTGAAGATTAGAAATATTAACCGTAAATATTGTTTTTCTTAATAATTTTTGTCTTTCTAGTTTTGCATCAACATGAACCTTACATCCCACTAATTGATGATCACTTCCTGATATGAATTTATTAAGAACATTATAATCTTGGAATACATAATCCTGTTAGTCAAAATATAATCGAATTCTGCTGTATCTTCATTAGGATGCTTCCATGTTCATTTTCTTTTAATATTTTTCTCAAAAAAAGAATTCATAATATAAAGTTTTTCTTTTACTGCAATCTCCACAAGTCTGTGACTTCTCTCATTTCTATCACCATAATCAAATTTACCTACAGCATTTTCATCTTTCAATTGTTAACCAATTCTAGCATTAAAGTCTCCCATAACAATTTTAAAATGTTGCTTACTCTGATCAAAAGCCTTTTGTACATCCATATAAAAATCTTCTACTACTTCATCACTATGAGAACTTATTGGGGCATAAACCTGAATTATCTGCATTTGATATCTGCTATTAAATTGAATAACTAATCTTGCCACTCTGTCTGATACACCATGAATCTCCACAATGTTATTCTTCTACTTTTTATTTGTAATGAATCCTACTCCATTTGTACTCCCAATATTTGTGCCTTTATAATCTAGTACATGTCCACTTTTAAATTAATTGTTTCTTCACATTTTCTTCTAACTTCACAAATCCAATAATGCCCCATTTAATATGAGACAGTTCTTCAAGTTCTTGCAATATTCCTTCACTTGAAAGTGATCAGCAATTGTAAGTACTAAATAAAAGTTTATTATCAAATGGCAGCCTGGGTCTATAATCAGAGGATTCTTAGCACCTTCTGCCTTCAGCCACCAACTGTTCCTTGGATGGTGACTTTACAGCCTCCTGGGAATAAGGGTCATGATACTAACTTTTGTCTGTCATAATTGTAAATGTCTATTAGAAAGAAAGGCTGCAGAAAGAAGTTTGCTATTAACTGAAAGAAGACCCTTTGATTCCTCTTGGAAAACTCAAGTGATATTTCAGTTAAGAACTATCAGCCAACTGAGAAGAAAGACCATCGTGTTTCTTGATCTTAAATTCAGAGACAAAAAGCCAATAAACTCGCCATGCTAGGTAATGTGTGTTTGTGAGCAGCTCATCCATGTTCGTATACTATATGAATAATCACATAGTAATAAAAGCTGCAGTGACAAGAACATATGGAGTGGATATTAATTAGGAATTTGTCCTGCTCGGTTCCTTTAAGGTCTTCCTTCAGTTAATAGCAAACATACAACATGCACTACATTATTAAAAACCACCTTAAAGAAATTAATCTCTCACTTCAAAAAACTTGTATCCATAACAACAGATGGCACACCTGCCATGTGGTTCTGGTGTTAGTTTCATCACATTATGTAGGAACGATATTGAGTTTCCAAACTTTTTCCACTACCACTGCATTATAGATGAAGAAGCATTATGAACAAAAATGTTGCATTATAAACACATAATGAAATTTGTTCTAAAAATTATAAATTCTATACATACCAGACCATTTCAGGGTAGATTGTTCAAAATACTGACTGATAACTTGATGCTGAATGTGGAATGTTAATGTTACCTTCTGGAGTTCGTTGATTTAGCAATGGACAGGTTCTACAATGATTTTTAGATAAAACAATTTGTGGAATTCAGAAATGAAACTTAGTGATTATAGCTGGTTATCTGATTTAGTTTTTCTTATAGACATAACAAAATGAATATACTCAACCGGCAGTACGGTCTGCAAACTACAACCACTCAACCCAAAAATTCAGGGGAAACAAAAAATCATTAATGAATTAATAGAAAGTGTAAATGCATTTAAATCAAAATTACATTTGTGGTATCCCAAATAAAGAAATGTAATTTTAGTCATTTTCCACAAATGAAGAACTAGATTAGAAAATATAAGAAAATCAAAAGAGAAAAATATTCTGAAAATCCCGTTGAACCTAAAAATAATTTCGAAATTAGATTTTCTGACTTTCATAAAATTCAGCCAATTGCTTCATTCATTTTAAATCCACTTGCTGAATTTAATATTTCTGAAATATTGCAACAGATTGTAAGTATGATAAATAAAAATGTCACTAATTTAGAAATGGATATCTGATCTACAATTAAAAACAAGAGTATTGCAAAAAGATTTTTGGACACTTATAAATGAAAAAAAAAATCCATTCCTTAAAGAAAAATTTTAAATGATTAAACTCTTGCTTTTGATCAATTTATCTTTGCAAAAATGATTTCCAACAATGAACTTTTTAAAATCAAAGTTCAGATCCAGAATAACAAATGAACAACAGAATGACTACATGGCTTTAGCCATCACATCATATGTGCTAGAATACAATAAATTAGCAGAAGGCATGCAATGCCAGGTTTCACATTAAAATATGTTTTTTCAATAGTTAATTTGTATTTAAATTCGTAATTTTCTTTAATCATATTACAATTTTTTATTATTTGTGTATTAAATATATTTAAAATTAAAATATTAAAATGCAAAATTTATTTGTGGCTGACCAAAACTTTTTAAATTCTAAATTGGCTTGAACTAAGTTAAAAGTTGGGCACCACTGCACTAGAAAATACAAGATGGTTAATTGATGCATTTTAGTGTGTGTTTTATCTATCTAAGTTTATGCAGAAAGCATAGTTTGTAATATTCTGACAAATAATTTATGATAATAACATACCACTGAAACCACAGGAAAGTCTGACCAACCTATTAAAGAAAAAGAAAAAAAATAATAAATATTAAAAAATTAGCAATTAAACAAATCAAAAATATTTTAAAACTCATACTATAATGCAATCATCACTGTCATCATTTTCAATAATTATCAATTCACTGCAGGATAAAGGCCTCTCCAAGTTCAATCCATCTTTTCCCAATCTCTATCCTCTCTTCTCCTCATCACACCAGAACACTCTATTTCATTCATTCATCTTACATGTGGTCTCTTTCTAGGTCTTTTACAATCTCTTGGCATCCAGTTTAAGATTTCAAATATCCATCTATTATCATTCTTTCTAGCAATATGTCAAGCCCAACTCCACTTCAGTCTCTTAATTCTTTTAACACCTGTTTGTTTTTTAATGCAATAACTACTCATAAACAATGTTCAATGCTCTGCATAGTATAGAAGAGTGATAAAGGACAGACTCTAAAACTCAAGAACCATTGCTCACAGCTCACTTTTGTCCTTTCAGCATTTGAACTTTATATAAACTCCTAAGCGACAAATATAATAATATTATAATCAATCCAATTCATTGAAAAAAAAAATTCAATCATCATGATTTAATATAAATGCAATACAAAGTAAAAAAGCAACATTTTCAACTCGATTCCTTAAATTATCAATATCCCTGCCCTATTAGATTTATTATTTTAATAATAAATAACTAATAAATAAGATAGTAATTCTAACCTAGCTCATCCTAATAAGATTGAAATTAAATTTGATGAAATTACCAAAAAAAATCATAAAAATTACAAATATATTAACACTAATACAAAAACCAAGTTTATTTTTTTCTTCTCTTATATACTCTAAATTAAACTTTATGTCAGAACTATAAATAAAAAAATCACAGATTTTTTTTTCTTTTTAATAGTACTCAATTATTTAGCATAGAATAATGAACTTAAGAGTTAAAGTTCCTGGATTAAGGCTCAACTTATCATGTCCAATGATCAAACAATATGACTAAATGCTTTACAAATTTCTTAGTTTGTCTGAGTAAATGATATTTTATATTTTAATCAAAAACAGACAATTTAGTCTTCGTGACAAAATTTATATATGTAAAAAAAAAGAAGAAAGATTTACAAAAATGTATTATTTTATGGTATTGAAAGAGATATGAATATTTTCAAAGATATACTGCAAATCCCAAAGAAGTGACACAAATGATTTCAATATTTATATTGCACAGAATGAATTGTAATGTGTATGGATACCAATAAGCTTTACTTACAAAAAAATGTATATAATATTATAACAAATATTAATTACAAAGACTGGAATTAATGGTTTAATTGATAAAAACTTGATTAAATAATTTACAATATGTTTTATAATAAACCAAGACTTATATAAAATAACACCAAATTAAAATAAATAATATCCGGGTTAAGTCGATTAAGATAAAACTGAGATGGTAATGGCTTTATCAATAACAACACACATAATTAGACTTGTGTATAAAATTTAGAAAATATTAATATTTACAACTTTAAATTGATTCAAAATATTTCTAAATTTAAGATCTGACTAATGACTCGTAAATCGAAAGATTTTGCGATCGTTAATGTTTAACAGAAATATTGGACTTAATCAGTGAAAAATTTATTAGCTTCACGCTCCCAAATAAAAATGCTTTAGATTTGCCTATATATTTAGAAAAATAGGTTAAAAATAAGATGACCGCTCTTATCTTTATAAAGTCGAATCTTGTGTTTAGATTTGTAGAGGTCTCTCTTGTAATAAACTAAGCACTCAAAGCGCATGTACTAAGGTTATAGCCTTATTTAAGTATTACGTGCTGATATTGCGCTTAATAAGAATTCATATTTACAACAACTTTAAATTGATTTAAAATATTTCTAAATTTAAGATCTGACTAATGACTCGTAAATCGAAAGATTTTGCGATCGTTAATGTTTAACAGAAATATTGGACTTAATCAGTGAAAAATTTATTAGCTTCACGCTCCCAAATAAAAATGCTTTAGATTTGCCTATATATTTAGAAAAATAGGTTAAAAATAAGATGACCGCTCTTATCTTTATAAAGTCGAATCTTGTGTTTAGATTTGTAGAGGTCTCTCTTGTAATAAACTAAGCACTCAAAGCGCATGTACTAAGGTTATAGCCTTATTTAAGTATTACGTGCTGATATTGCGCTTAATAAGAATTCATATTTACAACAACTTTAAATTGATTTAAAATATTTCTAAATTTAAGATTTGACTAATGACTCATTGTAAATCAAAAGATTTCACGATCGTTAATGCTTAACAGAAATCATGAACTTAATCAGTGAAGAATTTATTAGCTTCACACTCCCAAATCAAAATGCTTTAGATTTGCCTATATTTAGAATAATAAGTTGAAGATAAGTGGCCACTCTTATCTTTATAAAGTCGAATCTTGTATTTAGATTTGTAGAGGTCTCTCTTGTAATAAACTAAACCCTCAAGGTGCATGTACTAAGGTTATAGCTTTATTTAAAGTATTAAGATCTGACACTGCGTTCAATAAGAATTAATGTTTACAAAATATGTTGAGGGAAATGAAGAAGTATTATTTAGAAAATTGGGTGACTCTTTTTTTTTACAATATTTCTTAATAAAAAGATAGATTTACAAAAGATATATTAGTCTTCCATAAATAAATAGTATAATCACTATTTCAAAAAGTCATGACATTTATGCACTAACAGTTCTATTAAGTGATGAAATAAATTGTTTTAGTTAACTTAGTTGGAGCAAATACAAAAACATCCAAATGTTCTAGTCTGTCACTATCATTACTAAACTGCTCTTCATAGTTTGGTGAGTAGCAGAATAGAAATTTCTAAAGTTTAAATGCATGGATCATGGCTCATTTCCAAGCAATAAAACTATCTCTTTTTTTTTCATTACTAAGAATAACTTGTTCAAAGCAAAATCTTCCTGATAAAAGATATTCTAGGATTAGTAAATTTATTAAATTTCTAATTAATTACAAACTTTGTTAAACTATCTATTCTTATTTACTGAGAATATTATCATATTTTCATTCATTAACAAAGATAACATTAAAGCAGTCAACAAAATTAACAAGTGTCGTGTTCATTAAAAATAACTTTAAAATCTGTTAAAGAAGGAAAATTAGGTTATAGCAATATAGATGCAAAAGCAAATCTTCTTAACAAAAATCGCCACTATGTAATTTAAAGATCACATGACTTATAATAGTTGTCATGACATTACCACTAAATTATATATCTGAATACAATTTGAAATTATCTCATCAATATATACAGCTACATTAAATTCTTTATTTAAAGCTGTACTAGCTCTAATTAACTTGTCAAACATATGAACATATGCTAAAAGAATTTATACTGCAAATTAAATTCTCAAGAATGTCAATTTTATCTTGCAACAATATAAATATAAAAAAATTATCAATTATCACTGTAAACTCTAAATATTATTTTTTATTGCTAAACTTTATTCAGATTTCAAAATCTATGTGTAACCACACTTTTTTTTATGGTACTATTCCAATTAAATAAATCCCTTTCTTTATATTTAATTTTTATTTTGATTCAACACATTTTTTATAATTTGTGCCCAGAAATATATTCTATTTATTCTAGATAAGTATATATTTCACACAACTTGAGGTATTGATCTTTCATAATCAGTCAATCAATCTCAATACGCTTTTGTGCAATTATGTTAAAAATTTCAATCTATACTATGCTTTATGTTTTTCAAATCACAAAATATTGTTTCATTTTATTAAAATAAGTGTTGTAAAAAAATTAAGACTGGTTTAGGGCATATAATTATACTTTCAAATTTTTATTCAGAAAAATTAAAACATAGTATTTAGACAAATTATGTTAATTGTGTAATTTCTAAAATTGTATAAATTTCAATCTGCCCTTTGTTTTTGATTGGCTTTATATGGTGTATATTTAAATCATATTTGTGCTGCAACTTGTCTATATTGAAGCTAGCTATCTCAAGAATTAATTTCCCAATGTAAATTGTAAATTTACGTAAATATTTAAATAACATATTTTTAAAAAAAGATAAAAAAAAAATTCCATACACTGTAATATGACAAACTTGAAAAAATCAAATCAATAATCTTAATTGTTAATAGCTATTGAATCTTAGATTCTGTAGCAGTTACTAATCAAATTTTCTATTATTATGTTTGGGATAAAGACTACTTTTTAATATAATGGACTAATCTTTATCATTATTGATTTCTTTCATGATCTAACTTTTTATAGTATCATACATCATAAGATGCCATTATTCTAAACATCAAAAATATCCACATTTCTTTGTAATGATTCTTCTGTATGAACAAAAATGTTTGACATAGTTGATCCATGTGCTGTGCAAAATTCAATAATAAAAGACCATTACACTTCACAAAACTAATAACGTTCTTCCAAATAATTTTAGACTATAACTTACTTCAATCAATAAGTATACTAAAGTCTCCAAGAAGAATAATTTAGTTTATTAGTAGTAATACAACAGGCACTATAGAGAAAAAAACAAAAGATTTATTTCTCCAAACTTTCTGATAAAGGAATATAAGCACTAATAAAATTACCATAGACACTATTGGAAGACAAGATTTTAATATTTTAGCTTTTTAATGATTACCTTTGAAATTACATTTGTTGTTCTATATTCAGATTTTGAAAGAAGTTCACATCAAGATTAATGTTTGTAGCTATGATGTTTAGAAAATAGAATGAAATATTTACTTTTACTTACCACTACTATCTCCTCCTATCTTCCACCATCATCATTACTGATATTATAACTAATTATACTTCTTAAATGACCAACCTTCCAAGCATAGCAAGCCAGGTAATAAGACTGATCATTTTTAGATCATAATTTTTTAATTCTTTATCTATGGAACGTGAGCAATTATTAAATAAGAATTTACAAGAATATGATCAATTGCTGAGTAAAATATTGCTCCCAAATCCAAGTGATTCATTGACTTTCCTGGTTTATGCAAGATCACAATTTAAAATGTCTAGATCACTAACCCTATCCCCATTGCTGTGTTAGTTCTTATAATATTACCCACTTGCCTCATATATACAAGCAATGAGAAAGAGAAAAATGGAATCATAATTGCTGTATGTGTAATTGAAAAAGACAAAGGTGGCTTCACAAACCCACAATCTCATTGTTGCAACTAATGTAGAAAGATGACTAATGGCACAAAATTCTCATTATAATTGGATCCTATATCAATCCAAATGATTGAATATAATAAGGTAAAATATATATATATAAGAATACAGAGAGGAATTGAAAAGAGATTTCACATAGAAAACAATACTTAGCTTTTGGGGGTCAACATTGTCTTATAATGCAACAGAAATACTCTTAATTAGGTATTACTTATTCATTATTTGCAATTAAACCTTATGTCTGAAAGTCATTCCATTGTTCAGCAAGTGAGGATTCCATTGTTAATCTGAATTCAACAACTAAAATGTATATATTGTAAGGGTACATTAATTTGACCACAAAAATCACCACATACCAATATTAAAGACTAAACCTATCAACATAATCTTTAAGATATTATTAATTATATATTATTCAAGTTTGTGTAAAATTGTCAGTTAAAATTATTTTAGAATAAAATTATATTATCAACAATCATCATCATCATCATCAACCATTATCAATCCACTGCAGGATGAAGGTCTCTCCAAGTTTAATCCATCTTCTCCGATCTTTAGCTTCTCTTATCCACAACACCCCTGCACATTTTCTTATTTCATCCATCCATCTCACATGTGGCCTCTTTCTGGGTCTTTTACAATCTCTTGGAATCCAGTTTAAAATTTCAATTGTCCATCTATTATCATCTCTTCTAGCAATATGTCCAGCCCAACTCCATTTCAATCTTTTAATTTTTTCAATAAGGTCAGTAACACCTGTTTGTTGTCTTACCCATACATTGCATTTTCGATCTCTTCTTGTTACTCCCAACATACTCCTTTGAGTGGTCTGAAGTCTCTGTATTGCTCTTCTATTAAGTGTCCAAGTCTCAGATCCATAAGTAAGAACTGGTAGAACAATACTGACTTATATATACAAATATTAAATCTATAAATGCAAGCAAGTAAAAATCTCAAAAGACAAAAGAAAGAAATATATTAATGTTAATTTTTTTTATCTCAATTATTAATCCAGCATAAAATTCTATAAATGTCAAAATGGCATCAACAATGAAAATAAAAGAGCATCTTGAAAATAAAGTTAGTTATCATCTTAACTGTCCTCAATAGTAGAGATCATAAGTCACTACAATTGCAATTTGAAAAAGTCAATTAAGGAATTCCTTAAAGTATACATTTTAATCCAAGTTATAAGCTAGAAAACAACAAATCATGCATGACTAGGAAGTGATAAAACATTGTGGGGATGGAGCTGCTCATCATGCAAGCATGATTCCAGAAATGATTATCATTTCAAATTAACATCACAATGACTGCAATAGTAAAAAGATCTACAACACGCTACAATCAAGCAAAGAAATTCTCTCAGCATGAAATAATTATAACAGAGTCTGAGTCACTAACATGAAGATCCAGAGGGCGACATAAGATTATCCAATGAACTATCATTCAGTTCACAATGTGAATTACAAAACTGAACTATGGCTAGACTATTTGGATTAACATCTCAAATTATATTCTTATAATTTTTTTATATTCTTATTTCTCTTGTCAAATTGGTTTCTTTCTTTTAAAAGAGAGAATCAATCCATACAACTGTCAGTTATTCTAGAAGGAAGGGGATTTATCAATTCTATTTTTATTATTTTTCATTTAATAATAAAATTTTGGTGTAGCTTCCTGAACTTGCTTACCAACTGATACATTAGTCTATTGACTTGAAAAGTGAGACTTTATTCTTATCCAATATTAAGTGCTCACACTTTGATAGTAACAATATTTTTTATGTTCCATGTTTGTGTTCAATTAATTTAATTATTAATTATTTATTATTCGGAATGAATGACCAAACCCATGGATGATGGTCTGTTCTATTATAGATTTATATGACATGAGAATAGGAGGAGATTCAAAATATAAAAGCAACCTTCAACAAGTTATATATATAAAATATGGATAGACAGAGCAATTGGTGTTAAAAATTTTAGTTAGCAGAGTTAAAATATAGGTCTCTTTTTTTAAATTGTATTTAATGTAAAGTTGGAATTATTAAATTAGAATGGTGAATAACCATCTTTCATAGAGATGGAAGGTATGGGTTAGAAAATAGTTAATGAACACAAACAAAAAATGATCATGCCTATACAATTATTAAATTAATCAAAGCACGTTATTTTTGTTATCCAACAATCATGAATGGAAACCATCATCAAAATTAATTTATTAAATATTAAATTAAATTAGTTGTCTATCATTTGATTTTTCTATTTTGCAATAAATCACACTATATGCATATTCAATATACACATCAGATACGAAATATACCTTAAAATAGAATATGCATACATTCTTCTGGAGTTTGAACTCTGTGGCAGAACGAGGATCAAGAAGAGGTAAAGTAAGGGAAGTTATGAAAGTATGAATTCCATCCCACTCAATCAGTAATTATCATAGATTCATTTCATAAAACAATCATCACATAACTGACTTGTTTTATCAGGTTTAATGCCATACCTTGAAGACCAAAATGGGCGACAGCAGTTAGATACATTTCTTTCAGGGGAAAAGATCATCCCATTATGTATGCTGCCCAAATCTGTGCGGCTCTTAAATAAGAGCAGGGCAGCATATATTCCATCCCATAATAATATATATACACATAATCATCATCATCGACCCACTGCAAGATGAAGGTCTCCCTAAGTTTAATCTAGTTTTTCCAGTCCATCACGTTAACCAACTTTTTTATTTAAATTACCCATCTCATATTTGGTCTTTTTTTGAGCTTTCACAATCTTTGGATTTAAGACTTTTATCTATTTATTGCCATTTTTTCTATCAATATGTCCAATCTAGTTTCATTTCAGTCTCTTAATCCTTTCAATAATGCCGATTCTTTCATTCATATTTTTTGTTTTCAATCCATTTTCATAACTTCAATTTATATTCCTTAATATTCATTAAATGGCCTAAAGTTTCTATATTGCTCTTCTGTTAACTATCCAAATCTCAAATATATATGTAAAAACAGAAAAAATATAACTATCAAAAATTTTTTCCAAAAGCAAAGGTATATTTTTTTTTAGAACTTATTTCTATTAAAAAGCACTCCATCCAAATGTATTAAATGCTTTTATTTAATTTAGAAAGTCTGTTTGTTTGTTTGTTTCAATTAAATTCTGTAATCAAATTTTTAAAATACTTTGATCAAATGGATTTTCTTCAAATTTTGTACATGTGTTAGAAATTGATAACAATAAAATATTTCAGGGTTGTCCAGTCATTTATCCAGTTTAACAGAGTTTGTGGGCCAGATTTCAGCACATTGATATCAGTTCAGTAAATTCAGAGATGTGTGTGAAATAACAGTATTTTTTTTTAAAAAAAGCTTACACTAATGAGTTTACAGTCAATGAAAATGGAAATAAAAAAAAATCTTAAATTCTCTAGATTGTAAAAATGCTTTTTTTAAAATGTTTTCTTCAAAAACAAAACAATTTTGGAATTGACTTTTAATGCCAGTAAATTTATTTTCAAATATTAAATAGACTGTAATATTGTTTTTATTCTTCATTTTAAAATTTCAATAAAAATAATTATGAAAAAAAAAAAACTAACACTAAAAAATTAAAAATTATATATATATAAAATATTTTATAAATAACATTTTTATTTAATGTATACTAACAGGTCAATTTTTAAAATTAAATACGAATAATTACAAAAAAAATCTGAATACTTAAAAGTTAAAAATAAGATATAAAAAATATTTTATAATAAAAGTTTTAATTTCTGTGTACTAAAAAGCAATAAATAATTGTTTTCTTCAAACACAATTGGGATTTTTATATTTAACTTGAAATAAAAGTGTGGAGCATCCATAAATTAATTAATTTAATCATTAATTTTTATAGCTAGCCATGGAATTATCAATTACTGGTCAACCCACACTTTTATTTCAAGTCAAATATAACACACACACACACCCCGGTTGTGATTAAAGTAAGAAATTATTTTTTATTTTTTAGCACACAATAAATAAAAGCTTTTATTATAAAATATTTTTTATATCTATTATTTATAAGGTACTTGTAGTTGTTAATATCTAATTTCTGAGTATCAATCTTAATATGTTTCTTCTATGGCAATCCAATGAATATTACTTTAATCATTTTAGTATTTATTTTTAATTCTACTTTCTTATTTTTATCTGGTAACTTTTGTATCATTTCCTGAAGCTCTGATGTATTACTGCAAAAACCATATATTGCAAGATGATTTAAATAAGATTCATTTACTGTTATTCCCTTAGTTTTGCATTTAGTACTAAAAATATTTCTTGTAAAACTGCTATAAAAAATTTTGAAAAAATGGAATCACAAGAAGGAGTAAGAGTCAATAGAAAAAAAAAACCAATCAACTATGAAAGAAATATAAATTATTACCACAGATCAAATTCATGAAATACTATAAAAGCACATAGGGATTATGGTCTTGAAAGATAAACTTTCTAGTCAACTTCTCTATATCCACAATATCACTACTGATAATTTAATACTAACCAGAATTTTATATATAGATAATCTTAGTTGATAATTATTGATTAGTTTAGAAATATAGCAATATAAACAAATCCATGGAGAATGGGAATCAATGTTAATATTTAACTCTGATTAAGACATAATAAAACTAATATAGCAATGAATGAATATTATTATTATATGTAAAAAATAAACTTTACTAAAGCCCCAGAGTAAAGGCTTCTCAAATGACCCATCATAAAGAATCAATGAAGAAGGCAGTACTTACCAGGCTCACTAACTTCTCAATAGTGAAAGTTTGAGCATTTGCTATTCTTGCTTTATCCTTTATGTAAAAATACCTAGATAGTCATTTTCTGACCTATATTAAATGGTTATCTGTATGGACAGTGTATATACATACATTTAATTGAAAGCATAATAAAAATGGATAATATGAAATAGCAAAAGATGAAAGATTAAAACTAAATAACTATATATCCTGAATCAAGATATCATCAATTTTATGTGTTATTTTTCAGAAATCTAATCTGTTAATTTTTTTATGAGTTTGCATATTTATTTGAAAGGAGATTATCTTGGACATATTCAGATTACAAATTCTTCAT
The DNA here is from genome assembly GCA_028023455.1 of Epiperipatus broadwayi. Lineage (NCBI taxonomy): Eukaryota > Metazoa > Onychophora > Udeonychophora > Euonychophora > Peripatidae > Epiperipatus > Epiperipatus broadwayi. The sequence goes on along the minus strand of JAQFVV010000097.1, from coordinate 2,349,578 downwards.
TAGGTAAGTGATGCAGGTATGATTCCCTTTGTCAAGAAAACATTTTCCATACTTTTTGTATATAATACTTATAAAATCCTCAAAATGACTCCAAGAAGCACATATAAAAGACATTTCCCATTGTCAAGGGACTTTTGCATTTAAGTAAAAGAAAATAATTTTATCTTTAAAAGGTCTAATAGCATAATTATTACAGGATTAACTTGCTATTCCCAAAAATCTGGATTCAAATTGGATTTGGAATATTTTTTCCCAATAGCTGAGAATTTTCCAAGAAAATTCAGTAAATTGTCACAGTCCACAGGTTATCCATTTAGTAATATAATGAAGATTAGTAAATAAGTATGTAATTATTTTTATCTAATGAATAAAAATATCAAAATAATCAGTCGGAGAAATGTAAATGTACTTGCACCATAAATAATTTTCTTACTGAATGGAAAATTTGCCCTAATTTCAGAAATGTTTTCTTTTTTTTTCATTATTTTTCTTACTACAATGTCATTGCTACTATATAAAACTTCACTAGTAATCTGTGTATTATTTAGCAAGCAGAATATCTTTAATTGTAGAACTTTTTAAAAAAATAATCATATTCAGCTTTTATCAATAAAGTTTTTGCCACATATATATGTTAAAATGAATCCTCAATAAAAGAAAGCTAATCAAAAATTTTTGTAGATAAAGTATATCTGTTTTTACAATATAAAGCAAATATGTTATTTTTAAAAATTTAGCTTTCTATTACAAAATTTAATTCACTACTATGTAATTTTTTAAACTGATGAATCACTATTAAAAAAAAAAAAATGATTCAGAGAGTAACTTAGTTTAAAGCCCTGAAGATGAATTGAATAAATTTGTTTTGTTAAAACTTAAATGTTTGATTCGTGCTGATTTTCCAATGTACACATAATTTTTTTTAAAAACTGGAGATTTTACGGCATATTCTAAATTTTTTTTTAGCGCACAACAAATATTTCAAAACTATATAAAAATTTAATTTGCTGCTTGTAATTGAAAATAAATTTCTGATTATTATTTCTTTTTGCAGTATGTGTTATGTATTTGTAATATATATGAAACATATTATGATACATGCTAAGAAAATAATACTCACCTGATATAAAGAAAAATAAAGACACCATAAAATGAAAAAACAGAACCCATTTCTAATTATTTCAAAATTTGTGGCCAAGAATGATAAAACAATACCACTAAGACACAAAAAATCCATACACCAATGAATATCTAAACCAAAATAATCAGCACCCCACAGTAATGTTGGTCGTGTAAACATCAATTCTCTTAAAGAACGGCCTTCTGTTTAAAAAAAACAAACACACAACAATGAATGAAATTTAAAAGATATTTATGTTTTATATAGCTATAGCGATCAAAAAATTATGGAAAGATAATAAATTATAATGGCTTAAAAAATTGTTTTAATTATAAATGCAGATTCACAATGAGTGAAGATACATTATTCAAAATAAATACTAAATCACCTTATTTATGTATTTATTTTCTTGCACATTTTTTATTTTTAGCTGCTGTTTTGATATATATAATAGTCTTTTCAGTGCTTAAATTTTTTTTGTTAAAAATAAAAAAATTCAGTGATGTTTTCTTCAACAAGAAATTTTAAGCTCTGGCAAGGTTGTTGCAATATTGAAATTGTTAACAAAAAAATGTTAAATTGCATAGAACCATATAAGTAAAGTAGTTTATGATTTATATATATATTGATTTATAATAAATTCATCTAAAAATAATTCATAATAAATTCCTCTGTATAAATTCATACCAATTAAAGCTTCCAGAGTAGAGTAAATAAATTTTCAATTTTCTAATAAGCAGCTTTAAGCACCGAGTTATTTATTAAACAACAAAAATTTTCTTTATTCAGCGTTGGAACCATAAACATTATTGTTTCAATTGTTAAAATATAATCAATGCAAAAAAAGAAAACTGAAAAAAGAAATATTTCAAAAATAATATACTATTTCGAGAAAAATATACTTAATAAAAATTTTAAACCTTAATTAAAGATTAATATAACTGATTTTTAATTAAACACATAAACTAACTCAACTTCAACTTTCTTTTTTCCATATATATATTTTTAGATATACTTAAAACTTCTACTCCAGCTCACATTTTTTAAATCAAAAAGATAATATTCCCCACAAACTAATTCTAAATTGAAACAAATAAAAAAAAATGGAAATGTTGCATTAAGCACATCACTTACATTAAAATCATATAATCAATGATTACTTCCTCTAAAATTACTCAACTTTCGTATTTCAATAAATAATTTTTGTTGTCAAAACATTATAAACTCTTCTATACCTCCATTGGATTTCCATTTTTTCTTTAGATTTTACAAACAATTTTTCTTTATCTTTAAATTCTCCTTACAGCTGCAACTTAATATTTCATCTTTATACCCAAATTAATCTTGGCATTTTCATCTTTCAGGCGTGACAGTTTTAAAATAATGGTCACTCTGATCAAAAGTTTTCTGTATATCTATATAATTCTCTAACATTTTAATCAAAATGAGAATTTGATGGGACATAAACGTAAAATATCCGCTTTTGCCATCTTCCATTAATCTTACCACACAATCTGATATATCAATTTCCAAAATACTGTTCTTCCATCTTTTATTTATAATGAATACCACTTCATTTGTGCTTTCAATATTTGTGCATTTAAAGTAAAATACATATTTATTTATCAATTGTCTTCATACCTTTTCTTATTATATTAAAGTTTGATAATGATCTACTTAACATTGCATAATTTTTTATCTTATTTACCTTTATTTGATTATAATTTAATTAAAAGTTTGAATTCAAGGTCTTCTAATTACATTAAGTTTAAGATAGACAATATAATTATATTTGATAATAGCCAAAAAAAATATTCATCAAATAATAGCCTCGATTTGTAACCAATGATTCTTCCTATCCCTACCTTTTTGATCACTGATCTCTGACAAGGCTGATGATATGACAAACTATGGAATATGAGGGTAATAATTTATTTATCTCTTATTTATCATTTCCTACTGCAAACCCAACAACTCTCAGGAATTATCATGCAACTGAAACAAAGATCTTCTTAATTCATAGTCTCTTATTATGCTTGTTTAAATGTATTCATTCATGTTCTTTTACTATATGAACAATCTCACAATAATAACAACTGTAATAACAAGAATAGTATGGAGTAGATTAGGAATTATCTTGCTCAGTTCCTTTAAAGACCTCATAGAGAAATCAAAACATTTTTTTTCTGTTAACAACAGTCATTTTCCTATATATATATATATATATATATTAAGCAATATCTGTATTAAAAGTTATTACAAAAATAGAATTACTTCATGCAATATCAATCCAAAATACAGTAAATAAATATTTTAAATATACTTTATTCAGAAGTACTTTCAACTAGCGCAGTAGTTGTTGTCAACTATTCAAAATTCAAAAATAACATTACAACAATACATCATATAAACATTTTCCCCACAATTCATCAATTTTGTAATTCCCGCAATTCACTAATCTTAACATTAAAAAATTATAACATTGATGAATTGTGGGGGAAATGTTTATATGACATATTGTTGTGACATTATTTTTGGATTTTGAATAGTTGACAATGACTACTGAGCTAGTTAAAAGTACTTCTGAATATAGTATATTTAAAATATCTATTTACTGTATTTTGGATTGATATTGCATGAATTATATATATATAATAACTTTCTAAACACGTTAGAAAATTAAATATACTCATTCATCTATTTTTTAAAAAGGTAACTTACCTTCTTTCAAGGCTAGTCGAGCTGGAAGAATGCCATTATTTCCTAACAAACCTAGTAAAAACAATTATTTTTAAATATATATAAGTACAATCTGAAAATAAACCTATATTAAAATAAATAAATAACCAAATTAGTTAATAAAATAAAAACTTATAATTAAGCTTCACTGTATAAAAAGATATTGTGTGCATAAATTGATCTTTTTTTTTTTTGAAAAAAAAGTGAAAAAAATAAATCATCAGACTTTATAATTTTATATAATTTCAACTCTATTATGCTGTGCATGTACTTATATATTCATTTTTAACCCTCTTTTATTTGTACTATTAATTACCTAAGAGAACAAAAAGTAATTTGAAATATGAAGGTATTTCTGTCTATTTTCAATTTAATTATTTTGTATATATACTAACTGACATAATTATATTTACTGACAAATACAGTTCAATCTTTATTCACATGCTCAATATCAACAAATTTGATCATTAGAACAAAACAAAGTGTAATTACTTCTGGTTATTCATGACCATATGAATTCATTTACCAAAAAATGTAAACTTCCATTTATGCAATTTTATTTTTTTAAATTTTAAATATTAAACCATTAAACATCACATTATCACCATTCTTTATACTTAAGCTATTTACACAGAGGCAAAACCCTCCATGCAGTAGCATCACTCAGTGCAAGCCAGAATAATCACTGGATGCAAGAAGGTTTGTGCATAAAATCCCTATCTAATGCCTACTCATCCAATATCCCCAGACTAGTTACTAGCTTGTGGCTAATAAGATAAAAGATGGCTACTGGAAGATTGCATTAGATTCTAAGATCTAGATGCAGTACTCTCAGATCCAATGCTCCTCATTGATGAAAGCCACAAGCAAGAAACTAGAAACTAGTTTGGAGACATTGGATGAGTAGACACTAGATAGGGATTTTAAACACAAATCTTCCTGCATCCATTGATTACTCTGGCTTGTACTGAGTGGCGCTACTGTATGAAGAATTTTGCTGCTGTGTAATTTTAAATATTAATTTTAAATGTTTTCAATGTTAATGTATTTTTTTCATAATGTTTAACATTCTGTTTTAATGTTTTGTTTTCTGACTTGGTAAAAATATACACATGCATGGGCATTAATGAGTAGTGAGGGAGAGAATAAGTGACTAAATATCCAAAAGACCACATATTTCACATTATTTCAATAAAAAAACAATGCATAAAATATTTTCAGGAAGTGAGCAGTATAATGAGGAGGTTTTTTTCAAGAATATATGATGAATTTGCAATGATAAAAAGCAAATGTGTATGAACAGGGTCCCACAGGAAATATGGTCATCTTTTCCTGAAGAATAATGACTCTGTATTCATATTTTCTATGTTCACAATATTTTCTGGAGACTAGTCTTCTGTGAATAATGAGAATTAACACTTTGTAATATACATATATATTTAAAAGACTAACATTGCTAAGACTATACCACAAGAGATTCCATCTCTTCAAACTTTTTACAGTAATTTTAAAGAAATTATTTCATGAATAAAATGAGAAGAAAATAAACTAAATGGAAATTATTTGTCATCCAGATTTTTCATATTTTGCATGTAATATGTTTTGTAAATAATGTATCTTTTTTACACAACACAAAAAATTAAAAATCATTATCCATCTAATTCATTTCAAAAATAAATGTCAGTGGATGAACTACTTCCAAACTGTTCTTCCCTACATTTTTCTGCATGCTTCCAATACACTCTATTTATTCTCTGAGGTTACTCATCCATGATAGTCTTGGGCATCCTCTTTTCCTAATCTATTCACAATTCTAATAATGAAATCCTTTTCCAGTATGAAGATCTGTCTGAGCACATATCCAAAATAATGTAACTTTTTTTGCTTCAATAGTTAATTGTCTTTCTATATCTGCCTTTACTAAAACACATTCATTAGTTCTCTTAGCTATCCAAGGCATCCCAAACAACATTTATGCAAAATCATTCCCATGTCTTGCCTTCATACCTTTTTACAAACCATATAAATGCCTTTAAAAGTCTACACTTTGTACATTTATTCCGGCCAAACATTCTCCTTGTTATTTATCGCTATTATTGTTCTGGTTAATTGCATTACTTTTATCTTTTTCATATTTAACCTTAGTCCATATTCTACTCTTCTCTTACCAAGTGACCAACCATATCCTGTTCTTTTTCCATTCATGATGCCATCAACTCTATTATACTTGCATATAACAAATTGTATAAATATTAAAATATTCAATGACTTTTCAAAAAAAGATAGTAATGAATTAAAAACTAACAATTATAATTATCTTAGTCAAATTATTAATAGAGATGGAACCATAATATAATAAAATAATTACAAAACTAAATTCAAATAAATACTCTTGAAGGAAATAATATTAAAAAGAAGAAAGCCTAAGTGCATGGAAATAAAGTTTTTTAATAAATATGTTTTATCAGAGCTTATTTAAGAATTGAGACTTGGATTGTTAACAGAAGATTAAGACTACATAATTAAGTAAGAACACATATGTCTTGCAATTAACAAGAAGGTATAAAAATGAAATTTACAAATGAATGATTAAAAATATATTAATTAACATCAATGCATTGGAAGAATTAGGATATTGAAACAAGATTGGTTAAATGCAATATTACAAAAGATAACAATACCAATAATTGAAAATCTAAATAAGATCTTAAAAAATCTGGAGAGTTTATATATAAAATGCTAAACTAATGAGGAGAAAATCAGTTGATAGTGTTTTATGTGAAAATGTAGATTTAACAATAAAAATAGAAGATATGATCAAAATAGCAGTGTAATTTATCCATGGTTGGCTATGACCTCCATGGTGAAGATCCCTGCATCACAAGAATCATATATATATATATATATATATAGTGCTGAGAACCTTATATTTGTTCTCCACTTATCCATGTTTACTACAGGTCACAAGCAGTATGCATGAATTACAACATGTTATCCCACATGTGAGATTATTTCAAACCGAATACACACACACACTAAATGCTATATCATTGACAAAAAGGGACCACACTAATTATAATTAGTTACATTACACCTTCTTCATATCCATCCATCAAAGCTTACCATTTTCAGAGCATTTTTATAAAGTCTGAATAAATTTAATCTGCCTTAAGTGCCAAGTGTACACTGAAGTGATCTCTACAATGATATCCACCTCTACTTCCTGATATTGTATCCTGAATACAAGCTCAGTATTCTACTCTACTTCTCAGAGTGAGTGGTATATAGTAAAAAAAACAATAATAAAAATAGTAATAAATTTATACTTGTATGGAGTGAGGCAGAGATAACCACCAAACAATAAATTTTGAACAATCTAATTACTTATTTACAATAAATAATGATTATACAGCAACCTTCAATAAAGTCTGAAAAATAGCACAAACAAAAATACAATACAATTCAAATTTGAATATTTGTAATCCTTAATTATGGTAAAATAGAAAATCAATCTATAATAAAAATAAAATCGAAAGTAAACTCTCTTCTCCCTTCCTTCAATTCATATGCATACATATATCTATTTACATGCATATACAAACACACACCTAAACAAACCTAAATTAGGATACTGAATATTCAAGTAACAATCAATGTCCATTCATTAAATACAAATAAATAAATAAATACAAAAGGAAAATATGTATATATGTTTCAATAAACCACAACAGCAAAAAATAAAATAAAATCAATTGATAACACATTTATAATGTACTTATAAAATAATAGTTAACTATTTACATACACACAAAAAAAATCTTATTTCCCAGGATTATATTTAGCAAACTGGTAACTTTACCACAATGAATAGTTGTTGTTTTTTTAACTCCTACAATCCACAAAGCAAAATGCCCAGAATTCTTTTGTCTTCTATAGTAGTTTGTTTGATTCACTCTCTTATTTTTTGTTTTTACTGAAAAACAAATCAAGGGCTTCAAGCACTTTTATTGTATGTATGACCAGGAAGAAGAGTTCATTATGGTACGAGGACTTTTCCAAGTAATATTCTATAGACCGGCACTTATCAGATGGCATCCAGAAACTAGACTACATGGAGATGAGCAGGCTAGAGTACTTTCAAATATCTACTCCATATGATTTATTTTGGTCAAGTTATTAATTAACATTCTGCCAATGTCACTTTTGTTTCAACAGATGGGTAGTACATGCTATCACAAACTTTTCTTGTTTATTCCCTTGGGTTGATTTTTTGTGTGCATCAATTAATATAATCAATAGAATATCAAAACTTCACTTTCTAGCAAGAATTTATTGCTTTTGCAGTTCTGTAATTATTATCCAAAAGTGGGTTTTTTTTTCAGGTTTTCATTAAAAAAAAAGAATACTTAAAAAAATAAAGAATACTTTTCCACCTTATTAATCCTATTTATTTTTTTCCCCCATTAGGATATATTCTTTCTGCTTTTTTTTTCTTTTCTCACAATAACCAGCTCGCCTTTTTTTTAAAAAAAAATCCCTAACAATACTCAACAACATGAAAGAAAATGCTGAATAACCCTCATTTAGCCTTCTTTTAAAAATTTTTATTAATAAATGAATATTCTAGTTTATGACAGTATGTATAATTTAGCCATCACAAAATGCAACAATATTGCTGGGAACAGTATATTTAATCAATGTAAACTAAAAAAAATTCAGAATTTGACTTGAATAAATTTAATAAAACAAAATTCTTTCTTTTTCTTCAAACAAAAATCAGATAAAACCGTAATAAACTTCTTAACAATTATAATCAGTTTACAGTTTTGTTTAGTTTTTACCTTTAATTTATTTTACCCCTAAATTCTTTCACTCTTATAAAAATAACTACTATTAAAACATATATAGCCCTCGAATACACATGCTGGGGTTTGATTTTTATCACCCATGTCACAATATATAGATATACACACTATAAAATACTTCCAGCACTTAAATATATAATATTTTAGAAAAATTCATGCAATTGTACAATATATAACTGAAATTCTATCCAGCCAGCATATAAGAAAAGAGTATCCAGCCTCTTTTTGTATTCCATTTATTTATGTAGAGGGTTGCCTGAAATACTTTGGTTGGAGAGAATAAATTTTTAAATCAATTATGCAATGTACCTAAAATATTTTTAATTGATTGATATCACTAATTGACATATTTGAGAGTTTTCTCAGTTTAAACATTGTCAACACCAACTCACAAATGAAAATATGTAATAAAATACTTCCAATCCTCTATATAAATAAATGAGATATAAGAAAAAGCTGCTCTTTTCTTGTAAAAAAATATTATTATACTGAACTGGAGAATGTTTCAATTATATATTCTACAATTGCAGGAGTCTTAATATCCAAGATTACAAATATATATTAAACACTGGAAATAATGTATTACACATTTTCTTTAACTGAATCAGTGTTGACAATGTCAAAATTAAAAAAATTACCAGGCATATCAGTTAGTAATATCAATCAATATAAAATATCTTTAGATACATTTCACAATTGATTTAAATATCCATTCCTTCTAACCAAAGTGTTTCAGACAACTGTCTATGTAAATAAATCAGGTACAAGAAGAGGCTGCTCTTTTCTTATAAAAAAAATATTGCCTTATTAATCTTCAATATTACACACACAAATATATACACATATACAAAGTTTAATTTGTAATTAAATGTTAAATTATTTCTAGCATATAAAATTAATTGTTAAATATCTTTAATTATATACTGGTTTATTTTGATAATCTAAAATTAATAGTTAAATGTCTTTAAAAACATTCAAACTTTATTTGTACATTCATCTATTAGTAATAGTACATTGATTAGTATATACAATTTTTGAAGTGATATTCTCTTCTTCAGATATTTCTGACCTAATCAGCGATAAAACTGATATCGGAATTTAACCTTAAACCTTTAGATAACTGAATATTGAATTTAAGATGACACTTTAATCAACAAGATTATTCCATCAAAGATCAGGATTCATGAATACTGAATTTAAAGTGCTGCACCTACCAAATCATCACTTAAAATTCAGTGTTCATAGATGTAAAAGTCCTAGATTTGATTCCCATGCTAGTATTATTACTAATCAGACCAGCAACAGAAGGAAAGAAAAATATCACTTGAAACAATGTGTTATATATTGAGAATTATTAACTTATTAAAAGAATTGCATTCCTTAATTGATCATATGACAAATTCCAAGCATTTTAAATAGTAAATATATGAATAATTAAAGTTTGTTAAGAGTAGTTGCAAAATAGAAAAGTCTAATAAAAAGAGTAAAATAAATATTAATATTTATTTTTCTCTTCAATAATTTTATGTAGTTATTTGTTCATAATTTTTTTTCTTTTTTGAAAAAATAAAGAATATAATCTTTAATCTTTAAACAACTTTTATTAATTTTTAAAGGAAAAAATTAAGGTATTAACATTTTTTTAAAAAAATTCTTATCAATTAAAGTTTTTTTTTTTCCTAACTTTCTGAAATAAAACGTGCAAAATTAAAGCATAGTAATTAAGAACAAATAATTTTTTTAATAAATAGGATATAATTGGAATTTTTGATTTAAAAAAATTATCTTTTTATAAAATAAAATAAAAAGTATCAATTTGGGCTTAACGCTGTCATATCTGAGATAGTTTGTGACTGGATGGATGTAGGGACCATGTTAAAAATAATATAAGAAGCAAGTTAAGGTATTAGACTTTCAATATGTAGTCAGAAACAGCTAGTCTTCGTCGTTATAAGTCAGTCTTGGTCCAACTGTTGACAATAGCAGCAGCAGCTTAGCTCTTGAGAAGAAAAGTGAAAATTTACATTTATAATCTAATGTTAGATTGACCTCACTTCATTTTCAAAAATAATTTTTGAAAAAGAATTGAAAAAAACATGTGCTAAGCTTTAGTTAAAAGCTTAGTATTTTCAATAAAACCATGCAACCTGTTTAACTAAATGAAAATTTAGAAAAAGGAAAATATCCTTGGAAGAAATTTGCAATAAGTCTTGTTTTTTCATCCTAAATCATGACTATCTCAACTTATTTTAATCTGACCTGGAAATATGAAATTATTATCATAATAGACATATTCAACTTGTATTAATCTACTCTGGAAATCATTATTATAATTTTAAACTGAACACTTGAAGTTACACAGTCAGCTAACCTGAAAAGAAACTGAAAATTATAATTACAAAAGAACTAAAAGAATGAAATCCATGATAGAATATAGTTGATATGAACATCTTTATTTATATTTATACATCTCATTATAAACCTTAATTTTTAGAATATTAATAAATATATTTTTTTTATTCTAAACATTATTTTTCTTTCTCAAATTGTTAATGGGAAAGGTTTTAGCTTATCTTAAATTTTTTATCTTTAATGTCTTTCAGATTTAATTCTTGTAATAAAAAAATAACTGTTAAAGCCAATGTTAATTAAGGAATAAGAATTAATAGAAAATAATCTTATTTGCTTTATGAAATTATATTTATTGTATAATAGATGTTAGCTTTGGAATTGTCACATTATCATAATTATATTTCTTATATAAAATATGTATTAGATTTAGAATTCACATTATCATCTTTTCTGAATTTTCCTATTTATTATTCATTTAATAATGTTATTAAATTGTTTAAAACTTTCTGAAATTATTCTTTATATATATTGTCTTTACTCCTTCAACTATCTATTCTGTGAATTGGCTTTGTGTGACTTGATTTCATTAAAGCATTGTGCTTTAGGGTATTTGTAGCTTATCCCAGTAAAACTATTTAACATAAAGTAGTTAAGCATATACATTTATATTTTCTCTTGTTCAGTCAGTCCCTAGGATCTGTGTAATCTTGAGCTAGTTCATGCGCAATAAGTTAATTTATTTAGATATTGGAATATATCTTTGTGTTTGGCCATCCAGATAGTTCTCTACATATGGTAAAGTTAAAATCATCTTTAAAGTCCATTCACTAAACTTTATATACATTGGAAATTAGTTTATACATGGCCCATATACATATTATCATATGGCCAGAGCATTAATGACGATCAACATCAATCAGGATCCCACATTTTTAGCACTCATATATATGTGTGCAATAGATATCGCCCTAATTTTGGCATGCACTAGATGATAATTAGCCTGCTTTCATTAGCATACTCTTTATGACTCAATCACAAAGAATGATAATGCTAGCGTTATAGGTTTATAATTTATAATTTTTATAACTACTTATTTTATTCCAGGCTGAGTCTTTCACGCTTTTATATTTGTTAAAGAGTATTCAGTGAGAATGATTCTCATCTCCCCATATGTGCCATTACAATACTAATGTGCTAGTACTAAGAGTTGAATGCATTTGAAAAGTTTAAATGAAGTTTGAATTTTCCTAAAGACATTTAATAATTAATTCTAGATGATGAAAATAACCCAAAATATAATTACAACCAAAACCATCACAAACTTTCAGATAAACAGAGTTTAAATTTTAAAAAAATTTAAAACAAATCTTATCTGAAATGGACGTTTAAAGATAATTAACAAAGTAATTCTCTCTTTTCAAAAATTAAAAAAAAAAATGTGTGGGGATAAAAATGAAATTGGGTTGAAAAGTAAAAGGAAAGCATTATCTTTATGTTTCTTAAATTACTTTTGATTTTGCGAGAATATAAGTTTTGCTATAATAGATGCATCATTATCATAATAATCATTCATTATCAATTTACTCTAATGATCTGAATTTTTTCAATCTATAATTGCTTTTTTCATTCAATTTCTGCAAACATCCTTATTTCATCTCTTCTTCTTATATGTAGTCTCTTACCCTTCATTAGATCCAATTTAGAGTTTTAATCTCAGCTCTATTTCATCTTCCTAATATTATCTCATTCTTGTTCTTTTTTTTAATCTCTTGCTAATTCCAATGTGCTTCTATCCATATTTCATTTATCACTTCTGCAGTTCGATTTCTATTAAAGATCTGTCTCAGAACCATAAGTTAAAAATGGTAAAACATGTTTACTAAAAACACATTCCCTTTCAGGCACATAGACAGTTTTCTTTTAACATATTATTTCTATTATAAATACTTTATTTAAATTTAATTACATAATTGATTTCATTCATTAAGCTTCCACTGCATTAATTACTTGTCATAAGTATTTATAACTGTTAACTTTTAATTTATTACTAATAATGGAAATCCATTAATTTAACATTTAGACTTTTTAGTATTTATTTATATTAAAATCCACTGTGCAAATAATGGCTCAGATTCAAAGCATTAAAATATTTTCAGGCTGGTAGATACATAGTAAAAATTAAAAAAAAGTGAAAGATGACTTCTGAAAGAAAGATGCATTAAAACCAAAAAAATCCAGATGCAGATCCCAAAACTCTCACTGATGAAAGCCATAATCTAAAATCTAGTCTGAAATTATAGATAGAACAGCACTGGCTAGAATTTATATTATCTGGCAACTACTGATTATTCAAGCTCACACTAGGTAGCAGAACTGCAGTAAAAGAAATAGATTCCTATAGTTGGACCAAGCTAATATATATATAACATGCCAGCTTTTTTTGTTGTTGTTGCTGTTTTGAGGATGATAATATGTTGTTGACTCTTTTTGCAAATAGTGTAGAAGACATGGAGATGTTGTTAGAAAAGTGTGGAGGAAGAGACAAATGTAATCTACTAAATTCACTGAAAAAAAAATCTAAGATTTTACTATTTAAAAATAGGAAGTGTAAACCTCAAGAATAAAAAATAAGAGATGTCTTTGAAAAGTATAGATTTTTAGACATTTTATTAAATAAAAAGGATTCATACAAATAGTTGGGAATTAACACGTTGGGGGAAAAGATCAGAAAATAGAACTGGACTGATTAAAAATGGGGCATGTTACTCATGTAGTGGATAGTGCCTGCTTTAATATTGGAAATGAGGTGCTTTATATTGACAGAAGTTAGAAATTTTTAGACAGAATTTTTTAAAAAGTAGATAAACACTGCGTGATGAATTGTGACAGTAAATGTTGCTATTCAAAGTGAAATGATGAAATTTGTTTTTAAAGAAGAAAATCAAAATAAATTTAAAATGTTTACAAGATTTCAATATACAAATGACAATAGATTAACAAAAATATTGTTTAAATGGATTATGTGAAAAGATCAACAAACATATTAGGCAGAAAACACTTTAAAATGCACAAAGTTAATAGGTGGACAATTTGCTTCTATATATTTATATAAAAATTGTATAGAAAACGTTTTACAGGTAAAAAAATTAAAGGGTGGGAAATGAGGATAGATAAAATGGTTACAGAAAAAGAATTAGAAATGTAGAGACAAATGTGAATAAGAAAAATATTTGAAATTATTTAAGAATCAAAATTATATAAAGTATGAAAGAATAAATAATAATACTAAAGGGAGTTTCTTGTTATATTTGATATACAAACAGGAATGCTCTAGTGCAATATATACTTATTTTTCTTTCCAAGCCCTTTTATAGTTTCACTGCATCCTGAAGTTATTGCTTTCAAAATGATGTTTCCTTTAACTCAATATATTAGTATGGCCATCTGCTCAGAATGTTTTTCAAACATTTTAAAAATTTATATTCTGTTATTAGCTTTAAATACTTCCTCTACTCAAAAAATATCTTTGATTACTTCTACTTTATTAATAATTTAATATTTTCAGAATAAATTTTCTTTGAAATAATATACACATTAGAGTTTCATATATATGTTGAGGTAGTTTACGGTAAACTTAAAAAATTACTATATATTAGTATTAACAGAATTAGTTCAAAACTTTTAATACTATACATTTAATACTTACAATTTAAAATGAAAAAAAAGGCAAAATTTTCTATATGTATTGCCATTCAGTGCAAGCCAGAGTAACCAATGGATGCCAGATGGTTTGTGTGTAAAATCCCCATTTAGTGCCTACTCATCCAACATCCCCAGACTAGTTTCTGGCTTGTGGCCATCGTCAGTGAGAAGCCTTGGATCTAGGTGCAGTGATCTCAGATCCAAGGCTCCTGGATCTAAGTGCAGTGCTCTCAGATC
Organism: Epiperipatus broadwayi; assembly: GCA_028023455.1. NCBI lineage: Eukaryota > Metazoa > Onychophora > Udeonychophora > Euonychophora > Peripatidae > Epiperipatus > Epiperipatus broadwayi. The sequence goes on along the minus strand of JAQFVV010000097.1, from coordinate 2,334,563 downwards.
CAAGGCTCCTCACTGACAAAGGCCACAAGCCAAAAACTAGTCTACTCATCCAATATCCCCAGACTAGTTTATGGCTCGAGGCCTTTGTCAGTGATGAGTCTTGGATCTGAGAGCACTGCACCTTTCTGGTTTGTGACCTTCGTCAGTGAGGAACTTGGATCTGAGAGCACTGTACCTAGATCCATCCTAAAATCTAGGTGCAGTGCTCTCAGATCCAAGGTTCCTCACTGACAAAGGCCACAAGCCAGAAACTAGTCTGGGGATATTAGATGAGTAGGCACTAGATAAGGATTTTACGCGCAAGCCTTCTGGCATCCATTGGTTACTCTGGCTTCGCATTATGTATAGAGAGTTTTGCCTACTTTAATAACAGTTAAGAGAAAGCATAAAAAATGGTGATCATGTGATGCTTAATTTAGAAGAACGAAAACTATATCTACAAACTGAAGCTGATGCGTGGCAGTGAAACTTTTTATGTAATAATTTGTAGGCTTTTGTATATATATTCTGATTTACAGACTTAGTGCTTTCAGAGCCCTTGTTGCTCCATATTCATAGTCTTTTCAGATTATTAGTTATATGCAAATGTATGCAAATTGCCTCCTATATCGTCCATTTTTTAGAAATGGCAAAACAAGTGTCTCTTCTGTTTATTGATTTGGCATCGCTGGTAATGAAACAAGCTTCCTTAACCTTCCTCTTGATATCGTTTCTTTCCGTACATAAGCTACTTGTATTTGTAAGAACCCATCTCCCTACCACATATGCTTTTACCTTCAATGAGAAATTGGTTTTTCAATTTAAACTATCTTGTAAAAGTACAATTACAATAATTGGTTTTCATAGCTCACTAATTTGTTTTATCAAAATAAATAATTATTTACCAAAATGTTTGGTAGCACACACATGTCCTTAATTAATTAAACAATCAGTTATTTTTCTACCTTTTCAGTTATTTAGTAATTTCTTTGACTTATGTGATAGAATATTGATAAATTTACTTAAAACTGCATTACTTTCTTAATTTTCTACTATTTTATAATTTAAATTAACTCATATTTATGTAATGTCTTGTGACCTTGTTCATAATCATCATTTAACAATAAGTAATTTAAAGAAAATATTCTCAAAATATTCTCCCAAATAATTGATTAGTCCTTAATTGATCATTTTTGTGAGACCAGACAAAATAAATGATAGAAATGTAAGATCAATAATTAAGAAGCAACTTCATGATTGTAAATGCAGTATACCGAAAGTATAACTTAACTATTAATTTTAAATACTTCTTAAATAGAATTCAAAACTTTCAACATTTGCTATTTGTAAAATGTATGTGAGAGAGTATATATCATGGCTTGAAATCTTAGTTTAGATTTTAAAAATGGAATTTTCATTTATTAAAAAAATTAAATGGTCATAGTATTGTAACATATTGAAGAGACTCAAAAGAAATATTATTAAAGAGAAATCAATTGTATATTAAAATATCATTGGATTTGTCAAAAATCCAAATATTATTAAAGTCTCAAATATTCCAATATTCATTGTAACTTAATAAAGATGATAAAACGATCCAAATGTATTAAATAATTAGGAAAAGATTCAAATATAACTCTTTAGCTTAATAAACGAAAAGCATTGTAGCTTAAATTAAATTATGAGAAGAATACCTGAGTAGTGGCTGTTAAACAAAAAGGTCAGACTGAGTTATCAATCATATTAAAGGTCATTGGATTAAATGAAACATACTTCTATAATTAGATTCCTCAAGATATCACAATATCAATAATTATAAACAAATTATTAATAACAACTATTATAACTCAGGTATATGGAAATCACGTGAGGTGAGTACACTAGTAACTCAATAAAATATCTGCTCAGGTATACAGACAGTAGATTTTATCCACTTTCATTTCTTGGTTTGATGTTAAGTGCATATCCAAACAAATACCAAATAAATATGGTCTACCAGGGTGCCACTAGATTATTTGAATCTAGACACGGTTATATCTAATAACCTTTCACAGGTACCGGGTTTGAATCCCTTTTTGGTACTTTATTTCTAATAAACATGGAAGATTTTGCTTTTTAGAGCCATATCACTGTATGCACTAATATCTAAGTAAGCATAAAACATCTTTAAACTAAAGTGGAATTCATTAGACATAAATCATTTCTTAGACCTTAGCATAACAAATGTGTTTCAATATTTTTTTTTTATAAATTTTACTAGCTCAGATTACTATTAATTTAGGATGGCAATTCACTCATCCTTGCATGAAATAGATGATGGAATGGTGGTTATAATATTACTAAGAAATCACTAAATATTACGAAATCAATATTTATTTATGGCCTTTGAACATTTAAACAGCTCATTAATTAAAACGTGATGATGACGATGATGATAATGATAACGATAATGACAATGGTTTCAACCACAGCTTTAGGACTAAGCCTAAACATAAAATTTAAATTCAGAAATTAATAATTATTGTTAATCTTAGCATATTTAATCATATCTTAAACCACTAATATTCAACCATTGATGATGAATGATCACACTTGATAAAGACTACTCTTAATGAAATATATATGCCTCGTTTAATAACATAAACTAATATTTATTACTGCATTTCTAACATATACATAAAAATTTCTATATTTACATGAAAATTTATATTAACAATAACAACAATAATCATAATCGACTGTTTTAAAATCATAACATTAAATTTTAAATTCCTCCCCCTTTCCCGTAAATGTATTTCAAAAGTATATTGTATCCACAAGAAAAGTATTTCATATAAAAAAAATATTCACTCATTGGCACACATACCTTATAATCTAACAGGTAAGCAGAATGTTAAAAAAAAATGTTAGTAGAATTGAAAGAGCAAGTTTTACGCAACAAGTTTTAAATCATTTTCTCCTCCTCCCTTCTACCTCTGAAATGCTATACTTTCTTAAAACAAAATAATTTAATATTTCAACACTGCTTATTACATCACATTCGCACACAATTATACACATATAAAAATATTATTATGTATGTGCATGTTTTATCCCATAATAGCACAATTATACACATATAAAAATATTATTATGTATGTGCATGTTTTATCCCATAACAACATATTATTTAAAACCAAAATAATAATACAAAAAATTATTTTACACATTAATATTTCATAACTGTAAATTAATAAACAAATAATTTTGATACATTCAAGATCATTTATGGAGCTCAAGCCTATTATTAGTAAGAAATTATTGTTTTAATCGATCTGAATTGTCTTTAAAAGTTCTTTAAATAAAATATACCACTTTATTGCTAAAATTTTATTAAGACTCTGCTATCATAAAGAAAATATATCAAAAAAATTTTATACTACCAGTTCTTTGTAGCGACTTCTAATGAGTCAAATTTCTCTTGTTTAATGTCTATCTTTGGCAGCAACAATTTCCGTGTTTCTTTGAAACAATCTCTTTCTTAAAGCGTATAATTATTTGGTGATGATGATCCTATTGATGTTATTTGCTTTAGTGGACAATTTGGAAATCTTTATATTAAATTTTCTTCTCTTCCTGTCAAGCATGATTCTTTTAGTGGATGAAATATAGCAGTTTTCACGTTTATAAATTTCCTGGGTTTTAACCTCAGTTGCTGGAACAATTAATTGGACTCGATGATTAATATTTATCAGTAGATTAATTCATCTTTCTGATCTTCGAATGCAGGTGAATGTTTTCTTCTTTCTATTTAAAAACATCTTATTTCTCTGGTCAGTTGAAAGGTGTAGAATATTATTTTTCAGACAAGACATCTTTTCTTTCCTATATGATCTGCAGCTCCACGATGGTCAGGTCTTGATGGGACACATATATAATTTTTCTACCCCGCCATTTCTTATATTTTCAACATTCAAAACTTCATAAAAAAAATGATTTAAAAAAAAAAACTATCTAGCAGAACTAAAAATGTTTGTCTGCTTTAGTTTCAATAATTTTTAAAAAGTCTCTCTCACAATATATTATAATAACAATAATCTAATAATAGTCTAATAACTCAACTGATTTTCCAGACTGCTTTTATATCCAAATTTGAGTCAACTCACCCAATTAAAGTGATAGTGTGAATTGCTATTTTTGACCAACCCAAAAAAAATCACACACCTGGTTTACAGACACTTTTGTCTTAAAAAAAAATAGATTTAATCCTTTTTCATGTATATCTGTAATATCTAAAATTGGAGTTTCTTTTCTCTAATCTTAAGATAAGACAATTTCAAAATTAGAGTTCCCACCCAGCTTGAGCTCCCAAAGTGACAATCATTTACAAAAACAAAATTGCTACAAAAATAGATATCTGATTCAACAGATTTCCTCTTTTAACATAAAATTGTACAAAAAATAATTTGACAGATTTAACCCTTCCTTTTCTTTCAATATTTAATAAATGTAAATTTCTGTATGTAATGTACACACATACTTTATCATTTCAAATCATTCATAAACTAACATTAAATAATATAATTGCTGGCTTAGTAATTATAACCCTAATATTTAAAATTAAATCTGTAACTTAAATCCCAATTACAATTATAGAAAAGCAAAATAGAAGTATAGAATAAGATATTAGAATTGATCAAGCATAGGTTAGTTTTAAAGAAAGTTAAATATCTGAAATATAAAACAATTCAATAGCTTACACATACACTGCCTATACATATGCATTATAACTTTGCTTTTTAAAGAAAAATTAAAAAGTGAATAGTTTAAATGTGTGTATTACCTTTCTATCAACACACAAACAATATTAATTGTTGATCCACTCTCTTTCTATCTAAAGCTTTTAGAACTGGATCTTGTAGGGTTTAAACTTGGATGCCCTACAGCTTCCTTTTATATAAAAATGTGATGATGATTTTTGTTTTACATTTTCCTACATGCACATTACTATAAATTTAGCTAGTGACTAAATTGTAATGGCAACACTTTCACCCCCCTTCGCATAAAATCATCAGCACTTTTGTTCTAACTATATTTAAAAAAAAATCATGACCAATAAAATAACACTAACAATGATAAACACACTAATAATAATAAAAAAAAATTAACTACTTGTAAACATCATACTTTTCATTAGAAAATCTAGCATCCTGATTTATTTGGAGATCTTTTCCTTTGTACAAAGCATATTGTGGTCTGCATAAAATTGCAAACATACATTCAGTTCCTTTTGAGATCTTTATTTTTTTCATTTTGGCTTTTTTAGCACTGTGGTAATTCCACTGGTAGAGGGTTGCTTGTCTCTAGGAACTACTTTCTTCACAACACTATCCCCAAAATCTCCCCAGGATTGATTAGGAGGCCTAGCCCTATAATTATTCCTATATCCATAACTACCAAAATTCTGATCATGTGTCTGATTACCTAGATTCAGACTAGAGACATTATAACTATACCTATCCTTGGTGCCCTTGGGCCGAGTCTCTGAATGCAGTTCTGAGATCTCTAGAGCATCCAGGATTTCTGATGCTGCTTCTATACTGTGGCAATCAGCAGCAATAAGCATTTTCCCAATGCTTCGGGGAAGATTGCGTCGGAGTATTCTCAGGATCAGGTGCTATGAGAGACGAAATGCAGTCAGACTTTTCAGTTTTACTGCCTGCCCTCGGAAAAATTGTGTATAGATGCCCTTGGTACTGCCATACTTTTCCTGAGTGATCTGGTAGTGCACCTGGTCCTGCCTATCTTCACTCCAGAAGCATGATAGGATAACACAGCAAAAATCCCCAAAGGTAGTGGGCTTATCAAACAGGGACCGCCACCACTCCTTAGCATAGGCATAAAGATGGTTACAGGCAATGGCCAACTTTTCCTGTTCACTCAGCCTACACACAGAAAAGAGTTCTAAGATATACAGATACTCTAAGGAGTTTTCCCTGCTTTCCCCACTAAAGGAATTAATTTTAATAAAATTTGACATCATTGACCCTCCTACTCTATATTCTTCTCTACTGCTACTTTCTGCCTTATCTATTAATTTTTCACCTTGTGGATTTTTGACTAAAGTAGGCATCCTTTTCTCTGACTGACTATGTTCTGATCTATCCCTACAGTCATCTGGACTGATGCTACCATCGTTCTGCCCTGAATTGAGGTTTGACTGATCCTGCAGCCCTACATTAATATGATCTTTTAATTCCCCTATTTTCTGGTAGAGATCATCCATCTTGGGGTTCATGTACTCCATGACATATGCCTTCTGGTTCTCCTCAACCTTCTCCAGCATAACACCCAATTCATGTTGATTCATTCTGGGTCCCTCTTCTAAAGAACTTGACTTGTCCCTTTTCACTATCTCCTCCCTAAAGCTATCCATTTGTTTCCCCAATTCTTTCCTAAGATTTTGGTCCATCTGTACACACTCATTGGCCATGCTTCCCTTAACTTCTCATATTTCCTTTTCTAAGCCACTAAACTTATTTTTTCATAGTGAGGGTTTGATCTACACAGCTCAAGGTGGCTTCCTTATATGAGTCCACTTTGGCTACCACCTCCTCTAATCTAATATTAATTCCTGCAGAGGTTATTTTGGCATTCTTTTCTATGCATTCTGATATGGATTGGGAGACCAACTCATGGACCTCATTCCTAACTAACTCAATCTCTCTTATTTTCTTCGATAGACTGCTCCACTTGAGCTTTTAATGACTGCAATCCCTGACAGCCCTCCTGTTTGTCCACTTCCATAGATCTACACACAACTTCTATCCTATCCTCTAATGATGCAAACCTATTTTTACACTCTATGTTGGATTTTTCAATCCTAATTTCCAAAGCCATGATCATTCGGTTGTTATTGTCAATAGAGTGACCTAGATCTACTCTTAAACCTTCTATACTTTTCTCCATCTTTTGTTCTAGATTTACCATCCCTTGCTTACTATCTTCTCTTAGATCTTCTCTTAAACTTATTATACTTTGCTTACTATCTTCTCTTAAACTTTTTATACTGTGCTTACTATCTTTTCTTAGTTCTGCTCTTAAACTTTTTATACTGTGCTTATTATCTTCTCTCATACTTCTAAGCATCTGCATTATCATGTCCATGTCTGATGGTGCCATCTTTGCTATCTGAGTCTGGCCAGTTTCTGGCTCTTCATCTACTTCCACACTTGAGGACTTATTATTGCTACTAACTTTAGAGGCATCTTCCTCTACTTCCTTTTTGTTTTTTAAGGGAAACCTCCTCATCATCTTCTTCAGTATAAAAACTATCACTGATCTCTGGGATTGGAACACCTTCCTCTTCCATACTATTATTTAGTTCACTCATGTTTTAAAAATTATACATATCCCATCTGTGCTTTCCCTGACCATCAAAAACCTACACATCCTTTCCTTGTCTGACACCTATCTCTTTGACTAACTGACTGATTTACTTTTCACCTTATCATGCATTACAAATACAAAAAAAATTTAATGTCCTTATTTGATGAACCACACAACAATAATCTATATAGTGCATGTCTGTCTGCAATAGCCCAAATTATACATTCATCCATTCTCCTAAAAATCTGACAGATATTGACAGTCCACAGAATGACTAGCAGTTCACAATCTTGAGATAAATAAAAGAATTCAGTCACAGCACTATAATCACACAATGTATCATGAGCACTCAGAAGATCATCCCAATTCGATCACTATTAATTACTACAACCCTTGATTGAATGATGCAAACTCTGTTGCAATAAAAGAAGTATTAAGTCCTAGGGGCTAAAATGGATAAACTATGCCTTGCTCTCTCTCTTGGAGACTTATAGGCTGATATCATGGCAGGACTGCTGTTAACTGCTTCATGATAAAATAAAGATAACTTATAAATTGGGTTGAAGCAGTGACTGGGTTTGATCATTCATGAGTTACATGAATACACAGCATTCTCAAGGCAATGACAAAACTCTTCACTCATCATCAAAACTGCAATCTAACCAACCAAACTCCAACAATCAACCATCCAATCCAACCTCCAAAATCATAGACTTTTTACAAAATGAACTCCCCAAACACACAAGACTACTATTCCATAATTCATCACTATTACTATGCCTATTCTATCTGGCACTAAATCATTCTAATGTTTCAAAAAAAATTCTATTAATTATTTCACCTTTGTCTTAAGCTGTGATATTCATCTCTTTTCAAAATTGATAAAAACAAAACTAAGCTGTTTTATGGTTGTACCCATTTTATCATGATCAATGAAAAATTAAATCATATTAAACATCATCATATATAAATGTAAAATAAGACTGTATGGCCAAGACAATTTTGTAAGACAAAAAAAAAAAATTTTTACTGAAAAAAATATTTACTAAAAAAAAATTTTACTAAAAAAAAATCTCTCTTTTTAACCACACATCTCCCATCATTCTATAGACTACCTTTTATCTCAGGTATATGGTAATAAATCGAGCCCCACATTGGGCACCATTGTAACATATTGAAGACTCAAAAGAAATATTATTAAAGAGAAATCAATTGTATATTAAAATATCATTGGATTTGTCAAAAATCCAAATATTATTAAAGTCTCAAATATTCCAATATTCATTGTAACTTAATAAAGATGATAAAACGATCCAAATGTATTAAATAATTAAGAAAAGATTCAAATATAAATCTTTAGCTTAATAAACGAAAAGCATTGTAGCTTAAATTAAATTATGAGAAGAATACCTGAGTAGTGGCTGTTAAACAAAAAGGTCAGACTGAGTTATCAATCATATTAAAGGTCATTGGATTAAATGAAACATACTTCTATAATTAGATTCCTCAAGATATCACAATATCAATAATTATAAACAAATTATTAATAACAACTATTATAACTCAGGTATATGGAAATCACGTGAGGTGAGTACACTAGTAACTCAATAAAATATCTGCTCAGGTAAACAGACAGTAGATTTTATCCACTTTCATTTCTTGGTTTGATGTTAAGTGCATATCCAAACAAATACCAAATGAATATGGTCTACCAGGGCGCCACTAGATTATTTGAATCTAGACACGGTTATATCTAATAACCTTTCACAGGTACCGGGTTTGAATCCCTTTTTGGTACTTTATTTCTAATAAACATGGAAGATTTTGCTTTTTAGAGCCATATCACTGTATGCACTAATATCTAAGTAAGCATAAAACATCTTTAAACTAAAGTGGAATTCATTAGACATAAATCATTTCTTAGACCTTAGCATAACAAATGTGTTTCAATATTTTTTTTATAAATTTTACTAGCTCAGATTACTATTAATTTAGGATGGCAATTCACTCATCCTTGCATGAAATAGATGATGGAATGGTGGTTATAATATTACTAAGAAATCACTAAATATTATGAAATCAATATTTATTTATGGCCTTTGAACATTTAAACAGCTCATTAATTAAAACGTGATGATGACGATGATGATAATGATAACGATAATGACAATGGTTTCAACCACAGCTTTAGGACTAAGCCTAAACATAAAATTAAAATTCAAAAAATTAATAATTATTGTTAATTTTAGCATATTTAATCATATCTTAAACCACTAATATTCAACCATTGATGATGAATGATCACACTTGATAAAGACTACTCTTAATGAAATATATACGCCTCGTTTAATAACATAAACTAATATTTATTACTGCATTTCTAACATATACATAAAAATTTCTATATTTACATGAAAATTTATATTAACAATAACAACAATAATCATAATCGACTGTTTTAAAATCATAACATTAAATTTTAAATTCCTCCCCCTTTCCCGTAAATGTATTTCAAAAGTATATTGTATCCACAAGAAAAGTATTTCATATAAAAAAAATATTCACTCATTGGCACACACACCTTATAATCTAACAGGTAAGCAGAATGTTAAAAAAAATGTTAGTAGAATTGAAAGAGCAAGTTTTACCCAACAAGTTTTAAATCATTTTCTCCTCCTCCCTTCTACCTCTGAAATGCTATACTTTCTTAAAACAAAATAATTTAATATTTCAACACTGCTTATTACATCACATTCGCACACAATTATACACATATAAAAATATTATTATGTATGTGCGTGTTTTATCCCATAATAACAACATATTATTTAAAACCAAAATAATAATACAAAAAATTATTTTACACATTAATATTTCATAACTGTAAATTAATAAACAAATAATTTTGATACATTCAAGATCATTTATGGAGCTCAAGCCTATTATTAGTAAGAAATTATTGTTTTAATCGATCTGAATTGTCTTTAAAAGTTCTTTAAATAAAATATACCACTTTATTGCTAAAATTTTATTAAGACTCTGCTATCATAAAGAAAATATATCAAAAAAAAATTTTATACTACCAGTTCTTTGTAGCGACTTCTAATGAGTCAAATTTCTCTTGTTTAATGTCTATCTTTGGCAGCAACAATTTCCATGTTTCTTTGGAACAATCTCTTTCTTAAAGCGTATAATTATTTGATGATGATGATCCTATTGATGTTATTTGCTTTAGTGGACAATTTGGAAATCTTTATAATAAATTTTCTTCTCTTCCTGTCAAGCATGATTCTTTTAGTGGATGAAATACAGCAGTTGTTTTCATGTTTATAAATTTCCTGGGTTTTAAACTCAGTTGCTGGAACAATTAATTGGACTTGATGATTAATATTTATCAGTAGATTAATTCATCTTTCTGATCTTCGAATGCAGGTGAATGTTTTCTTCTTTCTATTTAAAAACATCTTATTTCTCTGGTCAGTTGAAAGGTGTAGAATATTATTTTTCAGACAAGACATCTTTTCTTTCCTATATGATCTGCAGCTCCACGATGGTCAGGTCTTGATGGGACACATATAAAATTTTTCTACCCCGTCATTTCTTATATTTTCAACATTCAAAACTTCATAAAAAAATGATTTAAAAAAAAACTATCTAGCAGAACTAAAAATGTTTGTCTGCTTTAGTTTTAATAATTTTTAAAGTCTCTCTCACAATATATTATAATAACAATAATCTAATAATAGTCTAATAACTCAACTGATTTTCCAGACTGCTTTTATATCCGATTTTTAGTCAACTCGCCCAATTAGAGTGATAGTGTGAATTGCTATTTTTGACCAACCCAAAAAAATCACACACCTGGTTTTCAGACACTATTGTCTTAAAAAAATAGACTTAATCCTTTTTCACGTATATCTGTAATATCTAAAATGGGAGTTTCTTTTCTCTAATCTTAAGATAAGACAATTTCAAAATTAGAGTTTCCACCCAGCTTGAGCTCCCAAAGTGACAAACAATCATTTACAAAAACAAAATTGCTACAAAAATAGATATCTGATTCAACAGATTTCCTCTTTTAACATAAAATTGTACAAAAAATAATTTGACAGATTTAACCCTTCCTTTTCTTTCAATATTTAATAAATGTAAATTTCTGTAAGTAATGTACACACATACTTTATCATTTCAAATCATTCATAAACTAACATTAAATAATATAATTGCTGACTTAGTAATTATAACCCTAATATTTAAAATTAAATCTGTAACTTTTAAATCCCAATTACAATTATAGAAAAGCAAAATAGAAGTATAGAATAAGATATTAGAATTGATCAAGCATAGGTTAGTTTTAAAGAAAGTTAAATATCTGAAATATAAAACAATTCAATAGCTTACACATAAACTGCCTATATGTATGCGTTATAACTTTGCTTTTTAAAGAAAAATTAAAAATTGAATAGTTTAAATGTGTGTATTACCTTTCTATCAACACACAAACAATATTAATTGTTGACCCACTTTCTTTCTATCTAAAGCTTTTAGAACTGGATCTTGTAGGGTTTAAACTTGGATGCCCTACAGCTTCCTTTTATATAAAAATGTAATGATGATTTTTGTTTTACATTTTCCTACATGCACATTACTATAAATTTAGCTAGTGACTAAATTGTAATGGCACAGTATATATATAACTTTAATAAAAAACCCGAAAAATATTAATATTTAATCATTCATTTTAAAAATAAATAATCTTATCGGTTATCGTCGATTAGCCCCCGCACGCCGCTTGATGGCTCTGTTGCTAGTCAAAAACCAATAGATACAACATTACCAGGCTGATTTACAATTGGCTTTTTTTTACACTACTCTGATACAATACTATACATGTCGGCACGCAGCGCTGGAATTTGCAGGGAGGGGGATCCGATGGTTTTGCCGATCTAAAACTACGTCAGGTTGTCTAAAAAATAAGTACTTCGAATGCACATGCAAAGACTTAGGGCACCTTGAATTCTACACACCCTCATATCATACTGCAGCGATCAGTGATGTTTGCCCTAGTACCACGAAGCACAAAAGCTGCTTAGTGGCTAATATGAACAGAACTGTCCTATAGGCTGCGTGAGCAGTATATTTCTGTGCTTTTGCATGGAAACAGTGACATCAAGCGGTGAGCAAAGGAAAATCGACAACAACCATCTTATCATTAATTTAAAAATTAAATTTTAAAGAACTGGTATTTATTTTTTATGATAAATTTTACAGTTCCAATTAGTTCTGAAAATATTAAAACTTTTAATAAACTGTTGTAAGACAAATAAAAATTTCTCTTTGTAAAAAATTGTAACAAACTAAGAAAAGATGGGGGGGGGGGCAAAGTTAATCTTTTATAATATATATATAAAAAAAAGATTATTGTATCTCTGATAAGAGAAACAGAAAATATTATTCCTGTTTTGTTTAATAAAATAACACTGCTAAATCAATATAAAATATATATATATATAAGATCTATGTGGAGAAATATTGCATCAAGTCTGGGATTTATTAATAATAGATCTGAAACACTTTAAAAAATGGATTATATGTCTACGATTCTAAATCCAGGACTAAAGAAAGGCTATGGATGTGGGAAAACCATATGTACACATCTGATGGATTGAGAGTTCATTACATATACTAAGACTAGAAACTAAATAAATAAACATATTTTTATTAATATTTCACTTTAAATAATTTATGTATTTGTGCACTTGAATTTTTTTTAATACACACTACTATATGGAAATGACAGTAAAAAGATTGCTGATAGATGTGATATATAAAATTTTCTTTAACTGTTATATATATATAAGATGGTCAATAAATTTTTTGCTAATAGCTATTTGATTTACAAAGTAAAACACAATTTTTGCTTATTGTTTCATTTAATTCTTTCCGAAATTTATTTTTAAATTATAAATCATGAATATCTGCAAAAGAAATTAAGAAACTGAAAACAAATAAAATTTATAAATTTCTTGGTTAACTTTTTGTATCATCTTGTACATATGTATAATGACTTTTCCACATGTGATTGTTTGAACAAGGCCATAATTTCCTTTATATAGACTTCATTATTTTATACATTTAAAATTAAAATGTTAAATAAATTGGTTTACAGAAGTATTCTATTACCTATTTATTCCAAATGCCTTCAGAAAACTTAACATACATGTTAAGCAAGCTAACATGTGGAGAAAGCTAATAATCAATACTGTTTATATGTATTTTCTGTTAGGAAAAAAGTTTATTTCCATTTGTTTATTTTTGATTTTTATTTGGATATTAAAAGAATTAATATTTGATCATTATCTATGTATCCTTTCCACTTCTTTTGATATCTATTCCTCTGTTTTCTGTTGTTTCTACTTTTATTCATACTATTATGCAAATAACTTCATAATTATTACAATTTTAAATGATTATAATTAAAAAAGAACTAGTACTATTTCTTTTCGTTTGCATTACTTATTTTAAATAAATCTTCGATTAATGCTCTTCCTGTTGGCCTTTGACAATTTTGATTGACTACAAATCTTCAGAGCTTTTTCCTCCTCCTTTATCCATAGACATTTTAATAAAAAGCATCATAAAAAATGCAAAAAAGTGTGTTATTTAAAGATTTATTGAAAACATCGAAAAAATGGAATGAACTACTAGAGAATTTTCTATATATAAAGAGAAAAAAAAACCAAAGAAAACTGCTAATTAATCAAAACTATCAAACATTTTAACAAAAAGCATTTTGAAAAGTGTAAAAAATTATGACACATTATTTAAAAGTTTTATTCAAATAATTATATTAGGGTTTGTTTTTGCCACGATACATATCTTTCACCCAGAATACACATATATATTAGATAGAAAATAGGAAATAAAAGCTGTGTGTATAGGAAGTTTTTTTTGGTATTATTTATTAGTTTTTTTTTATTGGGATTTTAAAAAAGCAAAAAAAAAGCAAAATGGTAGATTAGTTATTTTTTAATTGGATTGAGAGATTAAATTAAAAATGGTAGAAAAAAATTTAAAAGTTTTTGGAAACAATTTCATAATTAATTATTTTAATTTTCTAATCTGAAGGGAGGGGAGAGAGAAAAAGAATTGTAATTAATTCTATTGTCCTGACTTCTGGTTAGCAAAGTTGTTAAAAACAAAAAAATGAAAGGAATGCAATCACTGGCCGGGAACAGGATCAAAAAAGGGCAATAAAAAAAATGACTATAAATAGAGAGAAAAACCTATTGTGAGCTTAGCTTTTTAATAAAAAAGAAAAACTATTAAGAGAAAAAAAAAATTTAAAAAAAAAAGATTGAACGCTAAAACGAAATTGAATCCGTCCCCAACCAGGGCACTGACCCATTCCTAGATCTTCATCAAACCGTGACACCATCTCAAGGAACATCAAACCACATAGGAGAAAGCGGAGCTAGCCGTGGAACAAAATCAGTTGCTGAGAATCAACTCCCAAGAGGTATGAAGAAACGCTTATGGACGTGCACTGATCGATCAGGGTAACGGAAACTTTATGTTTATTGATTGAACTATAGACATTATCGAACCCTAAACATACGTTTAGGATTGCATTTAACCTTAATGAACTATGAGTTATGACAATAAAAGGGGATTTTATTTTAATATTAATAATGTTTATATCTACATTAATTAATTTGTTTAGTTAAAATATTTGTGTTTTAATTTTTCTTTATGAATGGTTTAGCTAAATTTTGACTAAATTTTCAGGGCTATTGGGCGAGGTTAAGAAAAGATAATAATCCAATAAATGAACCCACAAGAATGATATCAGAATAGAATAAAAAAAATGGAATTTGGAAAGCAAGTGAAAAGTATTAAGGGTTGAGAAAATATTGCAAGAGGGGGTAGGAATCTTGTGTTACAACTTATACTCCTAATAGTAAGCTGCTTAGTCCTAATACCGGTCATGATTTGGATCGGTTTGAACGCTTATTTAAGTAAAAGCGCATGTTCTTTCGAGAACGAAATATATATTGCTTTTCGCCTGTTTGTTTTTTTTCTTTTTAAAAAGGAAAAGAAGAAAGATTATGTTAGTTATGTAAAGAGTCAAGAAAAAAAAGAAAGTTACAGCGGGGTTATTAGCGATTTGTTTTGTTAATGGTCCTGAATAGAGAAGAAAATGAAGCTATAATAAAACATATCATAGGTTAAAGATTATGAAAGCATATTTGTTTTGTTCTTTAAACAATAAAACCTTTTATTGTGTTAAATCCATCCATGTTGAAATGGGATTGTTGAGAAATTTGGGTTAATCTGTCATACATATACAAATTATCAACCGCAAATATGGAATTTTTCTATTTTTATGGTTCTAGGTTATTTTCCTAGTGGCGCCCTCGTATGATAACTATTACTTATTTTTCAATTTTTTAAATTCTCAGCATACAATCATTTGGGTATAAAAAGTAGTGGCACAGAGGAAACACATAAAAAAAAGGTAGAAAATGGTGTACCCAACATGTTGGGGCTTGTGAGAAAAATAAACGGCTGAAGTAAAGAGTTGTGAAATAGGTGAGGTGAGTTTTAGATGAGATCAAAGAGTTGGTGTTTTGGTTGGGGGAAGATTTAGAATTAAGAGTAAAAGAAAAAAAGTGAAAATAAAAATGAGCGAGGCGAAAATGCAGCGGAAAGGCTGGTGGTGACATTTAAGAACCTCGAGCGGTGTCAGTTGGAAGAAATACTGCGAGCTATCAATGACCTAAAAAGAATAATTTTGGAAGACCAGAAAGAAATAAGAGATTAACGGTATGATAGAAGAAGACCGAAAAGAAATGAGATTTAAAAAATGATCGAAGACATGAGAAAAGAGATAAATGATTTAAAAGAGAATAAAGAAAACAGATCGGTTATAGAAGGGGCAAAGGGGATTTAAGTAAAACAGATGTTGAAGCCGATAAGGATAGTGAGAAAAAAAAGGAAGGGGAAGGACAATTCCTAAAACAAATAAAAGTTAACACATGAAAGAAGTGGACAATGATAGATACAGAGGAACGTAAAATAGAAAAGAAACGAACGAACTCGAGGAAAATAGCCTCGATAGAATGACATTAGCCAAATTTATTCAATTAAAGGAGTTTAAAGAAGATAGGGACAAAAGCCCATATGATTATTTGAATAGTTTTCAAGATTTTTTCACTTTCATAGGTCAGAAAAGCAAAAAAAAATTATCATAGTGATGAGCTATTTAAGTGATCCCACGCAAGAATGGTGGAAGGCTGTAAATTACAGACCAAAACTTTCTCGGAATACCAAAACATGATTTTGCAGGGGTTCTGGGGTATGGAAAAACAAGAGGTGATATGCATGAAAATAACACAAGAGAAATATAAACCTGATAAAGATGGAACATAGTCAGTTCTTCCAGCATCAAGCCGCAAAATTAAGAGCATTGGAAGCCTATCCAATGGACCAATTTCAAATAGTAAGAACTATAATGAACAACCTCCCTTTGGGAATATAGCAGAAACTGGCAAAAAATCATCTACAGTTGATAAATACAATTTATCCAAACTTTAAATACTTTTTAGCAAAACTTTATTTGTACATACACCTACGTTTCGACTGACCTGCAGTCTTCTTCAGAGCAAGGTTATTTTGATCTTCTAAAAAACGATTTTTTTATTTAGAAGATCAAAATAACCTTGTTCTGAAGAAGATTGCAGGTCAGTCGAAACGTAGGTGTATGTACAAATAAAGTTTTGCTAAAAAGTGTTTAAAGTTTGGATAAATTGTATTTATATGATATTACGGCAAACATAAAGAAAAGTGTGATTTTGGTAATATTTACTATAGTTGATATAGAGTATAATGATACAGAAGAAGGGGAAGACTTTAAAATTAGGTAGGAAAATAGTAATGAGCCTATGGAAAAAGGTAACTATAAAAGAGAATTTACAGGCAAGCCTTCACGGAGTAATTAAAGTTTTTTTATATTTTTTTTAATCGGGAAGGGATGCAATGAGCAGATACTTTCGATCAGCTCATGTTCACTGTGTGTATGTGAATATATGTATATAGACATATATATTAGGAAAAAATTGGAAATAAAAGCTATGTGTGTAGGAAGTTTTTTGGGGTATTATTTGTTTTTTTTTATTGGGATTTAAAAAGTAAAAAAAAAGCAAAATGGTAAATTAGTTATTTTTTAATTGGATTGAGAGATTAAATCGAAAGTGGTAGAAAAAAATTTAAAGGTTTTTGGAAACAATTTCGTAATTAATTATTTCAATTTTCTAATCTAAAGGGAGGGGAGAAAGAAAAAGAATTGTAATTAATTCTATTGTCGTGACTTCTGGTTAGCAAGGTGTTAAAAACAAAAAAATGAAAAGAATGAAATCACTGGCTGGAAACGTGATCAAAAAAAAGGACAATGAAGAAAAGAATTATAAATGAAAAGAAAAACCTATTGTGAGCTTAGCTTTTTAATAAAAAAGAAAAACTATCAAGAGAAAATAAAATAAAATAAAAAATGATTGAAGGCTAAAACGAAATTCAATCCGTCCCCAACCAGGGCACTGACCCATTCCTAGATCTTCATCGAACCGTGAACCCATCTCAAGGAACATCAAATCACATAGGAGAAAGCAGAGCTAGCCATAGAACAAAATTAGTTGCTGAGAATCAACTCCCAAAAGGTATAAAGAAACACTTATAGACATGCACTGATCAATCAGGGTAACGGAAACTTTGTTTATTGATTGACCTATAGACATTATCGAACTCTAAACATATGCTTAGGATTGCATTTAACCATTACTGAACTATGAGTTACGACAATAGAAGGGGATTTTATTTTAATATTAATAATGTTTATATCTACATTAATTAATTTGTTTAGCTAAAATACATAAATTATTTGTATGTTTTAATTTTTCTTTATGAATGGTTTAGCTAAATTTTGAGGGATACTGGGCAAGGTTAAGAAAAGATAATCCAATAAATGAACCCACGAGAATGATATCAGAATAGAATAAAAAAAAAAAATATGGAAAGCAAGTGAAAAGTATTAAGGGTTGAGAAAATATTGAAAGAGAGAGTAGGAGTCTTGTGTTATAACTTACTCCTAATAGTAAGCTGCTTAGTCCTAATACCGGTCAAGATTTGGATCAGTTTGGACGCTTATTTAAGTAAAAGCATATGTTCCTTCGAGAACGAAATATATATTGTTTTTCACCTTTGTTTTTTTTTTCTTTTTATGAAAGAAAAGAAAAAGATTACGTTAGCTATGTAAAGAGTCGAAAAAAAAAAAAGAAAGGAATAGAGGGGTTATTAGCGATTTGTTTTGTTAATGGTCCTGAATAAAGAAGAAAATGAAACTATAATAAAGCATATCATTGGTTAAAGGTTATGAAAGTGTATTTGTTTTTTGTGTTTGTTCTTTAAACAATAAAACCTATTATTGTATTAAATCCGTCCATGTTGAAATGGGATTGTTGAGAGAAATTTGGGTTAATCTGTCAAACGTATACAAATCATCAACCGTGAATATGGGATTTTTCTAATTTTGCGGTTCTAGGTTCTTTTCCTAGTGGCGCCCTCGTATGATAACGATTACAGATTTTTAAATTCTTAGCGTACAACCATTTGGTATAAAAAGTAGTGGCATAATATATAAGATGGTCAATAAATTTCTTGCTAATAACTATTTGATTTACAAAGTAAAACACAATTTTTGCTTATTGTTTCGTTTAATTCTTTCCAAAATTTATTTTTAAATTATAAATCATGAATATCTGCAATAGAAATTAAGAAACTGCAAACAATAAAATTTATAAATTTCTTGTTTAACTTTTTGGATCATCTTGTACATATGTATAATGACTTTTCCAAATGTGACTGTTTGAACAAGGCCATAATTTCCTTTATACATAATTTTCATGCACTTTTAATGGTATAATAGACTCATTTTATACATTTAAAATTAAAATGCTAAAATAAATTGTTTTACAGAAGTATTCTATTACCTATTTACTCCAACTGCCTTCCGAAAACTTAACATACATGTTAAGCAAGCTAACATGGTGAGAAAGCTAACAATCAATACTGTTTATATGTATTTTCTGTTAGGAAAAAAGTTTATGTCCATTTGTTTATTTTTGATTTTTGTTTGGATATTAAAAGAATTAATATTTAATCATTATCTATGTATCCCTTCCACTTCTTTTGACTTCTACTCCCCTGTTTTCTGCTGTTTTTACTTTTATTCATACTATTATGCAAATAACTTCATAATTGTTACAATTTTAAATGATTATAGTTAAAAAAGAACTAGTCCTATTTCTTTTCGTTTGCATTATTTATTTTAAATAAATCTTCGATTAATGCTCTTCCTGTTTGCCTTGACAATTTTGATTGACTACGAATCTTCAGAGCTTTTTCCTCCTCCTTTGTACATAGACATTTTAATAAAAAGCATCATAAAAAATGCAAAGAGGTGTGTTATTTAGAGATTTATTTAAAATATCGAAAAAATGGAATGCACTACTAGAGAATTTTCTATATATAAAAGAGAAAACTGCTAATTAATCAAAACTATCAAACATTTTAACAAAAAGCTTTTTGAAAAGTGTAAAAAAATATGGCACATTATTTAAAGGTTTTATTCAAATAATTATACTGGGGGTTTTTGTTTTTGCCACGATACACATCTTTCACCCAGAATAAGTGACCAAAAATGAGCTGAGCACACAGTTCTATTTCAAATGAAACTTTTTTTTTTTTTTACTTTATTTAGCTAAAAATCAATGACACACACACAGAACTGGGTTTTTAATATTTAGAAACATTTAGTAAAAAAATATTTCAATGCTTCATAAAAACCTTATTTTATTAGTAAGATTCTTATTTTGATATCAATCTCTTTTAATATTTATTTTTATTTCTATTCTATAAGACAATCCCCTGCATGATAGTATAATAACACTGCAATGACTGCGAAAGTTTAAGATCGAAGACTTGCAGCTCAAATCTGTCATTTCCAGTGTTAAAATTGCAAGCAATAAACATTTGATAATTTTATATAATTGCTGTATTTTTTTTCTCCAGCAAAACTTTCTTTTATTTTCCTTCCAATTCAGAGTTCAAAGAAAATATTCTTCCTTTTTAAGCAGTTTGCAGCGTGACATATTTCTGTAAATGATTTACGTAATTTATCCATCCTAGCTAAGAACAATTTTATAATTATACTCACTAAGGAATAAACAACTTTATTTTTTACAACTAAAAAAGCATTGCTTTAGTTATTTGTAGTGGATGTTGTCAACTCTTGGAAATCATATATTCTCCCCTTTTAATACAATTTAATATATTATCGAATTCCATTTTATGATTGCTTTCTTCTGCAGTACTAGAAATGTTTGCTCTGATTAGAAATTAATTTATTTTAAGAATATATTTTAACGTTTGCAGTATTTGACAATTTTATAAAATCAGAAAATTATTATTTGATAAATAAAAAAAATCCCGTAAAACTTTTTTTATTATTAATTAAAATACCGAAAATAATAATTATAACCGGTATACTGATACACTCTTTATAAATATAGTTTCAGTAATGTTCCAACTAGGTTATGTGACTAATATTAAATATAATCCTATAGAAGGTTAGTTAAAAATAAAACGGAAATTCTAATAACGTTTTTCACTCCAAAAGATTTTTAAACAAATTAAAAATCAAAACGATGCATTCAGGATAACAATTTACTTTTTCAAATACTTTTAACACAAATTTCCAATAATATAGCGCAGTCAACTTACCGGGTAATTGGCAATAAAGAGAGCTAAATGCAAACATATAAATGAAAGACATAGTCTTTAAAAAATAATTAGTTGTCGCTATTATTTCACCCATTTTGAATACAAATGTAAACAAATTAAATGAGTTAAGTTCAATTTAAAAGCAGAAATTATTAAAAACTATTCGCCAATCATCTCGAATATGTGATGTGATGTGATGCTACCTCCCTCTGGCGAAATTTTATATTTAACGATACTAAATACAGTACATTACTGTAATTTTTTTCTTAATTTGAGTAAAGTATAGTATTTAATTCGAAAGCTTCGTATTATCACTTATCTTCTTTTAATGGTTACGTGTTTTGTACAGGGTTAAATTAATCACCAAACAGAAATTAATTAATTTCGTTATTCACCAATAATTTCAATAACAATTGAAAAAAAAAAAGATTTAATGATTAGAAATATTTTTACAAAATACAATTTTAGAACAAACGGTTTTTTTGCATATTTTTAAATGTAGTTATTAAAACTGCTATATATTTTACTCAAACCAGTCTAGAATAATTAAGCTTATAATAGTATTTTTAATTATTGTATTTTGAAATAAAGTATCAGATTTCTTGTACTAACATCTTTAGATAAATACATTAATGATTATGATTAATCGTGTATATGTAGTCACATTAAGCATGTCGGTAATGGTAACTACTGTACGGTAAACAAGTATGATCTTTTCAATTCCAAGAAGAATAAATAATTGTATACTAAAGATGAAACTGATCTATGAAACATGTATAGATCCACATACTAAAGATGAAACTGATCTATGAAATATGTATAGATCCACATGTATAACATGTTGGTCAAATCTTGTGTTTGTTTGACGTTTTAACATATTTTTTTAACTTTTTCAGCAACTTTTTTTTTTTCAAAAGATTTCAATATTCAGTAGTTCTCCATTATATTTTATCCTCAACCATTTTTTCCAGTGAAATTAATCAAAACTGCATCTCATAATAGTCCTCTTTGAGATTTTTTTTTAATATAACCTACTAACTATGGTCAAGTGAATTAAACAATACTTTTTAAGGAAGTCTGTTACAATTCATTATTTATGTCCAATCTAAAGAAGATATGATTTTACTATAACATCAAGCAAGCTAAAAAGCATATTGTTTATTTTATGAGCTTGCCATTATGTAATGAAATGTTTTTAATGCTTTTAAGATATAATGACAGAAAATCCTCATTTCCATACAATTCAGTAAAATAACTGCAGTAGTTAAACTATCATGATGAATTACTCAATCTTTTGACTTGTTAAATGAAGCAAAGATATACAGGAATTTATATTTTAATTTGTTTTGTCACATGACTCTATCACATGATTTTAGATTATTCATTGCTATATCAGCAGCATACTTTTTTCTTCACATTTCTATGTCATGTACTGTAAACTTTAACAATTAACAGATGCCAATCCCTACCCAGGGCTGTTCTATATGTTATTCCCAGACTAGTTTCAAGCTTATGCTTTTTATCATTGAGAAGCTTTGAATCTTGGAACAGCGCAGTTAGACTTTTAAGATCTAATGAATCTGCTATCTAGCAACCATCAAATTGAAACACATAAGGGTTTTTTCACTGTAAACAACTTTGCTTATATTGTCATATATATCTAAACTAGTTCAGTATCTATGTATAATAATATCCCCAGTTTTTTAATAATTATAGGCATCTTAATTCTGTGGCCAGAATTATTATAAATTCAAAAAAATTCCACATGACTATCACTTGACTTCATTACTTATTGCTGTTTCACCAGCATATTTTTTCTTCACTATAATCTTTAGATCCAAGTGTACTGTTCTGATATCCAAAGCTCCTCACTGATGAAAGCCATAAATTTGAAACTAGTCTAGACAGCACTGGATAGGGATTTATTAAGTACTATTTTCTGGCATCTTTTAGTTTGCACAGTGGTAATCATGATGTTTAGTGGTATCTATTAGTTCCCAAAGTTCACACACAGTTGATGGCATAGAAATGTCAAGAAAATGTATGCTGTTGAAATTAGTAAGTTGAAATTATGTGCTATTTTACTGGTTTTATGGTCACAGGATAAAAGTATTTATAGATGTTAAAAACTAAAGACACTATAATATGTAGATATTGAACTAGTTTCAAATTTACATGAGTATACAAGCAGGTTAGTTTATATTGAAGACATTTATATGTTTTTAGTTTGAGCTAATAGTTAGACAAGAGAGATAAATGGTGACTGCTAGAAAGAAGATACATTAGATCCTAAAAGTCATAGTGCATTGTTCCAAGATCCAAAGCTTCTCACTGAAGAAAGCTCTAAGCTTGAAACTAATCTGGGGATCTTGGTAAGGACAGCACTGGATAGGAATTTATTAAACACTATCATCTGGCATCTATTGATTATTAAAACTTACAGTAGTTGGTACAGATAAAACATTCTAATCAGATGATATTTAAGTAATTGATCTAATCTCTGAAACACATATCTGCTTAAAGAAATTTATTTAATTTTTAAAAAGTTTAAATAAGTCATGGAATGGATATAAATCAAAATATCGATATGGATGTACAAAAAAAGTTATTTGTGAAATGTATCAAAAAAAGTGCATTGAAATAAAAGTATTTTTCATTAATTAACACATGGTTCAAATGCAATTTTAATGACCTACAGAAACTGATGTCATATCCTTAGGAATATTCTAGCATCAGTCATAAATCAGAGATTTTGCATCCAATTTTCTTATTTGCCTTAATTGTATGGCCAGCATCTTTTACCAATACTTAGTTTATTGACAAAAATTACATTTTATTTACTATTTAATATTTTTAGATTAACAAAATGTCTGGAGTATAAAAATATAGTATTTGATTAATTTTGTAAACAAGTCATATTATATATAAAGGCTTTTATGTGTTAAATCATGTATTGTTTTGCTTTATTAAATTCCCGATATTTTGATGAAATATTCACCATTATCAGGGGAAAAGTCTTAATGAAAAACTATTAGATATTAAGTAATAACAAGATGGAGTGTGAAGAAAGAACAATCATTCTTATATATATATATTTGATGGTCGATTATTCAGAATAAGTAGATTAGCAAAAAAAATGTTTTTTCTTCAGTTTTACAATTAATTGATTTCAAGTTGATTTTAGAATAAAGAGATGAAATAAATGATCTCCACAAGATTGGAATATGTTGTGCTTAGTCAGATTTATTTAAACCACTCAGTCTTTTTAACATTTCAATCATTTCTCTCGTGGTTCTCAAATCATTTTTCTAAATTAGCAAGTATTCTAGCATTATTAAAATTAGATGTGTGATCAATTTCTAAAAAATGCACAATAAACGTTGATGTGTTTAACTTTTGATTGAAAGTATTTTTATGTTCTATAATTATGATATTAATTCATCTATTGGATTGACCTACATAACTTTTTGAGTACTATGAATCTTGGTATTCCAAAAATACTCAGTCTTTATGTAAATCACGAATTTTTTTGTTAGTGGGAAAGGTAGTCTTAATATTGAAATTAAATAGACTTCTATTGATCTTGTCAGTGACATCTTTATTATAAGGTAAAATAACTCTATGAGTAGCTGAGTTATCAATTTTATCTTTTTGTATTGTGGTATCAATGTTATGTAAAGTTTTATATATGATGTTTTTATTGTAACCATTAGAAAATAAATTTTTAGTAAATTCTATTTCTTGAACAAGATTATGATTATCAGATAAATTAGTTTTTTTATCATAGAAAATATATGACCAGGATGATGATGAGAATTAAAATTAAGATATTTCTTTGTAAGGGTGGAATTTCTGAAAACAGATATTGATAAAAAGTCATCAGATTTTCTAGCAATTAAAACATCTTGAAAACAAAGTGTTTTGTTATTTTCAACTTCTATGGTAAACTTAATATTAGGATGTCATTCATTAAGAAAAACAAGAATTCAAAGCATCAATACCATGAGGTCATATATGGTCTTTTCCTAGCTGCATTTAATACTGGATTTTCAAAATTATTCATGAAAAAATTAGAAAATATAGGTGATAGTGGAGAATCCATAAAAAGTTCTTTAATTTGTTTACACTTTTGAAAGTCATGAATAAAAAGTGTATTTTCAAGGCAATGTTTTGCTAGTGGAGTAATAAAATTGAGTAAATTATTGTATTGAACTATTATAGATAAAGCTGCTTCAACGAAAATACTGGTGAACATAGAGGAAACATCAAATCTCACCAATAAATCATTTTTAGTTAACTTTAAGTTCTTAATAATAGAAATAAAATATTTTTTTAAGTTTTGATTGAATGTTATCTGTCAATATTGTAAGCATTCTGCTAACTATTGAGCAAAGAAAGTGGCAACATTTTAAGATTAATATTTTTTTTATTCTTAGGATGCTATAATAAGGTTAATGATGTATAAATACTATGTTAGTGATATATTTATAAAAGTATATAAATAGTTTTATATGATAGTAATTATAAAATAAAGTATGTATTGATAAATTCATTTGGCTCAATATTTAGTCTAATGGTTGCAACCTTGATAGATAGCTTAAGAGCTTAAAGCTATGGTCAGTTTTGATGTTTCCTGTATGTTTACCAGTATTCCTGTTGAAGAAAGCTTCATCTATAATAGCTCAATACAGTAATTTATCTGATTTTATTATCCTATTCGCAAAACTTTGCTTTGAAATTAATACATTTTTTATTCATGACTTTTAAAAGTAAAAATAAATTAAAGGACTTTCTATGGGGTTTCTACTATCACCTGTATTTACTGATCTCTTCATGGATAATTTTGTAAATCAAATATTACGTGCATCCAGTAATATATTTTCTATTTCACTCAGATATGTAGATGATACATTTGTTAAATGACTTCATGATATTGATGCTTTGAATTCTTTTCTTGTTTTTCTTAATGGATGACATCCTAACACTAATTTTACTATGTAAATTGAAAATAATAAAACCACTTTTTTCAAGTGTTTTAATTGCTAGAAAATCTGATGACTCTTTATCAATATCTGTTTATAGAAAATTCACCCATACAAACGGATATATTAATTTTAATTCTCATCATCAGTCTGCTCATATATTTTTATGGCAAAAACATCTTTTGATGGGAGCATGTCATTTTTCTGATAAAGATTGTGATGCTCAAGAAATAGAATTAATAAAAACATTCTATTTTAAACCATTAAGCATCACATGATCACATTTCCTATACTAGCACATTAATTGTTGATAACAGAGCAAAACTCTCCATACAGTATTGCCACCTGTGCTAAACAGAGTAATCAATGGATGCCAGAAGGCTTGTGCATAAAATCCCTATCTAATGCCTACTACTCATCCAAAGCTCCTCACTGATGAAGGCCACAAGCCAGAAACTAGTCTGGGGATATTGGATGAGTAGGCATTAGATAGGGATTTTATGCACAAGCCTTCTGGCATCCATTGATTACTCTGTTTGGCACAGGTGGCAATACTGTATGGAGAGTTTTGTTCTGTTTATCAACAATTAATGTGCTAGTATAGGAAATGTGATCATGTGATGCTTAATGGTTTAACACCAATCCTGCCTAATAGGATAGTGGTGGCTATGGTTGTAAAAGAGCCAAAGACACCAAAATGTATGGGTGCTGAACTGAGTTCAGACCCATATGACTATATAAGCTATTGAGCTTAGATTGAAAATATTTCTTGTGTTTTCAATTTCATTCTCATAGTTTTGTAGTTAAGTAGAGATAAAAGGTGGTTGCTAGAGGGTTGCATTAGATCCTAAGATCTAGATGCAGTGCTCTCAGATCCGAAGCTCCTCACTGACGAAGGCCACAAGCCAGAAACTAGTCTGGGGATATTGGATGAGTAGGCATTAGATAGGGATTTTATGCACAAGCCTTCTGGCATCCATTGATTACTCTGTTTAGCACAGGTGGCAATACTGTATGGAGAGTTTTGCTCTGTTATTAACATTCTATTTTCTGATGGTGGTACAATAAAACCATCATATATAAAGCTTTACATGGCATTGGTACCAAAATGAAAAAAAAGGATAAAATTTAAAACTCGACTGCTTATTGAGTTGTTTTACCTTATTTTAAAGGAGTCACTGATATGATCAGTAGAAAAGTATCTAATTCCAATATTAAGACTACCTTTTCCGCTAGCAAGACAACTGGTAATTTTTCCCACAAATCTAAAGACTGGTAATTTTGGAATATCATGATGTCTATGAAATTTCATGCTCACAGGGCTCAAATGTGTCGATCAATTCAATAGAGGAATTAATGTCAGAATTAGGGAGCGTAAAAATGCCTACAATCTAATGTTAAATACAACAGTTTTTACTTCACATTTTTTAGAAATTGGTCACACGCCTAATTTTGATAATGCTAGAATACTTGCTAATTTGGAAAAGTATGATTTGAGAATCATGAGATATTCTATTGTAATGTTAAAAAGACCAAGTGGTTTAAATAAATATGATGAAGCATAGTATATTCCAGTCTTGTAGAGACCACTTATTTTATCTCTTTTTTCTAAAATCAACTTGAAATCAATTAATTGTAAAACTGGAGGAAATAAAAATTTTGTTAACTTACCTATTCTATTAAATAACCATCAAATATGTATAAGAATGATTGTTCTTTACTTCATGTTCAATCCCAATCTTGGTATTACTTAAGATCTAATACTTTTATATTAAGATCTTGATAATGATGAATGATATTTTGTCAAAATATCAGGAATTTAATAAACAAAATAATACACAGTTTAACACACAAAATATTTTATTTACATCATACAATCATGAAAATATTAAATATATCTACAGACCCAATCTTGCATGAAAATGGTGTGATGAAAGATAATGATCTGTCAAATATGGGTATGGATATTCAGATATTTGATATTTTTAATTCATGTAAAGAGTAAAAGTTTTTCATGAAATACATGAGTAATGAGAGAACATAGTCCAAGTTTCTGGACTGTCAGATGTTTGCAATATGATGATGTTAAGTTGAAAAAGACATTGATAGAAACCAATAAATTTGTAAATATATATATATATACAGTGCAATGATTGTTTACCCTTCATCAAAGTGTTAAAAGTAGATAGAAATCAGTTCCTATTATGTGTATGTGTTGTGATAAAAATTAACAAGCTATTAATGCAAGCATGGAAATCCAGGTGTTCGATATCTCTAACTCACCTGAAGTGTAAAAATTATTTGTGAAATTATGCATAATTACAGAGAATGGTCTTAATTTCTGTGCTGGTGGATGATTGTGATAGGATGGAAATGTAATGAGAAAAGAACTTATAAAAATTAAAAATTTTGATTTATATATATTAATATTAAAATTACTAATGTTTTAGGCTTATTAACAATGCTAAAGACACCATAATTCCTGATCATACCCCTCAGGCTGTGTATAATGTGTGCCCTCGCAATGAATGCAAAGCCTCATACTACGGTGAGACCAGGGCCTACATAGCTACTAGGTTGTCATCGTATAAGTATAGGTATAATAAGTTGGATACTAACCCAGAATGGACTTCAGTTTTTGCACAACATCAAAAAGTATCCGGTCATGAATTTGAACCTACCTCTACAAAATTGGTTTGTACTGAGAGGCACGATGTTAAACATAAATCAGAAGACTCCGCCATTAATTGCAAAGAATCATGTTTTGCTATACCCAAAAGATGGGCTAATTGACTCATTTGCATGAAGTTTGCATATCGTACATATATAATGATTCCAATGAATGAGTCATAACAGGTTATGATTACAAGAAATACACTTTCTCGAAAGCGCTTAGCCATTTTAATTTGTTGACTAAAATTAATTTTTTAATTTATACAGCTTTATGTTATATGTGTGTTAGCACAACTTTATTTTTATTATAATGTTTTACATATGTAATAAGAAATCTCTGAAACAGTACTTATCTCAATAACAAATAGGGATGTAAAGGTAGAATTTCAATAGTTGAGGCAAGAGTTTAAAGAAGGATGCAAAGGCAGTGACAATTGTCAAAATTAAAATCAGGACAATAACTATGTAATTTTAGTAAAGAATTAACTTAGACAGGTAATTAAGTTTTACATTCCCACACACATCATATATAAAATCAGTTATGATATAATTAATATAATCTCACTTATTTTATACTTTATTAAAACAGACAAAACTCTCTATCAGTGCAAGCCAAAGTAATCAGTGGATGCCAGAAGACTAAGATCTAGATGCAGTGCTTTCAGATCCAAGGCTCCTCACTGACAAAGGCCACAAGCCAGAAACTAGTCTGGGGATATTGGATGAGTAGGCACTAGGTGGGGATTTTATGCACAAGCCTTCTGGCATCCATTGATTACTCTGGCTTGCACTGAGTGGCAATATGTATAGAGAATTTTGCCTGTTTTAATAACAGTTATAAGCAAGCATAAGAAACGGTGATCATGTGATGTTTATTGGCTTATTTTATACTTGTTAGACATTCTGAATAACTAAGAAAAAGAAGATACATATATCACCAACAGATAAATCAGAGAATGGAGAATTCAGAAAAGATGATTCAATAATTATTTATCTAAAAAGATGAAAATCTAGATATAGTGTGAATATATGACCTCATCAACTGATAGATTCATTCCTGTACTGTTTTGTAAAATGGCAGCCATGTTTGTGCACTCCAGAAAAAACTAGAATTTATTCGTAAGGCTGTTTTTAGATCACGCTCTGATAGCTGAGGAATTTAATTAGTGCATTGACGTAATGGCGATCGACAATTCCTAGAAATATTTGCTAATTACAAATGTTTCTAGATAAGAGATGTTACCTTATTGGTCAGTGCATTGATTGATCATTGCAGTTGTCAGAGAGCGATAAGAAGACTGGGTAACATCTAGCAGTGTAACCTAGAGAGCAGTCAAGCAGTATTGAGTAAGCAGTATTTAAGTAGAGATATCTCGCATCAGTGCTGGCGATTAATGATCAACGCCCAGTGGAAATGTAGTTCATGGGTGTAGTTGAAAGAGACCGCAGTGGAGATATTGAGAGCATTCGTTGGAGAGCTTCGTTGCAGACCAATTTGTTGGAGAGCTTCGTTGCAGACCAATTCGTTTGGAGAGCTTCATGGCAGACCAATTCATTGGAGAGCTTCATTGCAGACCAATTCATTGGAGAGCATTCATTGCAGACCAATTCATTGGAGAGCTTCATTGCAGACCGATTCATTGGAGAGCACTCGTTGGAAAAGAACAACGTGGGAATTGTATAACGTTATTTGCTGACCGCACAGTATGACTTGCAGTTATAAAATTGGCACAGTCGTAAATGTGGATATAACAATTCCAAACCACAATGATTTCATTCCAAACCACAATGATTTCATTGAAGTTTAAAGCTAATTAAAAGTTTTACACTAAATATTAAAACGAAACAAAATAACTGGGAACCTAAAAATCAAACAAAAGTTAACTTACTGATAATGATTATATATGATTAAACAATTGAGTATTGATTCAAATATATTAATATTAAAATAAAATGTATTTAAAGTTAAATTCTATAAATTTCCAAGTACATTATAATGTATTTGAAAACATGTTTAATATGTACAATTATTGTATTCCAGATCTTAAGGGGATTCCATCATGGTTTCATTTTTTTAACCTTGAGGATGTTTTGAATTTGAAATTTTTTTATCTTTATATAAATTAAAACAAGATAATCCTATATTTTAAAAAATAAATCTAAAAATATTAAAAAATTACAAATAAATTTAGAAATATTGGCATTAATTTTTTAACAAATTTATTATGAGTTTATTTTTATGTATAAATAAACAATGCCCAGTAAATATATATATAATGTAATTAAGAAAAACAAAAAAGCAACTGTTAATTGGCATTAAAGAAAATATTTGGTAAACATGTTTTTGCTAGATATCAGGAAAGTTACATTAGGAGTTAAAGATATAATTAATTTATTTTTCCTCTCATGTAAATAGAGATTTTATGTAACTGTCTGAGTGGGATCATCATATAAAGCAATGCTGAAGTCAGAAAAAAAAGAAAGAAATATAAGTACGTTAACACCATATATAGAAGATATATAACTATGAAATAATTGTTGTTTTAACCTTATTCCAGCTATGATTGAAAACTTCTTTCCATAATGTAGTCTATCAATAGTAGTCCAAAGATGATAGTGGTGTAAAATCTAGCCTTATGCCTGTCTCTGATAGAAGTTTGTTCTGATTATTCAAAAGTTTACATAGCTTAGTTAATAAAGTTATATATTGCTTATTGAAGACTCTGAATTTCAAGATTAATTAGAAGTAAAGCTAAAAAAACAAAGAATGATATAAAGAAATATTAAAGAACTGCAAGCACCTACCAAATCTACATCTTAGAAAGTATGTGGATTAATAAGCTTACATACTATTGAATTCATTGTAAGACTTGTACATAAGTGCATTTATAATTGGATCTATCTAGGTAGTTACTATATAATGATTTTATTTAATGTAACTCATGTAGTATATATATATATATTAAGTTACCATTAACACTAACTGAAATAATCATACAAATATCTAAACCATTATACAATTACAAATATCCAGTAACACTCTCTGTTTAAAGGTCTATATCTCTCTCTGTTTAAAGATCTATATCTCAATAATAGCGAACTTCAAAATGATTATTATTATTATATTGAGATATAGATCTTTAAACAGAGGGTGTTACTGGATATTTTAATTGTATAATGGTTTATATATATATTCACAGAACAGCCATGTTTGAAAATTTTACCATGATAATTCACAAGCCTGATTCCCAAAGAATCATTTAAATGAATTTGCAAATAACACCCACTATTTTCCTATTTATCACATAAGAATTCATGCTCAATTGATGAGAGCATTGCAAATGTATAATAATAATTTGTATGTTCAGAAAAGTGAGGCAGGTTATTTGGATAGTGAAGACTAGAAATTTAAACCTTTATAAAATATCTTTTCCTCTTGTTAAAAAAAAAAAAAACTACTATCTTTCTGTTAAATTAATTCAGAGTTAAATTATTTATACATATATATGCATATAACCATGAGTAACTTTTTTATTTATTTTTTAAACAAATTATTTTAAAATGAAATTTAATATCCATTATATTCTAATTAAATATCATATTTGTATGTACTTCATGATCCTGAACTACTTATACTCTAGGCTAAGAATATATTTAAATGTTAATGGGGAAAATATTGGGACATTATAATCTAAAAGTGTTACTTCATTATATGCAATTTTACATAATGAAAATGATGCTCAAGAGAGCTATTTGATAAATCTTGATTATAAATAATTTGATTGTGAATTGATGATGACAGGAAATATATTCCATATTTCTTTTATAGAATGTCATTCTTATAAAATAGAAATATGAGTTTTTATCATCATTATCTCAATAACTATGAGAAATTCTTATATAAATTAAATATACCAATGTATAAATTATTAGTGAATGAGATTTGTCTACAATATATCCTAATATATAAATAATAAGTGTAAATAATTCTCAAGGTTAAATGGTTTGTAAATAAGCCAGTCAATACAAATAGTCCCAATATCAATAATAATCAATAATTTCAAACTGTTGTCAAGGCAAACCACCTTTATTGTTAAAAGTAGGTTGCCTTGACAACAGTTTGAAATTGTTGATTGTTATTGATATTGGGATTGTCTAAGTGTTGACTGGCTTTTAATGACTAATATATATATATGTAGTTTGAACTAAGATGAGGAATCTGATAAATATAAATTATACATTTAAATATTTATTCAAATACTTACTACCTTTTGACTTTTCTATATATGCAATGAATATGTCAATATTTTCTAACATCATTCAAGAGATTCTTATGAAGATCACCCCAATCTTTTGTGTTTTGATAAAATGTAAGAATTTTAAATGTAATGTACTAGATGTCCTGCCATTCTTTCGACAGAAATCCAGTATCAAAAGGATGATGAATAACTGAAAAAAATATGAATGGTAGGGAGAAAAATGAGTGTTGATAACTTTCTGTTGAGGTACCTATTATTATTATATGTATTAGTTAGTAAAATTAACTACAATATAAGTGCTATGCTATGCATATCATAGTAATCAGATAATAATCTTATACTCTAATAGTGAAGTAAAAATACTAAGAATAAATGAATATCTAAATTATATTAATAATATAAATACTAAACATCACATGATCACCATTTCTTATGCTAGCACATAACTGTTGTTAAACAGGCAAAACTCTCTATACAGTAATGCTACCATATGCCAACCAGAGTTATCAATGGATGCTAGAAGGCCAAAGATGCCAAAAGGGTGCTGAACTGAGTTCAGGCCCATAGGAATATGTAAGCTATTGAGCTTAGATTGAAAATATTGTTTTCAATTTCATTCTCATAGTTTTGTAGTTAAGTAGAGATAAAAGGTGGCTGCTGGAGGGTTGCATTAGATCCTAAGATCTAGGTGCAGTGCTCTCAGATTCAAGGCTCCTCAATGACAAAAGACCAAAAGCCAGAAACTAGTATGGGGATATTGGATGAGTAGGCACTAGATAGGGATTTTATGCACAAGCCTTCTGGCATCAATTGATTACTCTGGTTGGCACAGGGTGGCACTACGGTATGGAGAGTTTGCTTGTTTAATATAAATACTGTTACATAATTATTAAACTTGAATAAAGAGATTTAAACAAGCTTTTAGCCTCATCCACATTATAGCTTTTTTATACCACTTGGAAAATATTAAGTTTTGGCTAAATTTATTAAAAATAAATTTACCATATATGGGATCAATTACATTCTTATAGGGAAAAATATCTTTAATTAAACTGAATCTAAAATAAATTTAGCTTGTATAGGAAATAAATTCCTAAAGATAGAATTATCTTTAATTAAACTATATTTTAGAAAATAAATTTAGCTTATATAAGAAACAAAAAAATCTTGATTATATTTATTAGGAAATAAATTTAATTTTAGAAGGAACTTTATTCAAGGATAAAATATACTTACAAATATTTCAGTTTAAAGGGGTGGAATTATATACAGATATTTCAGTTTAAAAGAAAAACAATACAAAAGTAATCAAAAAATACCACAATAAGTATTTCTAATAGCATTTAGTGAATTATACTATTATTAAAAACATTTACAATAAAATATGATCTCGCTAGAGATTAGAGCACTGATGGACAAGTGACCAAGTGGCTGCGAAAATGTCTGATGGGATGATTTTTTTATCCCTTTGTTTTACTGTCTCTAATTTGTTTTTAAATGTGTTAAAATTTCTTGCATTACTATTGTTCGGGCCCGGGGGGGGGTTCGGGGCCCCTGCAGCCAATTTTGGTTTGCCCCCCCGGGGTGGGGCGGCCTTTTTTTTTTAATTTATCCTTTCTTCCTGCTGCCTCTTCCTCCCTCGCCCGCGCCCCCCGCCTTGGCCTTCCCTCGTTCCTCCCTCTCACTATTGTAAAGATAAGTGTACCGTAATGCATATAGTATAAATGTTTTACTTCTTATTTCTGTGAAATAGGCATTTGGAAAAGACTATAATTGAACTATTTAGTCTGTACACGTTTAAATGATTTTCTTGTAGATAAAAAAGTTTAATTAGTCAAGCGTTGGTGGCCTAGCGGTTAGCATAGCCGCCTTCCAAGTAGCTGGCCCGGGGTTCTCGTACCGGTCAATGCATTTGACATATGGGGGAGGGAGGTTAATTAATTCAGGGAGTAACTAATTAAAATTAACAAATTAAAAATATCCCCCAACCCAGATTCCTAGTAAAAGTAGTTATTCCAGAAAAAGAAAAGAAAACAAAAGAAGAGGTATAAAAACTAATAAGAAATGAATATTATGCTTTTTATTTTTTCTCTACTTGGCTTCACTTCTCATCATGCTCCTGAAGTAGCAGAAGATCATCATTGGATGTCATCCCCAGGATTTTTGCTCCTGTAGGTAAATGAACTGAATAGGGACTAAGCAGATTGCTTCAATCTTATTATTATTTTATGAATGCCTCCACCCCTTATCTTTACTTTCTCCATCATAGATGACCAGAGGTCTCTAAATAAAGAAAGTAAGGAGATTTATCTTTACTTTTTTTAAAATTAAACAAAAAATAATGAACAGTTTAAATAAATGCTTCCATATTTAATGTTTCCAGTTGCTTTTCAAATAAAATTTTTTAGTAATATGTCTATGAAGAACACAAAATTTATTTTGAAATTAATTTCTAGCAAGAAGAGTCGAGTATTTATTGTAATGCATACTGGTGGGAAAATTTTTCCTCTTTATCTTTTAGTTTTTCTATTGTGTTTTCTTGAACTCTTTACAAATCTAGATTTTTATTTACCTAAAGTACAGTGCATTTCCAATTTTATCAATTAATTATCCAAGGATTCTTTGGTGATGTAACACAATGTTTTAGGGAAACAAAAAGGAATGTAGATCGACTATAGATCAATAACTGTTATCTTACTTATCCTTTTGTGATTCATGTTGATTTATGTAATTTTCCAGCATATTTCCCGATGTTATCATTAAAAATCTTGCCAGATCACACTATTTGTATAGATATACTGTGACTCAACTTGATTGTTCCTAAATATCTTGGCTGTAAATGGTCCACTAGCAGCAATTCTTGCTTGTATGCTGACCCTTCTTGATATCCACTCTCACAGTGGTTAGTTCTATACTTTTTCCTTCTACTAAACTTCATGAATGACAGTTATGGCTTCTTAATAATGCATATTGGAATATACTTTTATGTATTCTCTCTTGATAACCCCTCTGAGAGCACAGGTATTTATACTTTTACCTTGGATTTAGGAGACAAGCAGATCTTTATGAGAGCAACCATTCTGCTTCCTTTATTTTATGATAAGGATTACATTCCCAATGTTTTGCTTCTGTTAAATCCATTAACGTCTTTTATTCTTTATTTACATTACACACACTTCCTTATTATTAGCAAAAACCATCCTATATACAATTTCTCCCTCCTGCACTTGCCTTAAACTAATCCTTCAGTTTTTGCCATCTTGTTTAAATATTGGAGGTACGTTATAGTTTTTAAGATGCTTGACTCATTGTCATGATCTCTATGCCTTAGACAGGATTGCCTTTGAACTGAATTTAACTCATCTTTTGAGTTGTTTTGTTATAATCTCTGATAGTGTGTGATAATTGAATTTTGTTTTCTGCATATCTTCCTGATGAGTTTGGTATCTATCTGTAGTTAGTCCTGGTGCCCAAAATAAAGTCCTACATTGTTTGTTTTTATCACTACTATATATTTTCCTTTCAGTGCAATTACTTCTACTGGTATCTATTTGTTTACAGGGTACATACTTTGTTGCCTATTTTCTACCTTGCTATCTGCATCCTTTTCATTGGAGCTTGTAGCTTGGCTATGTTCAATAAATGGTTTTACATTTTTCTTCCAAACATCAATTCACTTGATTTCTCCCAATGATGTGGATGAGGTTATGTGTTGATGGAATACCACTCTAGTTAATTTTGTTTGCCAAACATTTTCTTCCACTTTTATTAACAGATTTGTTACCTCTTGTAGATTTTTTTCAGCCAACCCATTACTATCTGTTTGTAATGGTGGTGTCATTACACATTTTTTTCATAAAAATTTTAAATTCATTTGAGGTGAAAGCTAATTTAGGTACAAGATATTCATCTCTGGTTTGTGAATGTAGCAAATGTGCATTGCAAGTGCATTATTGTTGCTGATGAATCTGTTTTGTTTTCTACATATATCTCTAATCATTTGATGTGTCATTAATAATTAAAAATTACTTTATCTTTACAGGAACCTGAATGATCTATGTGTATTTTTGGTTATGGCTTTGCTGCTTTCAGATATGAAGATCCCCATTTTGGGGTAAATTTACCTCAATCTTCATTTACGGCATTAATGTATACACTTTTCTAATATCATTATCTACATTTGGCTACCACATGTACAATCAGATATGTATTTTCATTCTTGCAATGCTTGAGTAATTGCTATGTAATAATTATAATTGAATTACTTTTGACCTGACCTATGGAGGGATAATTACTCTAGCAATCATGTAATATAAATTTCCCTGTGTTGTTAATTTTTTCTGCTTTTGCCATATTATCTCATGCATTGCTGATGATCGAAACCTTGCCCATTCATTTCTGAAAAATCTTATATTCTTCATAGTCTTTCATCCATTTTGAAACTATATGGCTATTTAAACATTTGTAGTTTGCAAATTTTACAATATTGATAGCTATATCTTCCCTTTCTATTGCTTCCAATATCTGGTAACCTGTTAAGAGCCTCTACATGGAAACACATTCTACTTAAATGTGAACTAACTTAAAATTATATGTACTTAAAAAATTTATCCACCTGGTCATGCAAATGATGCATAAAGTGGAATTCCTTTCCCCTATTGAAAAATTCCTAATAATAGCTTATGATCTGCTTGTAATATGAACTATCTACCATATGCGTATTGGTGGAGCTTTTTTGCTTCTGATATTAAATATAATGTCTCTCTATCTATCTATCTGTGCATAATCGGATTCTGTTTTAGATAATGTTCATGAACAAATGTGAATGACTGGTCTTTCCTTTCATGTCTCTGTTTCCTCTAGAAGTACTCAGACTCTTACCATTGATATGTTACATGAAAATATTATTTTGCTTTCCTAATCATAATAAACATATCCTTTACATTTTACTATTAGGTTTTTTAATGCATCAATTTCTACTATATGCTCTTTCCCCCATTTCCACTGAGCCTTTTTGTCTTATGACCTATGCAATGGTTTGGATATTTCCAATTTGCAACTAAAGAAATATTCATAATAATTAATAAGATCTAAAAATGCCCATAACCCTTTTATTTTCTGGTTGGAGAGTATTTATAATTACCTTTATGAAGAAAACATGCCATTCTTAGTCACTCTAAATCCTAGTAATTTGATTTTTTCAACTCCAAATCCTAGTAATTTGATTTTTTCAACTCCAAACCTTCACTTATTTGGGCTTATTATAATGCCTGATTTGCTAAACAAATCCAATAGACTCCTTGTGGATTTTTTTATTATTCTAAATCATTTTCCATTACTGTAAAATTGTCAAAGTACAGAAATGCTCCCCCGAGCCCCCAATTCTCACTCATCTGGTCTATTACTCTTTGAAATATTGTCAGCATTAACACTATTCTAAATGGAAATCTGTTACTCTAAAATTGTCAAAGTACAGAAATGCTCCCCCAATTCTCACTCATCTGGTCTATTATTCTTTGAAATATTGCCAGCATTGACACTATTCTAAATGGAAATCTGTTAACATCAGACAATCCTTTGTGTGTGATCCATGCAAACCATTCAGCTATTTCATTAACAACTAGTAACTCTACATACATCTGTCTGAGGTCTATCTTTATAAATACTTTTTCTTTTGTTAATGCCATTAAAATGTGTTTAAATGATGGAAGAGGTAATTATCCGGTAATTCATTATGCAAATGAATGCATCCTCATCCTTATGACATCTGCACCACATAAATTTGGCCAAATATGAATACAAATGTTGTGAGATGTTCTCCGTTGTTACCCATTTTATGGAACCCAAAGTCTTTCAACATTTTGCATGTGGACCCCTGTTTCAGGATTGATGAAATTATGTTTGTTTCATGCAAAAATGATCATGACCGGCACTTCTGAATTCTTCAACAAAAAAAAACCCCCATTTAATTACAAGAACTATGCAATAGAAATGAAATTAACTATAAAGAAAAAAAATACAATGACAGTAACTGTGAAGAAAATATTGAAAAATATTCTTGGGGGGGGATTAGTTCAGAGATACAATAAGAAATGTTGAAAAATACTTGGAAAAAAAAATATTAGATCAAAAATACGATTAAAAAAAACAGATTTTGATACATCAGATAACAACATACCAGGATTTACTTGTATTTATTAGATCTAATCACAATGTTACACATTTATCTCAGATGTGAATAGGTACAACAGGTCTAATACATGCTGTTTCACAGTACTAATTTATAAGAACTTTTTTATTAATAGTACATCTACAGTATGCACATAATCTAATATCACCATTTTATTTTGTTGCTGATACAATAGGAATTGCCAATTCAAACATCTGTATTTTTTTGCATTACTCCTCCTTTCTCCAATCTTTGTAACTCATGTGATATTTTCACCTAAGAGTGAATGGGATCTGTCCAACTTTGCATGTTATTGGTTTGATCATATCATTTATACATAATCTTATAGAAGAGCCTATATACTTGCTTAAACCTGGTTCAAAAACCTGTCATATCTCCTCTAAATGTCTTGATCTCTTTATTATTTGAAATACTGTATTACAGCATAACCCAAAGATACAACCCAATTCCTTCCAATAAGATGGTATGATCTTCCATAGTTGTAATTAGTGGAGTTTTGTTCTCTTCACATTAACTTTAGCTTGTCACAACATGCTTATTAACTTTCCCTGATAATTATATATTTTTCTTATACCTTTTCATAAATGAAATGAAAATGAGTCATCACATGGATAGGAATGAACTTTATTAGAACTTAATTGTTATTAAATAAAATTATTGTTACTAAAAATTTATATTTTCTCATAATTGTAATTGGCCTAGGAGAGAAATACTCATTTAATATTTCTATAGTTTTATTAAATGTTAGATCAGTTTTTCCATCACTGTTCCCTGAGCTACTAATATTCTATTTGCAGTTGCTTCATATAAACTAACAAATATCACCAGTTTAGTTCTGACTTAATCTCATTTGCAACAATAAAGAATTTGAATCTCTTTACATATCACTTCCATAATTCAGGTCGGCTCATATCATATTCTTCAAAATTATTTTTATTAGTCATTCCTATTCTTAACTAACTTAATAATAAGTAAATAAATTTATTATTCACATGATCACATTTCCTATACTAGCACATTAATTGTTGATAAACAGAGCAAAACTCTCCATACAGTATTGCCACCTGTGCTAAACAGAGTAATCAATGGATGCCAAAAGGCTTGTGCATAAAATCGCTATCTAATGCCTACTCATCAAATATCCCCAGACTAGTTTCTGGCTTGTGGCCTTCATCAGTGAGGAGTTTTGGATCTGAGAGCACTGCATCTAGATCTTAGGATCTAATGCAACCCTCTAGCAAACACCTTTTATTTCTACTTAACTACAAAACTATGAGAATGAAATTGAAAACACAAAAAATATTTTCAATCTAAGCTCAATAGTTTTCTGGCATCCATTGATTACTCTGTTTAGCACAGGTGGCAATACTATATGGAGAGTTTTGCTCTGTTTATCAACAATTAATGTGCTAGTATAGGAAATGTGATCATGTGATGCTTAATGGTTTAACACCAATCCTGCCTAATAGGATAGTGGTGGCTTTGGTTGTAAAAGAGCCAAAGACACCAAAATGTATGGGTGCTGAACTGAGTTCAGACCCATATGATTATATAAGCTATTGAGCTTAGATTGAAAATATTTTTTGTGTTTTCATTTTCATTCTCATAGTTTTTTAGTTAAGTAGTGATAAAAGGTGGTTGCTAGAGGGTTACATTAGATCCTAAGATCTAGATGCAGTGCTCTCAGATCCAAAGCTCCTCACTGATGAAGGCCACAAGCCAGAAACTAGTCTGGGGATATTGGATGAGAAGGCATTAGATAGGGATTTTATGCACAATCTTTCTGGCATCCATTGATTACTCTGTTTAGCACAGGTGGCAATACTGTATGGAGAGTTTTGCTCTGTTTATCAACAATTAATGTGCTAGTATAGGAAATGTGATCATGTGATGCTTAATGGTTTAACACCAATCCTGCCTAATAGGATAGTGGTGGCTTTGGTTGTAAAAGAGCCAAAGACACCAAAATGTATGGGTGTTGAACTGAGTTCAGACCCATATGACTATATAAGCTATTGAGCTTAGATTGAAAATATTTTTTGTGTTTTCAATTTTATTCTCATAGTTTTGTAGTTAAGTAGAGATAAATAGGGATTTTATGCACAAGCTTTCTGGCGTCCATTGATTACTCTGTTTAGCACAGGTGGCAATACTGTATGGAGAGTTTTGCTCTGTTTATCAACAATTAATGTGCTAGTATAGGAAATGTGATCATGTGATGCTTAATGTTTTAACACCAATCCTGAGTAATAGGATAGTGGTGGCTTTGGTTGTAAAAGAGCCAAAGACACCAAAATGTATGGGTGCTGAACTGAGTTCAGACTCATATGACTATATAAGCTATTGAGCTTAGATTGAAAATATTTTTTGTGTTTTCAATTTCATTCTCATAGTTTTGTAGTTAAGTAGAGATAAAAGGTGTTTGCTAGAAGGTTGCATTAGATCCTAAGATCTAGATGCAGTGCTCTCAGATCCAAAGGTCCTCACTGACGAAGGCCACAAGCCAGAAACTAGTCTGGGAATATTGGATGAGTAGGCATTAGATAGGGATTTTATGCCCAAGCTTTCTAGCATCCATTGATTACTCTGTTTAGCACAGGTGGCAATACTGTATGGAGAGTTTTGCTCTGTTTAAATTTATTATTGTGGATTCAGCTACCTCCTGACTTGTTCCTCTTGATCCTGTCAGTTCCTTAATTTAGATTCCATCATTTAGATTCCATCTGATATTTTTTTCACTCATTCTAGGGACTGTCTATAAATATAAATCCTTAATTACATTTCAAAATTTATTCATTAATAGTTACATCAATAATACAATATATTAAGTGCTGTTCTTGGCTTAGTTTATGCTAGCTCCAGATTCTTGGGTTACATAACAGTGAATGTTGGGAATATTGTCTATACTCTAATCTGGATTGATTCTGCCTGGTGCGTCTGCTTATTTCTCCAGTATCATGTCAGTGTTGAGTTTTGTTCCACATGGATGTAAAATGGCTTGATCTGTGTCAGTTCTTTGATGCTAGAAGAATTTAGCCATTACTCTGGGTACATGATATTGTTCTCTATTCTCTGATCAGCTCTCACTGATGTCTCAGCTACTACAGATAAGGTTGCATGTTCTCTGAAAGTCAAACATCTATATGTTCATATATGATAGAATATGTGGCATATTATCTTATTTATCCTCCTGTGATGCGTATAGACCCATGTAATATCTTCTTGTGCATTGTCTGATGTTGTCCCTAGGGACTTGCATCTTTGTCATACTACATATGTAGATATCTTGTGACTTGTCATAGTCTTATTCTGATTGCTTATAAAGATTTTTGCTGTGATGGCCTAGTGAAAGAACATTCTCACTAGTATACTCTTTCTCCAGATTCAGGAGACTAGCGGACCTTTGTTAGAGCAGTCACTCTGAGTATCTCCAATATTTTTCATTAATAATTACATTCCTAATGACTTTGCTTCTGGATAAATCCATAAACAGCTTTTGCATTTTATTTACATTACACAAATTTCCTTCTTAGCAAATCTCTCTCATATACAACAGAATTTTATATACTATGTATTTAGACTGAAATTACACTATAGATAAGTTCTAGAAAATAAGAATTTTTAAGAAGTTTTTTTTTCACATTTAAACTAATACATTTTAATTCTTGGAGTAATTTATAGATAAGTAAGCCAGAATAAGCCATGCTATCTGATATTTCTGAAACAAAATAAATAATATTGCAATCAACTTAAATAATGTATTATGTTTGGAGTAAAATAAATAATATTGTGAATTAAACAATATTGTAATCAAATTAAATAATGTTATTTCCAAGTTATATATTTCACTTGTTTAAGAAAATATTGCAGATAAGTTTGTGCCTGTCTTGCATTGGTGGTCGAGAGGTCAGCGGGACTGCTTTGCAGGCGGTTGCCCGGATTGCAGGTTTGCGTCCCGGCCGATGCTATGACACTTAAAAAAAAAAGTTTGTGCCTAAATATTTTCATTAGTGGAAAATATTTGTGTTTCAATTAATAATTAAAGAATTACATATTATTAGAAATCTAGTAAGCTGATTACAATTAAAGAAATGTTTCTGTTCCAAAAATAGAAATACTACTATAATTAA
Organism: Epiperipatus broadwayi; assembly: GCA_028023455.1. Taxonomy (NCBI): domain Eukaryota; kingdom Metazoa; phylum Onychophora; class Udeonychophora; order Euonychophora; family Peripatidae; genus Epiperipatus; species Epiperipatus broadwayi. The sequence goes on along the minus strand of JAQFVV010000097.1, from coordinate 2,291,146 downwards.
ACTTTAGAATTTTCCTTGATATGCAAAAGTGATTAAAAGATTATAATACTGTTACCTGGGAAGGATTTGAACAGAATAAAATCACATGAGGAAATAATATATACATGTGCACACTCACATCGCTGTAAGATATACATAATTGCAATTCTAAAGTTTCAAATCTACAAAAGGACATCAGAACCAATGAATTTTCACCACTGAAAGTACAAAAGTGGACCAAGGGAATTTTTCAGGCCACATTGGCCTAATTATTATTTAATACACCTCTGCAACTGCATATAGGTATTACTTGTTTAATAAACATCAGATTGTTGTTAGTTAAATTTTTTTACAGTAATTTACCTTTGCTTGTTTGTTCACCTTTACCATGATTGCAATACTCATGGTGGCGAACACAACAGAAATTGATGCAGTCAGTGCAGAATTCGACACTGACACATAACTAGAAACTGTAGTCATCAGTGATAATTTCAATCCATAATTAAAAACTGATGCAGTTAGATAGCCTAAGGAGGAGTTAATTAATGGAACAAATTTAGGGTAAATAGGAAAAGTAATAAAACAACATCTGTGCTGCAAGTGACAATAAATGAGTTTAATATAAATAAGCTGTTCATTTGCTCAATTTATTTAAAGAGGCCAGAAAAAACTTTTTTTTATAAATGGAACCTCTAATAACCCCATTATAGTTGTCATTTTGCTATGTATTGTTAGACAGAATATAATTAAAATCGCAAATCACTTATGCACTCATGAAGACACAGAGAAATTACTACATGCAATAACAGTGGAAAAGTTAAATAATTACTTTAGTCCACAGCTTTCAAAATATATAGTGTATCTACATTTTAGAAATAATGGCAAGATGGGGGGGGGGAGATTGCATGATTATGATTATGTATTGAGTTAACTATAGGTTGTAAATATGGTGATTCTCTTGATGACCTGCTCAAACAACTACTTTGGGGGATATCTGAAGATAGGATCACACAGCAGTTTTCAGCATCTAGTGATTTAACTTATCATGAAAGAATTAAAAATAGGATTGGACCATGAAATTACATTGGACCAATGGAAGGAATTTAGATATTTTGGTAAAAGTAACAAAAATAGTTCATGCAAAAACAAGAGTAACAGTAACAATAATTAAAAAAAAAGATTTGTTACTTGTTGTAAAAAATAAATCATATAAGCACACAGATGAAAATAGAATAAGAAATAATGTAGAACCTGTGGGGTAGTGGGTCATTTAGTACAGAAATGTCAATCTAAAGGGAAAAAAGAACAAAAATACACCCACCTTTCCCAAAACTAATTACATATCTGGATTATGAATGTATCAGCAGGATGTAAATTAAATTTTAATAGGGTAAATGTTGCACATGTTGATGCACTCAAGAGGGTATCGATTAAGTTAAATATTTAGATAAATGGAATACTAAAGTGATAATAAAAAAGTAGTGAATTGGATAAATACTAGTAAAGGATATCAACTGTTAGTTAAATGAATCAATGAGTTGGTCTAATCAAGGTTTATTGCTTTCAGGATGGTATGGTGGGCTGTCCACTAGCTCAATGTCATTATTAGTCAAATGCTGTGCCATTATCTGACACTATTGTCTTAGGTAGGTCATGTGTTGCAAATAGCATTCTAGGAGTTTCTATTGTTGTGGTAGAGTTAAGTGATGGGACTTCCATTACCTCTAGCCACTTGGAAAATGAATCAACTATTATCAATAGCAGTTTGCCTTTCCATGGTGTACATGGAATCTATACCAGAGTGCTTCAGATTTAGGCAACTGGGCTGTTTTGTATTTTGTTGGCATGTTTTGATGCTTTTTACACTGTGCAGCAGTTTGCCTTTCTATGGTGTGCATGGTCCACATGGAATCTATACCAGAGCCCTTCAGATTTAGGCAACTGGGCTGTTTTGTATTTTGTTGGCATGTTTTGATGCATTTTACACTGGTAAAATTTGGCCTCAATATCAGCATGTAAGGTAGGATACCACATGAAGGATCTTGCTAGCATCTTCATTCAAACTATACCTGGATGTCTACTATAAAACAGGCTGAGCACCTGGGAATGTCCAGCTGGGGGAATCACTATTCTGGATCCCAGATAATGCAGCCATATTCAGTTGAGAGCTGAATGTAATCATCAGGTTTTTCATTTGGACAACCCTGTTGGATTCATTTTTGTACTTTTTGGAATCCAGGGTCAGTAGTGGTTCATACAGCACTGTTCAGTGGTGTGCTTGAGTCCAAGTCAATCATGTTAATTGATTTACTTGATGTTATTAGATTGTTTGCAACCTCTGCAGATAATCAGCTTAAATGCATCTATATGGGAAATATGTTTACCTTCAAAGTATTTTAGTTCAAAATTATAGCCTGACAAAAAATTGAACCACTGTGGCATTCATGCTGAGGCATTCCTTTGTCAAATATGAATATTCCCCAAAAGAGTCTATGGTCTGTTTGTGTGTAAATGGTTTACTATATAGGTAATCATGAAATTTTTTGATGACATTGATCAAAGCCAGGACTCTCTATCAATTTGAGCCTAGTTTTTCTCAGCCTTTGAGAGGTACTTTGATGCAAATGCTGCAATAGGGCTTTGTGCCCTGTCATTATTTCTATGGGACAACACTGCCCCTGTTCCAACTGGTGATACATTGCATGTTAGTACTAGCATCTTTTCTGGGTTGAAATGTGCCAGCATTCTGCTTCTGATATTAAATTTGTTTATCTCACTGAAGGTTTTATCATGCTTACTATCTCATTTCCAAACTGTCTTTTTATCCAGTAACCTGTATAGTGGTTTAGCAGCCTTGGTTTTATGCTATAAGAAATCTTCATAATAATTTATGAGCCCTAAGAAGAACTCAATTTCCTTATTTTCAGGTGTTTGGACTTTTTTTTTATTGCCAAAACTTTCTTTTGATTTGGATTAAGCTCATTGGCTTCAAATATGCACTTATTCAAGTTTATGTTAATGACAGAGGCTTTGAATTTGTCTAGGAGTTTCTTGGTGGCACTCCACAGTTGTTCTGGTGTTTGTGCCCCTAATAAGACATCATCAAAATATGGTAGTGTGGGTATTACAGCAACCAGTTGATCCATGACTCTCTGGAATATTACTGGATGATCGATATACCAAAAGTCAACTGGTTCATTTTGAATAACCCTTTATGAGTTATTATTGATAATGCTCTTCAGCCCTGATCATCTACAGGTAGTTGCATGCATGCAAGTTTTAGATAAATTTTAATAAAAATCCTACCCACCTGATAATGTGGATAGGATTTGTTTGACTGATGGAGGTGGGTAATTATCTGGATCAAAATCTTTGTTGATTGTGCATCGATAATCCCCACATATACACACATTGCCATTTTATTTGATGATTAATATGATTGGGGTGGCCCATTCTGAGTATAGGATTCTATAATTACTGCTGCCTCCCATTTTTTGAGCTGTTTCTACTTTAGTTTAAAAAGCCAACAGAAGTGATCTGCACTGGCAACTAATGAGTTTTACATATATTTAGTGATAAATAGATTGGTTGTCCTAAGTACAGACCAATATCTTTGTCAAAGACTTCTGATGAAACAGATTTTAATTTAATGTTGTGACCTCATTCACCTTTGTCATTACAAAGCCTAAGTGACCGAACCAGTCATGGCCTAATAAGTTTCTATGATCACCTGATGCCACCACCAGTTGGTAGGTGTGTAGTCTTGTTATGCATAGTAATTTTAACTGTTGTTTGGCCCAACAGTTTTATTTCATTGCCTTTATAGTCTGAGATTGACTTGATACTAGGATGTAGTTTATATTCTTTATTTTTATTAATGATAGCTCAAGTCTTTCTTGAAACAATGGACATTGCAGAATGTGTCCATTCCATTGCAACTGGTGTATCATTAAATATAACACTTTGTAAATCCAGACTGATCATCTTTAATATGATTTATACAGGCAACTTGTTTATTTTTCTTATAATAGTCTTTGCTGTCTTTTGGAATGGATTTTTCCATTGTCATATCAGCTGTCTTTTTAATTTTAGACATGCAGCCTTTATATGTCCAACTTGCTTGCAAAACATATTGTATAGTGGTGTGGCCATTCTGTATGTATGTACATTTGTTCATTGCATCTATAGCAACACTTTAGATTATTTGATGCTGAATTATTTGAGCAGACAGTGTTTTGACTGACCCAGTGTTATACTTGATTTTTTGTGCATCATATTTAGTAATTTTTGTAAATGGTTTGCCTGACCAACTATTGATTCTGCTAGTACTGCTTGGGCCACAGCTGTTTCAAAATCTAAATCCGGCATCATCAGCATTTTACAGATGAAATTGTAATCGGTTTGTGGCATAAATAAAATGATCACAAAGTGCTTCATTCATGAAATCTTTGAATTTGCACTTTAATGACAAAAAAACAGATCTTTGTTGTGAACTCTCTAGCTTCCCACCATTTTTGTATGCAGAGGTTCAAATAATATTGCTGCATTATTGGGAAGGGTTTACATTTTGTCAAAATGTAGGTCTGATGGCTTCTCTGACATAGATTGAAATTTTAGGATCACATATGGCTGAAGTCCTATTATTGTTATTAATGTGGCCAGCTTTACCTCAACCTTCTTGATCTGATTAGCCTGTAGGTAAAATATTAATCCTCTTTATAGCTTATTCAGCACTCAGGGTGAGCTGGGTCAATTGCTTCCATAGGGTCAATTGAATTAGCCATTTTATAAATTTTCCCTTGTTTCTTCGTAAGAGAAACAAAGTACCAATTTTTATTTTTGTGAGTTACCACCCATAATTATTTTTGCAACTACAGTTTGTAGCTGTTTAAATTGGATTTTTTTTTCCAAATTGCCACTCATAATTTTAATTACAGCTACGTTTTGTAAGTGTCCAAAAAAAATTGATAGTGCAAAGCTAACAATCCACTAGTGAGCTTCTAACGCTTTGCTGGGAGTAAAGCTGTCATGATTGTTTGAAGCTTTTATGTTTGTGGTCAATTATTCATTTGAATAGATCTAAGTAATTTTAATAATCATCGTAATATAAATATGACAAATATCTTTACTGCAATCATGTATTCACTTTATTTTCCAATCAACTCTGTTGGAACTGGCATACTGTAACGGTCAGAATCGTCTATCTCGCTAATACACTGCAGAATTCAAACCCCAAACACGAAACTGAACATTCTAGGAGGAGTTGCCTTCTAGATATACTAAGGTCGAATCCAAAGTCCAAATTTCACAGCGCCACCTACTAGTATAACCTTTTACCGGTGCCGGGTGGTCAGAGAGAAACAAAGAGACTCTTTACTAAGATAAGTTTGGGTTGCTAATTAATGTAGAAAATAGATATATAGACCAAGCCAGTGATAAGAATCAATAAAATAAAATATCAAATTTAGTTTTAAATGATTTCAAAGATTTATTTATATAGAAATATATATATATATAACGCCACTGTCTGCTTATATGAGACAGAGATGCTTACTAAATAATTGTTGGCAGTCCCTTACTAAATAATTGTTGGCATTACATTCCATTAAATGACAAAAAGGTTTTAAAGAAAATATATTCTATCCCTCATGCTAATAGTATTACGATAATGTGCTTAAAAGAGATGGGAACATGTGCAAGGTGCTTTGAGTAATTATAAAAGTTTAATAAAATATTTGAAAATTAAGTGTTATAGAATATTTATTGATTTCGAGAATAGCACGGACAAAAGCTTACTAAGCAATAAAGTGGGAATGGGATCAAGGCATTTATTTTATAATAATAATTAAAGCAGAGGGGAGGTCGGTATTGCTAATAATGAATTTATTAAAGGATGGAGGTTGTGATACATTTAAATCACGGATGCTTTGTAAAAATAAATATATAAATAAAACAATAGTGAATATTTGAAATGACTATGGAGGGCATCTCGCCGCTGACCCATAGGAATGTGTTGTCACGGACAGCCAAAGTTTGAACTCGTCCACAACTTAGTGGCTGGGTGATGGCTGTGTCTAATTCCCAGGTGTGACATTTGAGTATACACTCTGCCTGGAAACCGCAGGAAACGAAAAGGGAACAGACTTGGCCGTTTAAAATCCTTGGAAAGAAAAACAAAGCGGTCTCAACAACCAATTCATTTACTAGCAATACTAGACTAATGTATATAAAACATACAGGATGGATTCACTTAGATTGGGAAAAATGCCCAATCAAATTCCCAGAAATTCATTTAAAAGGGTCCGCACATTCTCGACGTCAATGACGAACTTTGAAATTAAAGTACAAAACAGTATTTAAAATTAAAGTACAAAACAGTATTTAAAATAGGAAAATGTATGCTTGCAGGTTTGAAAAGAAAGTATAGGTTTATTTACGCAATCATGCATTTGTGGCACATTTTAATCATTGACCTCGCACATACTCTCATATTAGGTTAAAATCAATAAAATATAGATTTTAAACTATTTGATTATTATATATATTAACGAAGATTAGAATAGCCCTCGAACAAGTGATTTGCAAAATAATAAAATTGGGAATTATTTATAAATTTAAAATATGCCTTAATATCGGCGTCTTACTTTCAACAAAGGGAATAATTCACTCGGTCAAAGACTATTCCGACACATTATCATAATAAAATAAAAGAAAGATTCATAAATAGAAAATATTAACCCAAGGATAGAGAGCAAAACTATTGATTATATTAGAACACATTAAAGATGTACATAATGAAGTTATGTGAAATAAAAGGAAACAATTTAAAATAGCTATAGCATGTTAGTTAGGAATCACAAGAGCTCTTGGGTTAATTTGGGATTACCTCTGGAGAAGCATTGGCAGGTAGATTGATGGTCGGCAGGTTTTATACAATTCAGCAGCAAAATCTGGAATTGTTCATATTTTTGGCAGCGGCAGCAGCAGTTTCAGGGTTCCTCATGTGATAGCTTTCGATGGTCTAGAGCAGCAGCTGGCCATTCCCAAGGGGAAATAGCCTTCTTGCTGGCTCTACTCTGACATGTCAAGGTTATCAAATTGTGTGGTAAACATGGTCAATTAATTTGGAGACGAAAACTCGGTTTCAAATTTAAGTTTGCAGGCACATGGCTAAAAATCTCAGGAAATATATTTTGAAGAATATTTTACTAGAATATTTTCACTAGACACACTTGCTGAAATATCACTAGGATAATTTTGGTTAGAAACATTTCATTAGCAAATCACTAGAATGGAGAACAAAAGAAAACCCTTCTTTTTATAGTGGAATTGAACAATAGAACTGCCCTGGAGCGTTACAAAAATATATCGGACTTTGCTTACTTATCAGCTGTAATTAATCCTATCCGAATGTCTAAAGGAATTCAACAAAATTTTAATTAATTTCTATTGTTAATTTCCTTGTCAACATTCGAATTACAAACTTGATTTAATTAAAATTACTTTTACTGATTGAAAGAAAACCTTAAGTGGACATCTGCTGCTTTCTTAGATAATAATTAAAACTATTGTTTCTACCAGCCCTCATTTATTCTAACAAAAATATATGGCGTGATTTTAAATTCAAATGAAAATTATTTTACTTTTTAAATTGCAATATTTGAATCTATTTACTTAACAAATATGAATTTTATTTTAAATCAAAAACATATTACGACTGTAATATATTTTTGTAAACAGATTCAAACAAAATAATTTTAACTAACAATTTATAATTTTATCATAAGTTTTAAAATACATATCACAGTGTGTGCGCAATTACGACGTATGTAACCTACTTTTAAATAAATCTAAATTATGTGAACATATACATAATTCATTACATTTTATTTATTTGGGAATGAGTTATACTTATATATATATATAATACGAGTGTTGTACTCGTGGTTTAAAATTGGGTGGGATTTTCAGTATATAAGAGCATTGCAGACACACTACGATAGATTGGGGTTCAAACTAAGGTATGAGGGTAGGAAATAGGTGAGAAAAGGTGAAATGAAGATCTGCTTGCAGATCCTACTGTTTCAATACTTTATACTATTTTCCCACTCAATGGAGAAATATATTTATTTTGTCTCTGCCAAATCTGTTTTTCATTCTGACAAATCTAAGTAATGTATTTTATCACTGATTTGTAAATACAGCAAATCTATTTGCTTTGCACTCACATATTTTTTCCAAACTGCCAAATCTGATTTTTATTCAGGCAGAATAGTGATTTTAATATAACGAATGTCTTTAAAAGTCCACTCGTGTATTTATTCTATACTTTTGCCAAACTGCAACAAATCTGTTGTTTGGCATATTTTATACTATATTTCCAGTTGTAGAAAAAAAATTTCTTTTGCCTGGCTGTGCCAAATCTGTTGTGTTTAATCTGAATTGCAGGTTTCAGGCTCAAACCAACAGTAGTATCAAAAATAAATGTGAACACTCCCAAAATGCAGTTGTATGTAGATAAATGTAGTTAATATATACTGGTCATGCCAAATGACTGGACTCAATTCCAACTGTATATATTAGTTTGCCTCATGAATTCGTGTCTTAACTCTTTCGGCTGTATTGGACAGCTTGCTTCAAGTTTGTTAAATGACTCTTCTGACTGTACTAGACAGCTTGCCTCAAGTCTTCCATAGCAGTAGCAGCTTCCAGTCCTATCTTGGACTTGCCTCATTGCATAGACATATCAGAAGTGAATATAGTAGAAATACCTTCTGCTAAGTACGAGGGTATAACATAAAGCTACATATCTGCTTATAGTGAGACTCTGCTAAATAAATGTAAAGAGAGCACTACTATTATTTATCTGGTCCGGTCAGAAGTGACCGACCGATAAGTGTTCAAATATAAATAGTGAGGAGAACTGTTCTCTCTCTCTTGTGCCCTGGTTTCCTCATGCAGTTTAGTCTAATGCCTTGGATAAATGTAAGACTCCAAGAAGAAGCCATAATGGAAATGGTAAAGTGAAATCTATGTATGGATTAACCTTTAAATAACTAGTTGAACTTTGCTAATGTTACCTTCACGATGGATTATAAGTGTTTATTAATATATGTAAATATTTTAGTGATTTGTTATATTTATATGTTATTAAAATTTGTGTATAAACTAAATTGTATGCTTACATTATTTTATGCTTTCTGACTGGTTTCTAAAAGAGAGAAACCCTCAGACATAGCAGAGTGGTGCACTCATGACAGGATTGAACCTTAAGTGAAATGATGCATAGAAAAATTTGAAAAAAGAAACATGGTGACAGGTGCTCCAGCAATATGCGAGTTCAATATGAATAACAGCGACTCCTGGAAAACGTACTTAATACAAGTGGAATATCATTTCTTCATAAATAAAATCGAAGATGACCGCTATAAAATTGCTACACTTTTACATTTTGGGGAACAAGACATGATACAACTGGCAAATAGGCTTATCAATCCAAAACATCCGGAAGACCTGTCCTATCATGAATTCATAAAGAGGCTAAATGCATATTTTGTCCTGAAGACTTCAAAATGGATAGCACGTCTTAGACTAAGAAATAGAATGCAATTACCGCAGGAAAAATACATAGATTTTGACCTTGCATTGAGAAAATTAGCTAAGAATTGCGAATTTGGACAGGAAATAAATGACTCTTTTATTAAAACAATTCCTATACTGCATGACAGATAATAAATTTAGGAAACACATTCAATCATATAGGTAGACAGACATTCTCTGGCTTGCCTCCAAAAAGGCTATATGTTTACACATTGGTTAGCAGCAATGCTTGCTCAATCTGATCAGATAATGAAGGAATCAGGACTAGTCCACTTCTGAAAGCAAGGTCAAATGTCACAAAAAATTATTCATTGTGTTGAAGTCTTTCTTAAAACCTAAAAAAAATTCTACAGAAGTAATTGACCAGCATGAGAACGCATTTGTGACTAACCAGTTTTTATTTTTACTGAAATGATATCGAAACATTATTATAGGTACATATCACTAAATTAAACTATATATAATATATAATTCACTTTGTTACATATCACTAAATTAAACTATATATATAATTCACTTTGTAAGTTTTGTTTTTATAAATGCATCATTTAACTTTAGTTCAATGCTATTGCAACAATCCATCAACCCAGAGACCTACCTCCCACATCATGAATACATAAGGAACAAACACTTTTGCAAGTAAGCTATATAGCAGCATTTTTCAATCTTTGGGTAGTGTTAAATTTTTAATGGGTTGCGAATATGCACCAAGAAAAGAAAACATAAATATCTGATAGCTGCTATGTTCAGGCTGCCATTTATTACAACCACCTGTTTTGCTTTTATGAACATAAACTAGAATATATGTTTAAAAAGGAAATGAACTCTCAGGATGACAGTCACGTAAAACTATTTAATGACAAATTAGAAAAGGTTACAGTGGCTAATTATTTACAATTACTTATTGTAATAAAAATATAATAAAAAATTTACACAAGTATTTTTATCGTACATTTATCTATGCCCAGAGTCTTATTAACAACAATAATATAGACCGAGTTGGCCTTTAATTTTGCCTAAATCTCTCCTTTGCACCTTCAGTGAGGATTCACTGGGTATGAAAGCCAGGCCAGGTTCTTTTTCTTTAGTAGTGACCAATCTTCAGTAGCAAATACTTTTTATAGATAGTTTTCCTTCCAGACTGAGAGCATTAGGATCCAGTGAACATTCCGCTCTATTGGTCATTTATATTTATTCCTATGCTTATTGTTTTGCAGTGCTGCATGCCCAATCTGATTTAAATCATGCTTGATCTGAGCAAGTTTATAGAAAACTTGTGTGAATGTATTTTAATTTGTGCAGCACACAGCACTATCCCCCACTACTCCTGAGAAATATCTGCTTCTCTGGAGTCACACATATTCTTATAATAGTCTACATATTCTTTGAATAATTTATTTCTCCATTTAATAGTAATTATCAAATTAGATTTTTGGCTTGCCATATCATTTAGTACTCTACTATTATTGTTCACTTTTCAAATGTTCTTTAATAAACAACCCAATTCCCATGGAGAAAATATCTTGGTACTTAGCTATTATGAATGGCATTAGACAAACGGTTCAACAATAATAATAAAAAATATATGTATAGTCAAAATTTAAATGTGTAGTTCTTTTATAAAACAAATCAAATGAATGCTTACTCTGAAGTTAGTTTTAAGAATGCCAATTATCAACTAGTCACATATATAATCTTGTAGATAGGCAGGTGGGCAACAGTTATGGCAAAGTCTGTTTTTGAAACTCCCTCTGCTTCATCACCTAATTCTATGATGTCTTCTACGCCATCTTTAATAACTACCTTATGATTCTCGATTGAATCTTCATCTCAAGTTTCCATATTATAGTCGAAGTTTACTTCGGTCCAGTTTTTTTGGACATGATTTATATGTGTCGATGGCAGCTTGCCCCTGATTTGGTTTGTATTCCTAGTTATTATACTTTCTGTCCACGTCTTGCATAATGTATCGCATACCCATACATTACCCCTGGCAGCATAAGTATTTTTCTTAATTGTTGGTAGTATTCCATTGTCAGGTATCAGAATAGACAGCTTGTTACACAATTTTCTGCCCATCAATATTTCAGCTGGTGATTTCCTAGTGAATGTGGTCAGGGTAATATGCTGGTGCAGCATTTCAATGTTTAGTGCCTTGGATAAGTTGGTTTTATTTAATCTATTTAATACTAGTTTCAAATGCTAAATCGCCTTTTCCGTGATCCCATTGGATTCCGGATGATATGGAGAAGGAATGTGATTTATTCCCCATTCTTCCACAAATGACTTGAATTCGTTGGAAGTAAAAGCAGTCCCATTGTCTGAAACCAAAAGGTGTGAATATTTCGCTTAGAATGCGAATGGCTTCTGCTGAACTAGTATTTTTGGCTATCCTGTATTCTGCCCATTTTGAGCCAGCATCTATCAAATACTAAAATTAGATTATCATTTATTGGTCCAGCATGGTCTACGTGGACCTGACTTCAAGGTTTATCTGTTTTGGGCCATGATGTAAATTTCTTTGGAAATGAATTTATGGTTGATTGGCAAGATTTACATTTTTTAAAGAACATTTCTATTTATGTACCCACGCCCGGCTAATACACATAACGGGCTAGCATTTTTGTGTGAACGACCCCTGGATGCCCTTGATGTAACATTTCTAATAATTTAGAATGTCCAACAGGGGAAACTAATACTTTATGTGCCATTACTATGCATACCTTTAATGTTGATAGTTGTTGGTGCATATTCAATAGAAACTTATGTACATAGTAGGGTCATTTGTTGGGCCATCCTTTCCTAATCCAGTTTACAAGTGTCTGATATCCGGCTGTTTCTTGAGTCATCCTGGCTATCGTGTTGTTGTTTATAATTTCCAGATTCCAATGGTATAAGTCAGTGGTCTTTAAACCCCAGTCCACGGACCGGCACCAGGCCGCAGAAGTTTTTTGCCGGTCCACGCTAGACTGACAAGAAAATTTGTAATAACAAAATAATAAGATTTTAAACTTTTAATTAATATAAACAATTTTTATTTATTTTTTCATTGCATTTTTACCCGATTAAAAAAAAAAAAAACAGAACGAAAACAAAATGTAATCAATCATACATAAATTAATTTGTTTTTCTATTTATCACAGATGTTTATGGGGGGGAGGGGCATAGAATTACATTTTTAATTATTTTTCTAAAAAAATTCAAAATTAAAAAACACTTTTTTATTATACAAACTCCATTTGTCTTTTGATGGACAATCACGGCCGCTTGTCGGTGTTGTTTATGTGTTAAAACAATAAAATATAACATTACTGGGCCGCAATTTTAAAAATACGGTGACTTTCTCTTAAATTTTTTCTACTCCGTCTTTTAATATTTCATTTTTATAAATTTATTTAATTATGTAAGTAATATTTACTAAGGCAATAAACCTCAAGAGTGTGCACTTGAAAATGTAAAGGTAGAGACCTCTACAGGTCTTAACCACAAGCATAAGACCTGTAGAGTCACTACCTTCACATTTTCAAGTGCACACTCTTGAGGTTTATTGCCTTAGTAAATATTATTTTATTTTTAGTGTTTTTTTTTTTTGGCTATACGCCAATTTTTTTTTTTTTGGCTTTAACTTTTATTTTTGATATCAATTTTTTATTACCTATTTTTAAAAATAAAAACCAAAAAAATAACTTCTGTCTCTAACTTTTATAAAGTATTTCTCAATATACCTCCCCTACCCCAAAATAAAGTAAGATCAAAACTTTTGACTTTTTCAATTCAGTTTTTTTTTTGTTTAAAAATACAGCCATTTTTTTTGGCCTATAAAGCGATATCTTTTTTGCCTTTATTTGTATACTGCTGATATACTAAAACTTTTATTTTTAAAACCAATTTTTATTACCTTTTTTAAAAAATAAAAACAAACAAAAAATAACTTGTGGTTTCTATCTTTTGTCTCAATGAAGACAAAGTATTTCTCAGCCCACTCCCCTCCCCCTCCCAAAAAAAAATTAAAATAAGATCAATACTTTTGACTTTTTCAACTTTCATTGTCTTTTTTTTTTTAAAAAGATGGCAACTATATGGCAATTTTTTTTTTTGGCTTTATTTCTATTATGCAATGTCTATTTTGCCATTTTTTAAAAAAACTTTTCTTATTAATTACATTTTTTGATTCTTTCAACATACCGGCACAAAAAAATTACAATAACATCAAAACTTGACTTTTACACATTTTGTTTTATTTTTTCCGATTTAAAATACGGTGACTTTTTTTTTTGGCTGTACAGTGTCATCTTGTATATTTAACATTAAATACAGATATTACATTTATTATAATCATTGTCATGTAATTACACTAGCTGTGATATTTCCCAACATTCAGGTGAATAACATTTTATTTTTGCATGTTTTAACAATGAAATAATAAATATAGAAATGCAAGCACATTAATGAGAATGATTGATATTGTACAGTTTTCTGTAGCAGTATGACTGTGCAACTCGAGAAAGGGTGTTCAGCATGTGAAGGTAAGCAACACCATTACAATACACAATAACTAGTGTGCTGTTTGGTCATTTATAACAATTATGCTCATCTAAAGCTAAGCAGGTTACATCTTTAAGAAAATTTATCTGTAAACTTCTGCCAGTCTGCGAAATCTTATCCTTATTTTCGCCGGTCTGCAGATGTGAAAAGGTTGAAAACCATTGGTCTAAGTAATTTATATCTACTTCAGTGTCAGTTTTTTCTGTTACATCTGGTATGTGAGATAGAGTGTCTGCATGCTATATTTGACTACCTTTCTGATATACTAATTCATAATCATATGAAGACAGAAATTATACCATTGAATCATTCATGAGCTCAAAGGGTCAGGTACAGCTTTTTTATTGGTGAATATCAAATGGGGGTCTGTTATTATTTTATCTGATCGGCTGTAAATGTATTGACATAATGGCCAACACCTCCTTGTCCAGTTGGCTGTAATTTTTTTTAGCTTTGGACAGCATTCTAAACATGTATGCTATTGGGTGTTTGTTATTCTGTGCAAATGACTGAGTACCGCCCCAATTCCGTATTCGGATGCATCCGTTGTTAATATTACATCAAGGTAACTGTTGTAATGTACTAACAATTAGTTTGACTTAAGCAGTGCTTTCATTTTCATAAAAAAGGGTTCTCTTGCAGTACCTTCCAACACCATCATTGATTTTTGCGAAGTAACTCATACAAAGGTGTGTCTACATGTGCCTTTCCCTTCAGAAAATTTTTGAAAAAATTAACCAATCCCAAAAAAGCCTGCAGTTCTTTGACATTTGTGGGAGGGGGGGGACATTTATGATAGCTTTAATTTTATCCAGATCAGATCTAACTTCTGTGCTTGATGTGTCCTAAAAACTTTATTTCTTTAGCACACCAAATACACTTTTGCATGTTTCGTTTTGCACCAAACTTTTCTAGCCTTTTGCAAACCTTGTCTAATCTGATTTGTAATCCCACTTCAGAGTCTGCTGTTACCAATATGTCATCAAAATATGGCATTGCTCCCTCCAACAGTGTGTCTATTTTAGCTTGAAAAGTGTTCTGGGTGAGTTTTATGCTGAAAGGTAGACGATTATAATTGTACAATCCCTTGTATTGTTATGGTAAGGAGCACCACCATTTTCTTTGTCACCGGAATCCAATAAAAAGCAGCATTTAAATCCAACTTTGGAAAGTAGTTTGTGCCTTCCAATCCAGCTAATATCTCTCTCACATTTGGGACAGAGTATGGGCTTTGGGCCATACTTTTGTTTACAGTCAGTCCGTAGTCCCCGCATATTTGGATTTGCCCATTTTGTTTGTTATGACAATTATAGCAGTAGCCCATTCTGTGTCTACAATTGGAGTCAATACACCTTTCTTTACCATATCCTCTAAAGCTTCTTCAACTCATGATTTCATAGCAAAAGGTATTTTTCTAGGCCTGCAGTGAACTGCTTTTGCACCTTCGTGAATCTCAATTTCCATAGCTGTACTATTGATTTGTTCCTGCTCTTCGGCAAACAGTTTAGAGAATTTAAGCTTTATTTCACTTTCAATATTAATTTTGTTTACCATACAGATTTTAATGCCTAACAGGGTAAACCATTCCCTACCTAATAGGGGTGATATATTGCCCTTGATAATATTAGGCGTACTTTTTTCCAGAGAATGTTTATGGCTACCATAACTTCTACTATCCCAGCTATTTGAATTGGATTCCCATTTGCTACCTTGAGCTCTGTTTTAGCTATTTTTGGCTGGTTTTTGACATTTTTTAAATTATCTCAGACCAATCCCTTTGCAATATGATGAACACCCGGCTTCACTATTTATCTCCATTTCTGTAGCTTTGTTACATATCTCTACTGCCAACATTATTTATTGACGGCTTTTAGTCTCTGCCTTATTTATTTCAGTATAACGTTCCAATTTGGCGTATCTGTTTATTGGAGATTTGTCATTAGCACAAGTTTTACTTTTATTATGGAAAACTTTCACCAGGTGTCCCACTCTCCCACATTTATTGCATTTTGCATTTTTCCAGCTGCATTCACATGCACTGTGATCAATTTTTCTGCAGCAATAACATTCAGTTTTCGAGTTTGGTAGCTCTTCTATTTTTCTTGTTTTACACATTGAAGTTTGTTTTGTAGCCTCCAAGTTAGCTTGTTGGAATTCTTTGGAGCTGCTTAGAACTAGTTCATTCCTCTATTGATGGCCTCAGAAAATGTCAGACCCAGAAAAACTGTACTAGTAATGCTTCCTGTAGGTAATCGCCATAAGCACACTTTCATGCCAAATCCCTTAAGGCAGTATCAAAATCTCTACAGTTTTCTCCCTTTACTTGGCATCTGTTGTGCAAGTTTAGGCGAGCAATGTGTTCGATGGCTCCAGGCTAAACTGGTTATTCGGCTGCCTAACAGATAACTGGTTTGCAACTTCAATTACACCTGATCCTCCAAGAAGTAATAGTGTGGCCACTTTTGTTACATCATCTTTGATTTTGTTGACAATGAAGTAATATTCAATACATATTATGGCCACTCGGAAGGATTATTAACATCGAATTCACAAATACCTAGCTGTGTTGTAGCCATCTTCCTTGGTAACTAAGCAGTAACACCTTTTCTGATTCTTAGTAAGTTTAACCTGCTTCGTCCTCTCTTCGGCTGTCAACTGCACCAATTGTATGTTATGTTCAGGCTGTAATTTATTACAATCACTTATTTTGTTATTACAAACATAAACTAGCATATATGTTTAAAAAAGAAATGAATTCTCAGGATGACGGTCATGTTAAACTATTTAATGACAAATTAGAAAACAGTGAATAATCATTTACAATTACTTATTGTAATAAAATATAATACAAAATTTGCACAAGTATTTTTACCATAGATTTATCTATGCCCGGAGGCTTATTACACATCATAATATAGACCAAGTTGGCCTTTAATTTTGCCTCGATCCCTCCTTTGCATCTTCAGCAGGGATTCACTGGGTAAGAAAGCCGGACCAGGTCCTTCTTCTTTAGTAGAGTGTCCAATCTTCAGTAGCAAATAATTTTTATAGATAGTTCCCCTTCCAGACTGTAAACATTAGGATCCAGTGGATATTCTCCTCTATTGGTCTTTTATATTTATCCCTATGCTTATTGGTTTGCAGTGCTGCATGCTCAATCCATTTTAAATCATGCTCAATCTGAGAAAGTCTATATAAAACTTGTGCGCATGTATTTTAATTTGCGCAGCACACAGCAATAGCAAAAATCTTTTAAATTTTAAAATATTAGTATTAATAAAAAAAATTGCATTGTATAGTCTATATAAAACTTGTGCGCATGTATTTTAATTTGCGCAGCACACAGCAATAGCAAAAAACTTTTAAATTTTAAAATATTAGTATTAATAAAAAAAATTGCATTGTATATTCATAATTTGAATATGTTTGTAATAAATATAATTAAAATTAATAAATTAATTTATAATATTTTAATAGCAAATTTTATTTAAATATGTTACGGCTGCAGTTTTACAAATTTTTTACAGTAACTACAAACAATATTGATATCAAACTGATACATCAAAGTAGTTTATTTTTTTAATTTTTCATACATAACTTAATGAGATATTATTTTACTCAGCATTATGTTTTTTATGTATTAGTAATATTAGCGATTAAGCCAATGTACATGAGCTTTAAAGATAAATTATAAATGAATACTCAATTTTTCCAGACATGAGATCTAGTATTTTAGAAAAAATGGAATGAATCCACCCATTCTTTTCACCCAAACGTTTATGTATGAGCAAATCTTAAGTGTGTGGAAATAAGAGCATGGCAGTGCATTGGCTTAATCACTAATATTACTATTACATAAAAAAACATAGCACTATATAAAATAATATCTCATTATATATGTTTAATTTCAACTAAAGAATGACGGTTCATAAATTGTAAAGATTTCGCAAGTGTCATTCGGTCAAACATAACAAATGTAATTTAAAGTGATTGTGTAACACCGTCACGCTCTTATTTCCACACACTTGAGATTTAACCATACATAAACGTTTGGGTCGAAAGAATGGGTGGATTCATTCCATTCTTTCTAAAATACTATATCTCGTGTCTGGAAAAATTGAGTATTCATTTATAATTTATCTTTAAAGCGCATGTACATTGGCTTAAAGCTAATATTACTATTACATACATAACTTAAATAAAATTCTGTATAATTTATTTTTGTAATTTTTTATTATATTTCGTATATAAATAAAACCTTATTTGAAAAGAAAACACTTCTCATTGGTAATTAACAAAATGTGTTTATCTTTTAAATTAAAAATATATAGTTTAACTCTAACTCAACTATTAACTTACAAATTATTTGTTCATTATAAATATTATCAAATTGACCCAAATACAATACCATCCTGATGGTAATATCTCTTTTATTTTATGTTATAATTTATGTAGTAAACAAAGTCTATTGGGTCACCGGACAAAATGGTTGAGAAACACTACATTTTTAACTTTAGATACACATTATTTTTATAGGTATGTAAACTTAACTTCATATATATATTTAAATAGATTTTAAACTTTTATTAGATCACACATTTCCATATATATCTATAGTGTGTGGGGTTGGTTGGTACGATGGATGGTTAAGATTAAATTAAAGATGAATGATGCACTAATAAAAATAAAACTTAAATGAATATTATCATGTAATGATTGTACACCACTCTATAAGGTATTAAAAGAATAATGGATGAGTATGTAGAATTGACTAGGAATTTGACTATGATTAAAGGAAGAGTAGGAGTAGTTGGATTATTATTAAGATTTGACAAGAGGCATTTGTTAGATAGAGCATGTTCTACAAATGAGAGATTGAAAAAATTGTGTGAGAAAAATAATGCTATGTTTGTGGATGTGTGGGATTGTTTTATTGGAAAGAGGGAGTTATACAGTAAAGATGGGTTGCATTTAGGAAAAAAGGAAGTGAAGTTTTAGGGAGTCCGCTTTATAAAGAATATATTTTGGGAAACTTATAAAGTGGGGTGGGATTTTAAATTGCAATATTATCAAAAAGAAAAAGAATGAATGGAATGTGATAAATAAGCAAAAAGAATTTGATTTAGATATAAGTATAGATATGGAGAAGGAATGGGTTTGTAAAATTAATGGTAAGAAAGTTATTTATAAATGTAATGGAGAAGAAAGAATTAAAAGAATTTATAAAAGAGTAATTAGGAAAGAAGAAATTGTTAAAATTGGGTTTTTGAATATGCAAGGTGATAGGAGACCAGAAAAGTGGATGGAATTAAATAAAACAATTGAAAATGAAGAGCTTGAGGTATTAGCAGTAGTGGAAAAATATCTAAGGGAAGAAGAAGAACCTATTTTGGAATAGTTGGTATGGCAGGGTATAAATAGAAAAGAAAAAAAAGGGAGTGGTGGTATAGGTGTTATATCAAAAAAAAATAGTTAAATATTGTTAAATGTCAAGAACATTTGTGGTTTGAAATAGAGTTGGATAGACAAGATAGCCACTGGAGATAGTCAAATTAAAATGGAGTGGAACAGTAACATATATGAATGTCTAGTTAAGGATATACAAATTTTTAAAGAAAAGGGGAAGAGAATAATGGTTATAGGGGATATGAATGGACATATTGAAGAAGTTGATGATGTAGATAATAAAAATGGACAGCTTTTGAAGAAATTTTGTCAGAAAGTGAATTTGAGTATTGGAAATTTATTAAATATTTATGAGGGACAATAGACATGGTCTAGAAATAATATATTTCACACAATAGATTATGTGTTGGTAAAGAAAGAGGGAATGAATAAAATATGGAAAATTAAGGTGTCTGATAATGAAGAAAAAGTATGCACTAGTGATTATAACTTCATTGTAATTGAAATGATTAGGAATGTGATGGAGAATAGAAATAAAAGTAGAAATAATAATGAAATATGTGGATGGAGAGTGAATGATAAGAATATGTGATGGAGAATAGAAATAAAAGTAGAAATAATAGTGAAAGATGTGGACGGAGAGTGAATGATAAGAATAAGTTGGAAGAGTATAAAATACAAGTTGAAGAAATCATGGAAGAGTTGGTTGGGGATGAGTATAAGGACTGGTGTAAAGAAATAGAAAAAGGGGAAATAGGGTTTTAGGTGAGAATATTCAGAAGAATAAAAGTAATAAAATTCAGAAGAATAAAAGTAATAAAAAAATGAGAATTAGTAAAAGTGTAAAAGAGAGGAAAGAAGCATGCAGAGAATATAAGTGTGCTATTAAGAACAAGGAAAGTAAAAAATATATTAATGCTATATGGGGAATAATATATTAATGCTATATGGGGAAATTACTTAGAAAAGAATAAGTTGGCAAAAATAGATAATTATAGAGAGAGAGAATGAAATTGAATAGTAAATTGTTGGAGAATATTAATAAAAGTGGAAAAGATGGGAGTAAAAAATTTTGGAATTACATTAAAAGGAGAAACATAGGGGAGAGAGAGAGATAGTATTAGTAGATAATGAGGGAATAGAGTGTAGCTCTAGAGAAGATTTAGAGAGAATCTTAAATATGGATATAGAAAAGATGTTAGATGTGAAAGATAGAGTGATAGAAAACATGAAAGCATATAGTAATGGAAAAATTAGGTTTACAAAAAATGAACTGAATGAGGAAGAGAAAAAATTTAAAAGTGGAAAGGCAAGAGGTTTAGATAGATGGGCAGCAGAGATGGTAATGAATTTAGGATAAAGGGCAAAGGTAAAGTTATTATCCTGTTTTAATAGTATGGCACAGAATAGAGTTTTTTTTTTGAGTAGTTGGAGTAATACAAGAGTAAGATTATTATTTAAAGGAAAGGGTAAGGATCATAGAAAGTTAAATAATTATAGACCGATATTGGTAACCAGTTTTATCACATGATCACATTTCCTATACTAGCACATTAATTGTTGATAAACAGAGCAAAACTTTCCATACAGTATTACCACCTGTGCTAAACAGAGTAATCAATGGATGCCAGAAGGCTTGTGCATAAAATCCCTATCTAATGCCTACTCATCCAATATCCCCAGACTAGTTTCTGGCTTGTGGCCTTCATCAGTGAGGAGTTTTGGATCTGAGAGCACTGCATCTAGATCTTAGGATCTAATGCAACCCTCTAGCAAACACCTTTTATCTCTACTTAACTACAAAACTATGAGAATGAAATTGGAAAATACAAAAAATATTTTCAATCTAAGCTCAATAGCTTATATAGTCATATGGGTCTGAACTCAGTTCAGCACCCATACATTTTGGTGTCTTTGGCTCTTTTACAATCATAGCCACCACTATCCTATTAGGCTTAGATTGAAAATATTTTTTGTATAATTTCTTTCTCATAGTTTTGTAGTTAAGTAGAGATAAAAAGTGGTTGCTAGAGGGGTGCATTAGATCCTAAGATCTAGATGCAGTGCTCTCAGATCCAAAGCTCCTCACTGACGAAGGCCACAAGCCAGAAACTAGTCTGGCGATATTGGATGAGTAGGCATTAGATAGGGATTTTATGCACAAGCCTTCTGGCATCCATTGATTACTCTGTTTAGCACAGGTGGCAATACTGTATGGAGAGTTTTGCTCTGTTTATCAACAATTAATGTGCTAGTATAGGAAATGTGATCATGTGATGCTTAATGGTTTAACACCAATCCTGCCTAATAGGATAGTGGTGGCTATGGTTGTAAAAGAGCCAAAGACACCAAAATGTATGGGTGCTGAACTGAGTTCAGACCCATATGACTATATAAGCTATTGAGCTTAGATTGAAAATATTTTTTGTATTTTCCCAATTTCATTCTCATAGTTTTGTAGTTAAGTAGAGATAAAAGGTGGTTGCTAGAGGGTTGCATTAGATCCTAAAATCTAGATGCAGTGCTCTCAGATCCAAAGCTCCTCACTGACGAAGGCCACAAGCCAGAAACTAGTCTGGGGATATTGGATGAGTAGGCATTAGATAGGGATTTTATGCACAAACCTTCTGGAATCCATTGATTACTCTGTTTAGCACAGGTGGCAATACTGTATGGAGAGTTTTGCTCTGTTTATTAACCAGTTTTATATAAAATTTTCTCATATATGGTGGCTAGAAGAGTTGTAAAATGGATGGAAGGAAATAATGTAGTGGGGGAAATGCAAGGAGGTTTTAGATTAGATAGGCATATGGGAGATAGTTTATTTGTAGTTACACAACTTATGGATATGAGTAGGAATTCAGGCAGACAGTTATATAGGAGTTTTATAGATATAGAGAAGGCATATGATAGAGTAAATAGAAATAGATTATGAATAAGTTTAGCAAAGTTGGGAATGGATGAAGCTTTAGTGGATATTATTAAGAAATTATATGAAAATAATTATTATATATATATATATCAATTAGGGAATATAGAATCAGTTAAAGTTAAAAATGGGGTGGGATTAAGGCAAGGATGCCCTATGTCACCTATTTTGTTTGTGTTATATTTGAGTGAAATGGAAAGAGGAATAGAAAGATTAGGAAGAGGGATAGAGATACCGTTAATAGGTGGTAAGGGAGTATATATTTTATCAGGGCTTTTTTTGCAGATGATATATTTTTGTGTGCAGAAAGAAGAGAAGATATGGAAGTTATGCTGAGGACATGTGCAAGGGTGGGTAAAGGGATGGGGATTAAATTTAGTGAAGAAAAATCAAATGGTTAATACTGGTGAAAGAGAAGATGTAGAATTTTTATTGGGAGATATTAAGTTAAGTGTGGTGAATAGATATAGTTATTTGGGAATTATTTTTAGTAATCACAAAAATTGTTTGGATGAATGGGAGAAAAAATTAATAAATGAAGCAAAGAAAAGAAAGAGATTGATAAAGAAATTAACAGTGTTTTCATATAATAAATATGATGTAGCTAGAATTATATGGAAAGGAGTTGCAGCAGCAGGGTTAACATATGGTAATGATGCATTATGTATTAGTAAAGGGGTATTAGATTACTTATTACTTAGAAAAAGTTCAAATGGAAGTAGGAAGACATGCATTGGATGCAGATGTATGGACAGCAAGGGAGGCAATTCAAGGAGAAATGGGATGGTCAAGTTTTTATATGAGAGATGCAAAAAGTAAAATGAAAATGCTTTGTAGATTGCAATTTATGGATAGTAACAGAATAGCCAAAATAGTATTTAATTGGGTTATGAGTAAAGGGCAGGCAACAAGATGAATGAGACAAGTAATGCGGTATGCAAAAGATTTGAATAAAGAATTTATATCAGTATATTTGTACAAAAGATGGGATGATTGTGTTAGGAGGATTGTTGAGTGTTATAAGTGGTAAGGATAGGATAAAAGAATAGATTTATTAATAAAGAATAGGGAGTTAGAGAGATGGAGAACTAGTATGAAGAGTTTAAATATATATTGAAGTAAACAAAATATTAGGTGCGAGTTAATATATGATAATAGTAAGAAAAGTAGTTTTAAAACAGAAAAAAAAACATATAATGAAGTTATGGAAGAATAAATATGAAAAAAGTGATTATACAGAAAGTGGATTATTGGTTTTTATGCTGGGTTTGGAAAAAGATAAGGGGGATTTAGATATAAAGGCTGTAGAGTTGACAAAGATTATGTTGTGAAAATGGGATGGAACAGAATATGGAAAAACTTAGTGGGGAATGGAAAATAAAGTGACTAACAGGTTTCTCTGGGCATAATTGCTGAGAGATTCTTGACTTCGTTTAAAGAGAAACCACAGTACATCACATCACATCACAGTTGATAGAAATTTGTTCCTATCTTACCTCACAGAGGTATAGTGAATGTTGATAGGCACTGATAAAACTAAAAAACATAATTTTGTAAAAAAAATATATATAAAAACTTAATTCGAATTTTGAAAAATCTGATTGGAGTAACCTAAGAAACAAATTCATCCGGGATATTTATTTTCGCGGGGAAATAGAAATGGCGGAACATTTGTACGTTTTTTGTAACGGGTCAAAGTTATGTTTTATTTTAAAATGTAAAAAAATATCAAATAGAATAATGGATTAAAAATACATTGTAAGTTTTTTATTTGAATATTTGTTTCAAATTAAATATATTTCTATAAATCTTTTTAAGTTAATTGATTAATATTTTTGGGCATTTAATAATTTGTTTTTCTTATCTTGTTCGTGCGTTCGAATTATGAATTTATTTATGGCATTTATTAGTACTTTAAAAAATCAGAAATGTATTAATAGTTATTATAACTTTAGTGTAATTTTGTTTATGAATTCTTTGAATACAAATTGTTTAGCTAAATTGTTGTTTACTTGTTTCAAATTATCTGAAGTGTAATATTCACTACACTACTGTCATGCAAGGTAGGTACTCGTATCTATCCACTTACACTTTCAAGTGGATAGAAACCAGTTCCTACCCTACATGAGAGTGTTGTAGTGAAATGTACACTACAGTAGTATTATTCATTATTGGATAATCTCTAGTCTAATGAATGATTAATAAAAATTATTATCTTAATAGAATAGTTTCATAATTATGAACGACCTATTTCTAAGCCCACTATATAGAATATATTGTATATTTTACTAAATAATAACAAATTCAAAAGAGACTGCGATTCTTTTGCTATAATCTTGATTTATTTATTTATTATTGATGTTTGAACATATTTACACGTGTATTACTGAAGCATCTGTTTGTTTAACTAATTGTCATTAGATATTAATCTGTTACTTGCCATCATTTTTTATCGATTATGGATCCACTTTGTAGTGAAAGTTTTTTTTAGCCAACAAACTTTCTTATCCAGCCATATCATGTCTTTCCTGATTTTTTAAAATCATGGGCCTAGTTTAAATTTTCAGTTATTCGTACAGTTTCAATTCTTCTGATAATACAATCCAGCTTATCTTAATGATGTTAATGATATATATTTTCAATCTCTCCATTTCAGATCTGGGATTCTTTTATACTTTATTTTGTATTATGCACTTTCTGTTGCTTTTTTATAAGTTCTAGATGCGAAAATAAATTCTTGCAGAATATCTGTTAAACATCCTCTCTTCTTAAACATATACTTAAATATTAAATTATTTTTCTCAAAAACACTTTATTCAGGTTTAATTCTGGATTTGCCATTATTATACTCTCTCTTTTTTTAAAGTTTTTGAATGTTAATAATTTTGATACTTATCTTTAAGCCCTTCCCTCTCTTTATATGGTATATGATGTAAAATGGATTCATCTATTTCTTATAGAAATACATGGAAATAAATTGTCTATCTATTATCTTTGTATATTGTAATATCTTTCTTACCCAGTGTGTTGTCCTCTTCAAATAATTCAGTTAAACACTATTTTTATTAAACTCTCTCTTCATACATTAGAAAATTTCCAGATATTTTAAATTTATCTCAGACTTTCTTCATAGTCTCATTTGTCATCCACTGTTTACCGCCCAAGGCATATGTACATATTTTTTATAAAAAATATTTAGTTTCTAAGCAGTACAAAGTATATCATTTCCTACTATCAGTCCTCTCCAAGTAATATTTTAGATTTTTAATCAATCCCACTTTGTTTTTGCTTTTTTTCTTAACTAATTTTTAACTAGCTTTTTTTTTTTTAAATATCTGTACTTGTTTACTCCTTTAAGATAAATACTTTCCATCATTGAAGTTTATCTTTTCTATTTAACATTAGAATTTTAGATTTTTTTCTTCATTGAATGTAAATTTTTATACTTTTTTCTGCCTCTCCATATTTCTTTAAGAGCTGATACATTATACAGTCTCTTGGTTTCTCCATATTTCTTTAAGAGCTGATACATTATACAGTCTCTTGGTTTCAATCATAGGAAATCCTATCTTTTTCCATAATCTTTCTATCTCAACCTCCAATATTCAAATAATAAAAGGATAATGTACATCCCAATTCCATCCAATTTCATATTTTATTTCCATGGAACCCTTATTGCATTGCTATTGTAAAATCTTTACAATTTTTTTTTTTTAAATGCTTTATTTAATGCATGTAATAGTTTCAACTGTAAACTTTGAATCTATTCTTTTTTTTTTCAATTTTCACAATCTATTTTTTTCTATCTATCATAAGTTTTTTTCTATAAGTGCTACAAATAATAGTTTAGTTTTAATTATAGATAAGTTATCTTCTATCATAATATGTTTTCTCTATTTATTTATTTAGCATATGGATTTGATTTTTAGACATCTTAACTATTAAAATGTCTCAAAAGAACTTGTAGAGATTCCATTCAGGAGATAAATTCATTAGTGGTTTTAATATGATTTTCAATTCTACCATTATAGCTATTGATTTGACACTCATTAACTATGTGATTCATATATAATATTGAATTTCAAAAAACTCACACACCTCACTTTTTTTTTTGCTAAAAAGTGAAGTGTGTGAGTTTTTTTGAAATTCAATATTATATATGAAGACAGCAAAAACAGAGGCGGAAGAAAAGAATTTAGAAGGATTATATAATATAATGTGATTCATAGTTTGTCTACGTCTGCGTAAATCAATGCTACTATATTCCATTTATGAAGCAGATAAGCCCTGAATCTGTTGAAACTGCATCTAGGAAGATTAAATCCAGCTAGCTTTATTATTTGGATTTTGAAAAATGTATTTGTTTAGAACTTATATACATTTTTTACAACATAATTTTTCCAATTATAAATTCTTGATTTGAGACTATTGCAGTACAATCTGCTTAACTTTTTTGAAAGGCAACAAAAGAAAATGTGAAAGAGCGTGAAAACACTATGAAGGAATAGACGTGTGCCAGTAAAATTTCTCATGATATTTAATTGATTATCTGTACGTTTAATATGATAACTTTTCTCCAAACATGGGCACAATATTCATCAGCTGTATATGCTGGAGCCAAATAAACTGTTTGTAAAGTATTTGCATCACAACCCCAAATAATGCCAGCCAAATTTACAAGGAAAGTATTTTAGAAATCTAATTTTGATCTAACATTAGATATACGAGGAAACTAAGTTAGGTTACAATCAAAGGTAACTCCTAAATAGCATAGGGTAGTATTATCTTTCAGTTGATTGTTGCAAATTTTTTTTTGTTTTGCTTTCAAATAAATTCAAGTGATTTAATCTAGAACTCGGAATTTTGAGAAAAAGGACTGGTATTTCTGTCAATATACTCACCATGCTAGGTCTTATGTATTCATTTATCATAAGAATCATTGATATTAAGAATTTGTTTCTGATCACTTTCTTTAAGATTTAATAAGAATCAAAGCAAATTCATTTTTGCACTATACAAGTTTATATGTAAATACTGGAATGACTAATCTTGTGACACCTCACTATCAGATTGCCCAACATAAAATGAGCAAAGTTACATGTATATATTCATTTGTAGTATAGCTTTGTGTAATTAATGTTTGTATTTAGTTGTTTTAATTTATTTCAGATATTGTGAGTTTATTCTAATTTGCTGTAGTTAAGAATTCTTTAACATATGGCTGTTTCATAATTTTTTTACTCTAATAATTTGTTGTTCTTGGTTCAATTATTTATATAAAAATGGTGTTATTATATTAACATGAATTAGTGACACTTTATGGCAGCTGATAAAAAGTATTGACCTTGAAATATATTTTGCAGAATGTTTGATTTTTTTACTTTATACTACAAATAAATGAATGATTTAAAACTCAGTCTGATTGTTCAGAAACTTATAAAGTGATTTAGTATAGTGGTTTTGTATTACTTTGTAAGTCAGTTTTATGCATTTAAAGTTTTTATATATATATATAAAGCAAATCACTTCTTCTTTATATTCAATTTTAGCAGTATTTTTAGTGTGTAAACCTGACATTTTGATTATTCAACAATCTTCTTTAAAGACTTTGGTAGAAAAATTATGTATTGCATTATTAGACCATCAAAAATGGAAAGAAATTTAATCAATAATACTGCTTTTTCATATATTTAAATATATCACACAATATAATATAAAATATATTTCTTTAACAGCAATAATTGTAATTTGAAGCTTTAAAGTAGTTCCACCACACTGAAAAGGGCAAAAATAAATGTGCCAAAAAAATGCTTATTATTTTTACTATATATATATATATATTGTACCGGACCATACTCCCTGCGGAATTCTTTTCCTAATCTTGCACTGAGCATGAAGTGACCAAGATTTAACAGGTAAAGAAATGGATATCAATTTAGTCGATTTCTATACTCATACATATCAGTACTTCTAGCTAAACTGATAGAAAGAGTGGATTGACAGGAATCTTCCAGTTAAAACACCCTTTAGTTGATATCTTATTTTAATGCCCGAATATTTAGAACAATGGCAAGTACACACCTTTGAAAAATCTATTTACAAAATAGACTTTTGCGCGCCACTTCTAGAAAAGAATCAAAAAATGAATTTTTCACCCTCCTAGAAGGGTGTGCAATACCATATGTTCAGCGGAGCATAAGAATAAGATTTAACACCCCGGTAGAGCGATATCCCGTGTGGCTAGCTCAAGTCACTCTACATCTAGGGTCTTCAAATGGGTAAGTTACATGATTATTACAGGTATGTGGTTGTTAAGGAAAGAACACATTTTTATCAATATAAATAATGATACGAAAACGAAAAAAGTTTAATATTATGATTAAATATTTATTTAATCCCTAAGACCCACCACCGTTTCATACTAATGATAATATAATAACAAAATACTAAATTATTAATTACCCCAAACTATATATATATTTGAGGCGTTGAAATAGATAAAATACAATTTTAAATAAGAAAAATAATAAATCCCTAAAGCTATTTACAATGTTTATAAGTAATGGAAGTGGTCAGCTCTTTTTACCCAATAGAAATAAATTTTAATTTGTGTGATTTGATATACAGATATGAGATTTTCGGCCATACAGGCATACGCTTTTACTGATAACTTTAAAACCTTTTTATTGATAGGAAATATAATAATGAAAACTATGCATATTTGCACAATGAAATATATCACTAATTTCATATTTTCAACAAGTCAATATGTTGCATTGGCTCAGATACCATATCGTACTCACCATAAGGTACTGTATCTATTTCCGTTTTGCCAAAGATAAATTTCTATACATGTATATACGTGCAGCCAAATTATACAAGTATGTTGGAACAATTGCTTTAATTATTTATTTTACTACTATGTTCCAACATTTGATTCATTTGTTTAATAAGTTTGCCTTTCTCTATTTGAATTTTTCAGAGAAAAGCCCAATACATAAAGTGATATAAAAAATATACAAAATAGAAAAATAAAAAAAAATACGAGCTTATTTTACAATATTTTCCATGTCAGTTTCATATTTAAATTGGTGTGTGTGGGTATTTTAATGCTCAGACCACTCCATTATCAATATAGCACATTTATATATTTGTTGTGCTTAATCCATACTTTGTGCAAGGCCATTTGATAATGCCTGGCACAATACCCCCCTCTCCAATGAGACTTTTAAATGGATATGACCATTTAAAGTCTTAAGTTCTTATTTACATAGATATTAAGTATATGTTTACTAATTATATTTTTACTAATTTTTGTATTTTTCTTTTGAAAGTCTAAAAAGTACGATGTCGAATAGTAACAATGTGACATTTCATCCACCATAACATCGATATACTAAGCCAAATCTACATCAGCATCTAATCACCAGGTTCAGAGATAAAAGAAGACAAACAGATGGGCAACATGAAGATATCTATCCTTTCTAGAACTCTGTGACCAGCCAAGCAAAGTCGAATGAATCACGAAACATACTACTAGCGTAATGTACCAAACTTCGTGGGTGCATCCAAGCTCACTTTTTGGAGGCTGACAGGATAATTTGCAACCCTTAACGAAGGGCTTTCAATTTATATATATAAGAGATGAAGTTAATGCTCCTCTGCTCTTTCTACGAGACTTACGAGTACATTTGCATTACCCAAATGAGTCCCAGAGAATATTTTCTCTGCTAAAAGAATTGCTCGCATTTTTGCGTGGTGAAGTGTTCCTTCATGGCTTTCCATTTATATATATATATAAGAAGAGATGAAGTTAATGCTCCTCTGCTCTTTCTGTATGAGACTTACGAGTACGTTTGCATTACCCCAAATGAGTCCCAGAGAATGTTTTCTCTGCTAAAAGAATTGCTTGCGTTTTTGCGTGAAGTGTTCCTTCACCTGAAGCCACAGAGACTCCAGATTACACAGACATCTCCAAACAACCCCCGCACATCCCCCATCTCCAGAGCCCAAGTTCAAAAAATGCCAATCCAAATCAACCCATACACACAATACCTGAGAGACAAAAGTTCACAAGAAACCTATAAACATTTAACTACAAAGACTCTTAAATCATGTGATGTGATTAATTATCATCTTTACTACACCCCGGCCTTGGCGAGGGTGGTCTGAACTGTTTTTCTTTCCAATATCTCTTTCCTTGGTTGTAACCGTTGTTTTCAGTTTGGTGAGTGCGCCTTTCTATGCTGTTATTTCTCGGTATGGCCTTTCTATGCCAATGATTTTGTTTTTGCCTATCTTTGGTTCCTTGTGTGTCTCTTTGGGTCATGTCTACTGCACTTAATAGTTCTGCCATTTGTTGCACTGTATTCATATTCGCAGTAAGTAACATTTGTTCAATCCCAAGTGGCAGATTACGACGAATTATTTTGACAATTTGTCCCTCTGATATGTGACATAAATGTCCGGAGTGTTGCCACTTGTCTTCTGAAAAATTGCAAGTAATTTTCACCATTATTCTCATCATGTTTTTCCTGCATGGCTTGGTATAGCATCATCTCTTGATGCTGTTCATTCCAAAAACTTTTTAATAATTCCTTTTTGTATTCCTCAAATGTCACTGGATAGTGGAACAAGGATTCCCACCATGCTTGAGCATCGCCATGGAGATGACTGCAGGCAATTGCCAGTTTACTAAAGTCATTAATTTGGTTTACCTGGAAATATTTTTCCAAGCTTTTAATGTGCTCCATAGGAGCTTCACCTGTTTGTCCTTCAAATATTTTTATTTTTAGGAATTGGTTTATATTGTCCGGGTAATGTTGTCCCTTTTCTTTTTCATGCCTATCATTTTTAATGCTATGATGTTCGGTTATTTCAGCATCCTCTCCTTTTTTCTTGACTTGATCCTGAACATATTCATGCTCTGCTTCAGTCATCTGCTGATGCATTTCTGTTTTTTCTAGCCTATTGCTGTTGCCTTGTTCCAGATTATTTCCGTTTTTTATGCTCTGAAATCTTGTTTCGATTTCATTTTCTAGTTCACGTTTGACCTCATCTATTCTTTGATGTATATATGATGTATTTTCTGACAGTTGTTGCCTCAATTCATTTATTTCCTGCGGTATTCTGGCTATTTCTTGTTTTATAGTCCATAAAATTTCTTCCATCATGGTCCACCTGCGTTCGTTTTCCGCTTCGAGTTTTTTGCTTCTTTGTTGATCACCTTCTTTTTGCTCACGGTGAGTCTCTTCCTCTGGTTCTTCGTTAACCGAGGTGATTGTATCACTTATTGGCTGTTGATCCATTTTCCTTGATTTGGATCTTGTCCACATTTAAAAACACAGTATAACTATTCTTTATTTTGGAGTTACGGAATACCTATATTTATTTATATTTGGTATATATAGTTTTCAGTTACTGATCAGATACTTTATTTTTATTATAAAACTATTTCTTAACTATGTGTCTTACTTTTAAATACGCAGTACACCGCACACCTAACTCTGCCTTATTCGACTCGCCAATTATTTGTTTTTCCTATGCCCTGTTCCAGTTATTGTGCCCATTTTACCTATGCCTATTTAATTTGATTTATCGCCCACAACAGAAATTCAAGTTTAACATACGAAACTTTACTTCGTTAGCTGTTATCCACACTTTATTTTGTTTTACCCCCCCCCTTTTTTTTTTCTTTAAAAAAAAAATCTTCCAGTATAAGTTATTCTAGATCGTTTACGAAATTTTAATTCGTAAGGCAGTATTTAACACTGTTTTATTTTACTTTTTCACTAACAACAAAACAAATAGATTCAACTAAAAGTTACTTTAAAATCACTTATTAGTTATTTCAAATCATTTCGAAACTTTAATTCGTTAAGCCAGTATCATTTAACAGTATTTCCTTTTACCTTTTTTTTATTTTTATAAACAGCAAATTCAAGTATAAGTTACCCTAAAACATTTCGTTACGTTTAATAAACAGGTTTTATCCCTATGTCTAAAATGTCTATTTTCTCTCTTTTTAAAACAAAAACAATAAACTCAATTGTAAGTTATTTTAAAATATTACGCTATAATAAATTATTACTTTTATTTGTAATAACCGACCATTTATATACGCATATATTCAGTGTGTGACCTACTCCCCCACTCATTCGTTTAATAATTTTTATATATACTTTATTACTATTTTAATTGCATATGTTGACGACAGTTTTTACTCAGTTTAAAACGGCAACTTTACTTATCCAATAAAATGAAAATGTTAGCGACTCGGTTTAAAGTGAAAATTGTTAAGCAATTATTAAGATGAAAGAATCTATACTCTATATAACAAAATATCAACCGTCAATATATTACATGTAAACTTATTTAAAATAACTTCGAAGTCTATTTTATTTATTCGGTATATTTATAGAATACGATTTATTGCTAACAATTTGAATCATAATTATATCTTAATTTAAATATTCGTCGCTACAAAAAATAACACTATCATTTTGGAACTGCAAATTACTGAGTAAAATATTTTACCTTATCTAAGAATATGTTTATAAAAAAAAAAATAGAACAAACCAAGCGTGTTACGGCCTGTTAATTACACTATACTGTATATTTAAAAACGATCGAATTTTATATAATTTCTCTTATATATGTAGTCAAACTTTTAATTTAGTTTTTAATTACACCTACATAAAGTTTATATATACATACGGCACGTAAATTATTTTTACCGTAATTTATACATTTATATAATTTTAACTTGTTCTTTCCTTAATTGTACCATTTCTACATTTAAAACATGTTGTGCGCCAGTTTTACTGTACCGGACCATACTCCCTGCGGAATTCTTTTCCTAATCTTGCACTGAGCATGAAGTGACCAAGATTTAACAGGTAAAGAAATGGATATCAATTTAGCCGATTTCTATACTCATACATATCAGTACTTCCAGCTAAACTGATAGAAAGAGTAGATTGACAGGAATCTTCCAGTTAAAACACCCTTTAGTTGATATCTTATTTTAATGCCCGAATATTTAGAACAATGGCAAGTACACACCTTTGAAAAATCTATTTACAAAATAGACTTTTGCGCGCCACTTCTAGAAAAGAATCAAAAAATGAATTTTTCAGCCTCCTAGAAGGGTGTGCAATACCATA
The DNA here is from genome assembly GCA_028023455.1 of Epiperipatus broadwayi. Classification (NCBI taxonomy): domain Eukaryota; kingdom Metazoa; phylum Onychophora; class Udeonychophora; order Euonychophora; family Peripatidae; genus Epiperipatus; species Epiperipatus broadwayi. Next base: position 2,257,522 of record JAQFVV010000097.1, on the reverse strand, counting down.
TGTTCAGCGGAGCATAAGAATAAGATTTAACACCCCGGTAGAGCGATATCCCGTGTGGCTAGCTCAAGTCACTCTACATCTAGGGTCTTCAAATGGGTAAGTTACATGATTATTACAGGTATGTGGTTGATAAGGAAAGAACACATTTTTATCAATATAAATAATGATACGAAAACGAAAAAAGTTTAATATTATGATTAAATATTTATTTAATCCCTAAGACCCACCACCGTTTCATACTAATGATAATATAATAACAAAATACTAAATAATTAATTACCCCAAACTATATATATATTTGTGGCGTTGAAATAGATAAAATACAATTTTAAATAAGAAAAATAATAAATCCCTAAAGCTATTTACAATGTTTATAAGTAATGGAAGTGGTCTGAACTCTTTTTTACCCAATAGAAATAAATTTTAATTTGTGTGATTTGATATACAGATATGAGATTTTCGGTCATACAGGCATACGCTTTTACTGATAACTTTAAAACCTTTTTATTGATAGGAAATATAATAATGAAAACTATGCATATTTGCACAATGAAATATATCACTAATTTCATATTTTCAACAAGTCAATATGTTGCATTGGCTCAGATACCATATCGTACTCACCATAAGGTACTGTATCTATTTCCGTTTTGCCAAAGATAAATTTCTATACATGTATATACGTGCAGCCAAATTATACAAGTATGTTGGAACAATTGCTTTAATTATTTATTTTACTACTATGTTCCAACATTTGATTCATTTGTTTAATAAGTTTGCCTTTCTCTATTTGAATTTTTCAGAGAAAAGCCCAATACATAAAGTGATATAAAAAATATACAAAATAGAAAAATAAAAAAAAAATACATGAGCTTATTTTACAATATTTTCCATGTCAATTTCATATTATTTAAATTGGTGTGTGTGGGTATTTTAATGCTCAGACCACTCCATTATCAATATAGCACATTTATATATTTGTTGTGCTTAATCCATACTTTGTGCAAGGCCATTTGATAATGCCTGGCACAATATATATACAGTTATTGCTGTTATATAAAGTTATTTTTTATATATTGTGTTTTTAAAATATTATTGTTTTACATTTTATAAAAATTCAATTATTATTACATTTATATATTCATTGTATATTCTGTCATATCTAACGTACAATATTTTATATAAAATATTTTAAACATCCTATAGCTATATTCTTTCAGACACACTTGCCCTTTAAATAAAGACATGCTTGAATTTTGCAGCCCAATTCAAGCTTTTCTTTATTTAAGGAAGCATGGCTGAAAGAATATAGCTATGAGGCATTTAAAATATTTCATATAGATTTTAGCTAGCATTATGCATTGTTTCTATTTAATATTTTATATATATATTTAGCAAATACTACTTTTATTTAAATGTATCAAATTTGTAATGGTTTTTTCTTTTTTGTTAAACAATAAGGAAAAGGAAATAGAATTTTTTATTATTCATATTGGATTGCTTAAGTATAAGCACTGTTGATATATATAATATAATGTAACAGTAGCTGGGTTCGAATACGGTTACTAAAGGAAATAAAAGGCACTAATGAATACAAAAGAGTGTTTATTATGGTTGTTATTAGGGATTGAATTAATAGATGCAAGAAATTTATAGATATACATTCGAACCCTGTTACAAAAGAGTGTGAGTGAAATACATTAACCATTTAAAGGCGTGAACGTATATATATATATTTATTACACATGTTGTTATGATGTTGCGTAGAATTAATTACTAACATAGATTTGTACGTGGAGATGAAGAGGAGCGGTTATGTGCGGAGTTGTATTTTTATATTTTTGTTTTAATATATTTTGTTGTTTATTACCTAAGTTATAGTTATTGAAATAATGTCATTAGTAGCGCATGTTTTTTAACGAAAGCAAATTAAATAAATAAGGCTGGAGAGTAATAAAAGGAGTTGCAAATTGTGCCATGAGTCAAGCGTTGTTAGCCCAGAGGTCATTGCAGCTGCCTTGCAAGCAAGTAGTTGGTTGCAGACGGTTGTGGGTTCGCGTTCCGGCCAATGCTATGACATGTGAAAATATATATATATTGGCACAATGAGATAATGATCATCGGCATATGGATAGAAAAAATAAAAAGTGAGGTGAAAGAGATATAATAAAAAAGAACTATATATATTTTTTTGATTTTAGAGTGAATCGGAAAAGTGATCGTTATAGAGAAAGAAGCACAGAAAGTAAATTTTAATAAAGTGATTTTATTAATTAATAAAAATGGATTCCATCGAAATGCAGGGGTAAAAGAATCGTGTGGATTCGTTAAGCCGGCCCAGTAGATAGCTGTTTTGTGGCCTGCCTATCATGACGATCTTTGTCTATGGAGATTTTTGCCATTTTTTTCAAGCAAGTGAAGTGATCGTGGAGCTCCAAACAACTGAAGTGATCGTGGAGCTCCAAACAACAAAAACTTCTCTCAATTTTAGAATCACTTACCTAACACCTCTAGGTTGGATTATCATATGTGTAAATGTTATGGAATCTTTCTTCATCTTTTAGACCGACAACTCTCGCTAAGACAATCGCCATTTTAGTACTGTAAGCTTACAGATCATCAGCCTTAAACACACAAACATTCGCCCTCAAAGGAGGTAAATATGACTTTCTCTCTATATATTGAATGAACATATAATAATTTGGTAATAAATTAAGAAATATGCGCTTTGTCCCAACTTAAAGAATTATAGAAAATAGTTCAAATTATTTAATAAATACAACTCTGACGTATAGTTGCATTCTTTCAAGAATGTGCATACTGATATTATATATATGTATCGGAATGACTGAGTTGTATGATTGAGTTATTAATATATATGTGTATTAATAAATATTAGAATTTTAAGTTTTAACATGTATTTATTTGAATTACGAGATTCTTATAATTCTGGGTTATTATTTATAAAAGCTTACTGATATTTATGACAGTATATCTCTAATAAGATTTGTAAGACAGATAGGAAAATTATAAAAGTATATACATGACGTTTCTTTGTAAGATAACCTCGGTTTCGTTCTCCCAATAGACATCTCCCAGACCTTGAGACTGAGCTAATCTGGACAAGGCACCCGAGAAGGTTCACTGGAACCTTTTTTTTTTGCGTTTTTGAGGGGTGTAATTCTTATTAATTGGTAAGATTGGCACTGAGATTGGACAGATCCGCTGTTCATAAATATACCTACTCTAAGCAAGGGTTAATAACCTGTTCTCACTTAAATTATTAGAATAGGATCACGGGTAGAGTGTTAAAATAAAGATGTCCTGAATGGTTTGATGCAATGGTAGGGGGGCAGATTAAACTCAAGGTCCCTGGATGGTTTCCCAACTATCACTTTCTCTGCTTGAGCTTGCCAGAGCAATAATTCATTTATTTCTTTTTTTTAATAAAATAATAACTAAACCACTAAACATCACATGATCACCATTTCTTATGCTTACACAAGCTGTTTACACAGAGGCTAAGCTCTCCATACAATAGCGTCACCAGTGCATGCCAGGGCAATTAATGGATGCAAGGTTTGTGCATAAAATCCCTACCTAGTGCCTACGCACCCCATATCCATAGACTAGTTTCCTGCTTATAGCTTTCATCAGTTAGGAACCTTGGATCTGAGAGCACTGCACCTAGATCTTAGGATCCAATGCAACTCTCCAGTAGCCACCTTTTACTTTATTAGCTAAATATAAGGCTTTGAGTTAAAAATGAAAACACATTTTCAAATCAAGCTCATTAACTTGTATAGATGTATAATATGAACTCAGTTCAGCATCCATACTTTTTGGTGTCTTTGGTTTTTTAATAACCAGAGTCACTATCCTATTGGGCAGGATTGGTTTTAAACCACTAAACATCACATGATCACCATTTCTTTTGCTTAAACAAGCTGTTTACACAGAGGCTAAACTCTCCATACAGTAGCGCCACCATTGCAACCCAGAGTAATCAATGGATGCAGGATATTGCATGAGTCGGCACTAGATATTGGATGAGTAGGCTCTAGATAGGGATTTTATGCACAAACCTTCTTGCATCCATTGATTACTCTGACTTGCACTGGTGGCGCTACTATATGGAGATTTTAGCCTTCGTGTAAACAGCTTATGTAAACATAAAAAATGTTGATCATGTAATGTTTAGTGGTTTGAAACCAATCTTATCCAATAGGATTATGGTGACTGGTTTTTAAAGAACCAAAGACACCAAAAAGAATGGATGCTGAACGAGTTCAGATCTATACAACTATACAAGCTAATGAGCTTGAATTTCAAAACATGATTGGGTTTTCATTTTGGATCAAAGCTTTATAGTTAGCTAATAAGGTAAAAGATGGCTGCTGGAGGGTTGCATTGGATCCTAAGATCTCGGTGCAGTGCTTTCATATCCAAGGCTCCTCACTGATGAAAGCCACAAGATGGTTACTAGTCTGGGGATTTTGGATGAGTAGGCACTATATAGGGATTTTATTGCACTCGTAGCGCTACTGTACGTAGAATTTAGCCTCGGCATAATATAATAATTATTGAATTGGATTATATTTTGATTAACTTGGAAATAATTTCCAGATATTAACAGATTTTCAACATGATTCAGATTTGAATGGAATCAATAGGAAAATAACTCATATACTTTTAAAAACTGCAAGAAAGATAACTGGTAGAAAAAAGCAATTGACAAATAGAATTTCTACTGAGTCTAGAGAATTTATGAAAAAAAGGAATATGAAAATATTTAAAAATTATGCATTAAGAAGGATTGAATATCTCCCATTTTATAAAATAGTTTGAAAACGAGTTGATAATAATATAAGAAAGTATAATTGTGAACTAGCAAGGAAAGTTTTAAAAAAGAATAAAAGTCTCAAGAATTTAAAACAACATTTTGGTATTGGTAGGAATCTTATATCTGCAATAAAAAGAAAATATGGAACTATTATTAAAAAGAGACATGACATCATGAAATGTGAAGAAGAGTTATATAAAAGAATTGTATAGTAATAAAGAACGAATAGCTCCTACAACTATTATATCTTCTGAATTGCCCAGGATTTTAAATGGAGACATGCAATTAAATTTATGAAGAAGGGAAAAGCTCCAGGTAATGAAATTATAATTGATATCTTAGAAGAAGCAGGTAAATAATTAGAACAATTTTTGGCAAAGTTATATAATCAAAAGTCTAAATGATAAAGATGTATCAGATGATTGGAAGAATGCAGTATTAATATTTTAAAAAGGTGATAAAGAAGAAATTGCAGACTTATCAGTCTTTTATCTGTTTTATACAAAAATAGTACCAAGATAATTACAACTCATCACAGAGAACTTTAAATTTTAACCAACCAAAAGAAATATGCAGGATGTAAAAGTGGTTTTAATATAGTGGATCATATCCAAGTATTGAGAGAAGTTATAGAAAGGATCAATGAATATGACTTGTCATTATGCTTTGGATTTGTAGATTATGAAAAGGCATGTGATTCTATAAACATTTCTTCAGTGATTAAAGCATTGGATCATCAAAGTATAGATCCAGGATATTATCATATCCTAAAGAATATTTATAAAAATGCAACAGCAACAATTAAATTACATAATGATACTAGGAAAGTTAACATTGAGAAGGGTGTAAGACAAGCTGACTATATCTCCAAAACTTTGCTGCAAGAAATATTTTGTAGTTTAAAATGGGAAGTTAAAGGAAAAGTAAATAGAGATTATTTAAGTCATTTAGATTTTGCTGATACAGTTGTTTTTACAAATAATGCTTCAGGGCTTCAGGAAATATTGCAAGAGTTATCAGATAAAAGAAAGTTGTAAACGTTAAAAAGATTTAAGTAATGTTCAGTGGATTTTCTCAAAACATGAAAATAAAGATTGACAATGGTGAGCTAGAAGTTAATAACTACAAATACCTGGGTCAGGTTATTATTACTACTGATGGAAATATAATGATGAAATTAATCATAGAATTAAACTTGGTGGAGTGCTTTTGGTAGAAATAACTTAATATTAAAAGGAAATATGCCTATGTATTTGAAAAGGAAGATTTTTAATAAATGTGATTTATCAATTCTTACGGATGTGGGATTTGGACATTTAACAGAAGAGCAATACAGACTTCAAATCACTCAGAAGTATGGAGGGATGCATGTTAGGAGTAACAAGAAGAGATCGAAAACGAAATACATAGGCAAGAGAACAAACAGTGTTACTGATATTATTGAAAGAATTCTGAGACTGAAGTGGAGTTGGGTTGATATACTGCTAAAAGAGATGATAATAGATGGATAGTTGTAATCTTAAACTGCATTCCAAGATATTGTAAAAGACCACCTGTGAGATGCATGAATGAAATAAAGAAGTATGCAGGGGTGATGTGGAGAAGAGAGGCTGGAGTTTGAAGATGAATTGAACTTGGAAAGACCTTCATCCTGCAGTGGGCTGATAGTGACGATGATGACAATGAATTATATAATATTAAGGTAAATATAAATTTAATGAGAGAATAGATTTTATTTATGAATTTTTGAAATCTGATAAATAAAAAATTGTTGATACATAGTGAAAGGGAGAAAAGGGGGGGGGGGCATACAATATATAGTGTATATTAGATGTGATACGTTGGACTATTTCCATCATCTATGGGTGAATGTTGAATGTATAGAAAATTTTAAACTTTACAAATACAAACTTGTTAGTAATAACATATACAAATATACAACACAGGTAAAAACAAGTTGTTTGTATTTGTAAAGTTTAAATAAAGTTTAAAATTTTCTATACATTCAACATTCACTCATAGATGATGGAAATAGTCCAACATATCACATCTAATAATATACCATCATTACAAACCTTCAGACAAATATAGTGTATATATCAATAAGTAAATATAATAAAATTGAATTTATATAAAATGTAAAACATATTAAACAATTGAAATGTCAACTTCACATATTAAAATTTAAGCGTAACAAATTAATGTGTTGATAATTTTTCAATATTGAATGAAATGCATTAAAAGAGAATAGTTTAAACGTATGTACATGTCTCTACATTGGTAAACTTTTTGTTAACTAATAATCATCTAACTAAAATACGCATTTACAGACTTATACATATAAATATGAACATATTTTTTATTATCCTTTGGAAATAAATACTTATATGAGGGAGAGAAAAAGTTTATCAAATTAAAAGAAAATCCATTCTATAAATACATGTATATAGTAACTTGTTAAACAACAAACTAAAATTTTAAGTGAGCTAAAAAAACATTCTTTGGGTGATTATTTTTTATAAAATCATCTCTGTGATGAAGTGATCTTGCTTTAGATCAAAATTTTTTTTTTGACTTATGATAAATATGAAAAATAGATTAAAAATCAGTATTTCAGTTAGAAGAATTTCCATAAACATCCATTAAAAAGTGAATTTCTGTAAACTGGTGTGTTTAAATTTTAATCTGCAATCCTCATAACTAAACTGGACAATTTATCATTGTATCATCAGTTGACTGACTGGAAAAGAATATAATGCAAATGAAAGCTCTATTGGAAAGTAGGTAGTCAAACAGCTCTCTCAAATATGTTACAATTGTATGGGCAACTTTGGTTGCTTGTTTTTATTAATAAATGTTTTGAGGAATTCTCTTTTTTTTTTTTTTAATCAACCATGCCCTTTTTTATTATTGATGAAATAATTTCTCCCAATATTAAAATATTTTATATCTTTTCTCATCATTTTATGTTTATATTTCTTAGGTTATCATTAAATCATTTTTTATATTATGTTATAGAAATCCACATTTATTTTTTGTAAATAAATGATTTTAGTTCGTTTTTGGATTTTTTCTTTCATGCATACATTGTTTGTCTAAATATAAATTATTGTTCAATTGTTGATTTTTTTTTTTTCGTTTCTGCTATTTATGAATTTATTTTTAATAAAATATCAGTTATCTTTTTGATCTCTTTCAGTTTTGCATATCTTCAAAGTTTTTAATATTTCAAAACTATTTTGAAAGTTTTCATTTGAATTCATCAAAGTATTTCTAATAGTTAGTACTGTCACCCTTATTACAATCTTAATAACTAATATCTAGCCTTGCATTAACACTTATATTACATCTAAATTATATTCTGCATGATTTATTACTATGATATAATGGCAAGTTTAAGAATCAGAGGTCCATGGATTTCTGGCCTCCCTCAAATATCATATGATCTCACAAACTGTATGATTACTTTTGTGTCCGATGATTGCTTTCTTTGTTGATCTATGAAACACATTGAAATGCATATTTTGTCCTAATCAGAATATCAAGAAAATCTTTTATAACTTCATTTGAATAGTTCAATGTCTTTTTCAGTCCCGCCCCCCCCCCCTTAAATTTCATAGGTGATCTTGATTCATTTTTGAACCTATATCCAAATTTTCTCTTTCCATTTTTGTTCTTTAATTCTTGCATTGCAAAATCTACCAGGATAGTTTTAAAATCTTTACTCTAGACAAGAACAGCTCCATGTAAAAATATTATTTTGATCATTCTTCAAAATATTTTATCATGTTAGTAACAAATCACAGTTTAAAGTGCAATATTTTTCACATGGTTTTTTTTTTTTTTTTGTCAATTTGAAATGAAGTACAATGTTTCCTTTGAAAGATTTGACAATAAATGTTTATGCATGCTCATGTGCATCAGTTTCCTATTCTTACTTAGTATTCCAGTCAGATGTTTATTTCATCACATAAAAGACTAATGATAAATTGAAGTTGAGCCAAATTTTTCTGAGATATATGAAGCTCTGATGAAAATAATGGTATTTTTATGTACACAATTGTGATTTTCAAGATTATTACAAGTATAAATGCTATAAAATATATGTATAATCATGTTTAGCAAATAATTTAATGTTTTGAATTATGTGAATTTTATTTAAAACTAAGGCAAATATATTATTTTTGTTCTCCATTTTTTTGAAAAATAATGAATCAAGGTTTTACTATATTGGATATCTTAAACTAAGTTTAGTTCTTTAATATCACTTTCCATATTGTTCTTCCAGCTTTTGTTTATAATCAATCCTATATTCTATTTAAAAATTATCCAAAATTCAACCAGACCAGCCAAGAAATAATAATAAAACACAACCAAAGGTTTCACTGCTACAAGCAGACTTCTCAAGTGTAAAGAACTACAAAAACCACACCATATATATATTAGACATTACCCACAAATCCATTTACTTCCCATCCACCCTTAATATTAAAAGAACTCTTAAATAAGTTAATTGCTTCAGAATAATAAATTTTCAATAACAAAGATTCTTTAATTCTTCTTTTGATTTTATTTCTCTCAAAGAAGACAACCTTAGCTCCATCAAAATTAATTGTGTAGCTTGTATCTTTTTTATGGACATATAAAGCAGAACTAAGATATCTATTTCTAACTCCACTTTTATGAACCTTTATTCTTTCATTTAAACTCAAACTACTCTGATCTATGTAGACCTTCTTACAAAACAAGGGATAAAATATACTACACCAGGAATAGTTCTATCAAAAATTTCCTTTATATTATTTAATAAATTATTTAATGTAATTCCACTTTTACAAGCAATTTTCCAAACAAATTGCCATTCCTACATACAGTTTTATAAGAAGATAATTTAAATGTGGCAAAGAAATAAAATAAAATTTTTCTTTATCCTTTACATCCTTACAAATATTACTATTAAATAAAATACTTTTAACAAATTTATCAGAATAGCCAACCCTCAAATAATCTTTATAGAATTGATCTTTATGAAACAAAGCTACACTACTAGAATTATTTAATTTTTGATTCCTATAACAATAATTCCTTAAAGCAGCTACTTTATGAATACAGACTAATAGCTATCAGGTTTAATTATAGACCTTAATTCTCTACTTTTAACAAAATGAATGACTGCAAAGTCATTAATATTATATATATATGGTGTAGTTTTTGTAGTTCTTTACACTTGAGAAGTCTGCTTGTAGCAGTGAAACCTTTAATTGTGTTTTATTATTATTTCTTGGCTGATCTGGTTGAATTTTGGATTGGGGTAATTTTTAATTATATATTGACTAATTTAGCTTTATGCTTGTAATGTTTATATTCTATTTGTATTTGTTATATTTCTGTCTTTATTGTGAAGTAATGTACATAATATATATATATATTTAAATATTAAAAATTTAACAGTAAAGGATAGGCTTATTTATAAGATGTAATATGTTGGATTATTTCCATCATTTATGAGTGAATATTGAATGTATAGAAAATTTTAAACATATACCATTAAAAAACCTTCAGTACAAATACTAGGCTTATTTATAATTGAAAAAATTTGTAAAAAATTAGACTTTCAATTTTTACTTTGTAAATATTATTGTCTGATTTACTTTCCTTATAATAAACTTGGGTACTTAGTTAAAAGAGAATTCACTTTTGGTATAAAGTATTTCAGACAAATACAATTACTAAATGACCTGAGTTCAACTTGAAATCCTTATTTTTAATTGGTATTTTATTTCATTACATCATAGCTAAAAGTTATAAAATTCCCAAGAACTTGCTGTTAAATTTCTTAACATTTAAATCTATATACTTTTGAAAATCTTATATTTAAGATATACAATGTGTATGTATATATATATATTTTAGAAATTAAATTAATACTTATTATATTTGAATATGTATAGTTGTAGATCTTGCAAAAAATATGCTAATATCTTCTAAATTTAAAAAGACTAAATAGTGATAGTCATCCATCTATGTAAAAAGTATTACAGATATATTTGAATTTTTTTATTTTATTTAATGTTTATATGCAATATTAAAAGAAATTTCATAATTTCTAATCTAATAAAATTATTTAATAATTATTTATACATATAATAAAAGGTGATCTCTGTGAAGAAATCTTTGCTAAATATGTCACTTCTAAAGAAATTTGTATAAAGTAAGTCTTAATTCTGACTGCAATTATTTAATAACACTATAGGAGGAAACAATTTTCAAAGCTAATTATTTGACATATGGTGAGGATTTTATTAATATTTCCCTTTATTCCTTTGTTTTGCATAGCAGATACCAACTATCTAATCAATACAGGATGGATAGCTGGGTAATAACAGTAAGTGAACAGATTAACAAATGCATCTTTGACTCAGAGATTTTTCAATTACTATTCTTTCATTAGTGAATAGGATAATACTGAATCTATTTCCATTTTAACTGGGATGTTTGCTATATTGACCTCCAAATTTTTTTTTCGGTAACACTTAACCATATGATTGTAGTGAACTATTTATGGAATCTTTTTTTTTTAAATATATACTTGGAAGTTTGTAACAGTGTGGATACCCTAGAAGAATCAAGATGATCGCATCTAACTGTAATCAGATTTAGGGTCTTCATATAGGATGTTATGAATGATATGATTCAACTTTAATCCAAGATTGAATCCATTTCAAACAAGATAATTTAAAATTAAATATTCAATACAGATGCAATTTAGATTAATTCATTCAAACTTCACCTTTGTATATGTTTTTATTATGCTCAGTATTCGAACTCAGGTAGTTTTTACATTTAACTCTTTGGGTGTTTCCATCAATATCCTACATTAGTAATAGTTCTTAATATAATTTAATCGATTTTAAAATTAATTTCAACCAAATTATCAAGATATTAAATTAGTATGATATATGTATATGGGTATGTATATTCATATCTTATTTATTTCAAAAAATAAATAAATAATTAAAATAAATCAGAGACCTTGAATTTAAAACAAACTTTAACATATTTATTAACAGATAACAATTTAAATTTATTTCCAATAAATAAAAAAATATAAGTGCTTTACATACATTTCTATTATTTTATAGTATCAAATTAAAATAATACCTTCCTCTATCCCCATAGTAGATATATATCGTAACACGACTAAGTTTTAATAAATTGTAAAACAAGAAATAAAATTTTATAAATTCAATAAAAAAAATTATAATAATACTAACTAGCTAAATTTAATACGACATTGTATGTATAAATGATTTTGTATTATCCAATCCTTATGTAAGAATTCCAATTTTATAAGAATCCCCTTCTATGTGTAGTCATTATTATGAAATATAAGATCTTTCACCCCAGGATGTTAATCATTTACACAAAGAATAATAAACAAATATTACTAAGTTACTTACGTTAGTAATAAACAAAAATTTATGTTCTGTCAAGAATGAAATCAATATGAAGAATAATATAAGCTTATCTCCATATTAAGTTATTTTTATCTCGGTCAAGTCGCTTTATAGGGAAGACTTAAATTTTATTTTTAAAAAAAAAATTTAAATCAATAATCTTTCCATTTCTCTTCGTCTAATAACTTTCTTAAATGGACTATTTCAACGTAAATGGATTTTGGAAGCAAAGGAAATAAAATTAAATGTCCGAAACTGATGACTCACATAAAGATAAGATGTATTAAAAGTTTATGGCATTGTCCTATTCATTTCCATAATTTATGAAGTAAAGTCTATTAAGGATAAAGTTCTTTATTCCCTGGTTATCAATCTTCCATGAGTCAGTTAATATACTATGTTGTTCAAAATTCTTCCTCTTATATGATGTTGACATCTTCCATAAATTATTTTGATATAAATTGAAATTGCATTTTTAATTATATAGATGAAGTACACATATAGATTAGGCATTTCAGTAGAAATAAACAGTTACATTATTTTCAGGTCCAGCAATAGCATTCAATCCTATGGCAAAATGGTCTTTACTCACGACACATTTTATATACTTATTATCTTCTTAATATAATATAATTTACATATATATAAATGTTTTTTTTGATGAAATTTATCTTCTTTATGATTCCAATTTAGAACAATCTTACTACAAGTTCCTCTAATTAATAAATAAAAATATATATAATTTCGTTTTGAAATTATAATTGATACTAAAGAGTAATTTATTTACTCTTTATTGAGTGAAATTAGAGTTCTTTTCTAATAAAAATTTTATCAACAAGCAGATTCGTTCAAATTATTGATCCATCTTTTAAAATGCGTTCAAAATTCAAACACTGCAAAATGACTATGCGTAGTGGCTAGTTCATTGGCAAAAGGTGGGATTAATTTTGAAATTATTTGATCCAGCTTTTATAGTAGAATCGACTTCCAATAGCATGTTTTAAATATACTATTTGATTTCACGATCTCATATTCGACTATTGTTGAAATTACTATAATTAATAATTGTATAATTGAATTCTAAATTTTATTTCCTTTGTTTTTAGTTGCTAAGATGCGACTTGACCTAAAGTTATATCCAAGTTTACGTCTTGATTATTAAGGTTAGTCTTCTTAAATAATTATTATTATATATATAAATGATTTAAAAATAATCATTTTATAGGTGTAAATATGAATTATCTAAAATAATTTTAATTTTATTAAAACAACTATTTATTTGAATTGGCTTTCGTTATTAAGGTTTTATAATTTAACCTTTAAGTTATATACACCTGGGTCTCATTTTATGCGGATTATTTTAATGCAATTTTGAAGTTATGCGATTCATGTTTCTTCTTAATATCTTTAATATTTCACTATATTTATTAGATATCAAAAAATTTAAATTATTAATAACTTATTTTGACTTGAAATACTTTTTTTTTTTCAAAAATATAACGTTATATTAGCAGCTAATGTGAATAGGCCCTAAAGCTGTATTTAGAATCTTAGCTTCTGTGTAAATAACCTACTTATACTATTGAGTAAATAATAATAATAGATTTATACGTATGTATAAAAATATCGCAATAAATATTCAAAACTTTTAAAATGTATTTTGTTAGATAAACAGAAATAAATATTTTTTTAGATTTTTAAAATAAATAATAACGAAGATTTTATTGATTTTATAAACTGAAAATAATCTTTCTAATGATATTTTTTTTGTTTTGATTGCGATCGCATTTTTTAAATATAGAAACAGCACAAAACTGAAAGTGGTGCTAGTTGTACATCACGTCACGAATCTGATGTCTTACCAGTTCACAAACGAACGCATATTGTCAAATAGCGGTAATGATTAAAATATGTATGAAAAAATGTAAAATTAAATGCTGTAGTTAATAAAAAAAATAAAAAAAGTTTGTCTTGTATTAATTTTTTTTCAAATATTTGAAATTTTTTATTATCATACTTTATTTCCTTATTTTTTTAATGCGAATTTTAAAGTAATTTTTTCTTGTTGCTTTGCTTTTATGCCGTTTTCTAAAAATTACAACACCTATTCCCCATTTTTCAAGGTAAGATAAGTTTATTTTTGTGCGATTTCTTTTGTGCGCGTTTTCTGAGGAACCTATCTACCGCATAAAACGAGACCCAGGTGTATATATACATATGTACTTAAAAAAATGTATTTACTATTCATAAACTTACACTTATATTTTTCAGTTTATGTTTTGATCTTTTTCATAAATAAGTGAGGTTAGCAAGATTGTAAATAACCCTTACTGTATGATGTTGTTTTTTCATCTGATATGTTCTTTTCAATCTCTTATCAGGATATGATTAAAATGAAGGTTGAGCTTATCATAAACTTATTTTTTATAATGTCATTTTTCATATTACTTCTGTGAACATTAATGAAATTATTATTTTAGGAAGTTGTTTTACATTTTAAGTTTAAACTAATTTAAGTTATATCCTTGGAGACTCAACTTACAAAGATTTTACATTTTAAGTTTAAACTAATTTAAGTTATATCCTTGGAGACTCAACTTACAAAGATTAAAACAAATACTGATAATTTATTGAGTTATGAGAGTGCTAGAAGATAAATCTGAATAAGGTTTCTCTTGTAGGATTTTTTTTTTTATGCATTTGAAGTCTTGCAGAAACTGATAACTTTTGCTTCTATTAATTATAAAATTTTTGCAGAAATGAAATGATTAAATCTCCTAGGACTATATGAGACAAAATTAATGGATTGTGGATAAAAAACAAGTTTTATATTCTGGAAATATTATACTAAAAACAATATATGACTATGCTTTTCAGAAACAAGCTATTGTACTTCAATGCTAGTATTGTAATCATGAGCAATCAATACATGCTAGATGGTAATGCTAATTAAATCCATATCTCCAGACTAGTTTCTAGTTTATAGCCTTTATCAGAAAGAAATTTAAACAAGGAGCTAGTGCATCTGGCTCTTAGACACCAAACTCTTCATTTTAGCAGTCTTTTTTTTTTTACTATCAAGCTACTAACCTGATTCTTAAAAACATTTTGAATCAAACCCTATTTGCTTGCCATTTTAGTTCTGACACCAGTTGTGACCCCTGTAATTCATAGGACAGAGTTACTATATTCGTTTGCTGTGCCTAAGTAATGGAAATTTGGGCCAAGTAAAATCCTTTTCAAGAGTTCTTAGAATTTTTCACCCAGCTAATTAAATAACAATCCAGCATTGATCAGTAAATAGATGTCTTGCAATCCATAGGTAAAGGTTATATAAACCATGGATGAGAAAATGTTCAAACCCTCACCACCCATCAATTTGTCAATCTTGACGAGTATTGGTTTTTTCTTCACTGTTCCTTTATGAGGTAATGTTAGACAGGTCTTTAATCTTATTAAAAAGATTTGTTATTATTTTTTCCCTCTTATTATCTAGTAACTTTTGATTACTCAAGCTTATGATAGATGGCAGAAGTAGAATAAAAAGAGTTTGCTTTTGAAGTATTAATATTTAGGAACAAAAAAGAGTTTTGCGTGTAAATGGATAGATTGTTAATTTGAGTGAAAGCATATTTAATAGTTTGGCAGAGGCAGTTATTCAGATATTCTTACTAAACAATAATCATGATGATATAGAACTGGAAACATAGTGTAAAAGTGACAAGTTCTTTCTCCAAGCTGCCTGCAGCTTAAGGTGTGTATTATATAGTGACATAGTTTAGTTGTTTTCAAAAATTTTAAAGCACTGATGTGCCTGAATTATAAATTATGTATGAAATGTGACTCTTGTATTGACTTTGATTGTCTTGAATGCTCTCTTTTCCATCACAAAATTTTGCAACTCACTTGGAAACATCTGCGTAGTTCGTCATGGTTTTACTGCCATACACAATTTGAATCATCTCAAATATTTCACTAAAAATTTCATCTGATTTAAAACAAAATTTAATGTTAGTGCATTTTTCCATTGTGGATTAAAGTATAAAACATTGTCACATTTTATAATTATAAATTTATTAAACGCACATTGATTACGTAAGTAATAGTTACTGAGGGTATAACCTCGATAATATGCGTATAAAATGCAATAGTAGGGACCTCTACAGATGCTTTAACCACAAGCTTACACTACTTTTATGTAACTTATAATTCAGACATGATAGAATATTAAATTTTTTATGGTAAATTTAATTGTCACTACTTAATATATATGCTAGTTCAGAGATGTCTTTGTAGGAAGCTTTGAGAAAGAACCAATCATGAGTCATCTTTTCATTGGGAGATATAATGTATAGGACAAAAACAAAAATTGAAGTATGGAAATGGGATGATGACCAAATTGGAATGCTCTAACAATATAGAGTACAGATAATAAAATTATAGAGGATTTTGGATTAAGGGGAATGGCTGAGATCTGAAATGGAAGGTTGATAGGTAAGCTTTTATAAAGAAAATAGTAAAGTGATAGTGAACACCTGGTTAAAAAATCATGAGGTATTATATACCTAGAAATCTCTGGTTGATCTCCAGATTAGTTTCTGGTCATAGGATTTTATTATGTGAAGAACATTGAAATGCATATATCTATGTGGCATTCGTACATTTCTTATTTTTCTAGACTGCTTTAAAATAATAAAATGAATTATGTTAGATAACGCAAATAAATATAAGCTGAGAAAGTTTAAGTAGCCACTGTATAAAAATGTGCTACCCAGGGTATCTCACAGGCCAAAAGCCAGTTTGGAATTTAAGTTAGTATACCATCTTAGAGATAATAAATACATATAATTTAAAATCAGTGACCATCTGTATTTACATATAATATAAAAGCTGTTAGCAGCAATTCTCTTTAATATTCCAGAATATTCTATGTTTGAGTAATTTATAGAAAAAAATGGGATATAAATAGAATAGTACCATATGTGAATACAAATATTACCAAAATCACACTTTTCTTTATTTCGCTGTTCCTATATAAATATAATTTATCCAAACCACTTTGAACACTTTTTAGCAAAATTCTTTATTTGTACATACATATACACCTTTACCCCGCTTAGCGATTGACTATTTAGCGATATTTCACAATAGCGATTATCATCAATTTGTACCCACTATTTCGATTTACAATCGATTTTTCACTTAAACGATCGGGAAAAAAAAAAAAAAAATTTTGTTTTGGCAGCCATCTTGAATTTTGCGTCACTGATAACGTCAGAGATAGGTATATTAAATTCATTTTACCCAAAAGCAAAAGTATATTATTGTAATATGTATACAGGTAATGACTTTGCTGTAATTGTATACACATATATTTTATTCATAAAACACTTAAAATATCTATTTAAAATATCTAATTACTGAATCTATAATACTGTATACATCATATATAATAACACAGCAAATGTTCATCCACTTTTTTTTTTAAAATACGTATATATGTTCTACAATAATATCAACAAATTAAAAATCCTTCTCCTTTTTCTTTTCAAAAACTTTATTTTCTTATCCCAATACTGAACATATACAGTATATATATTTATATAATACAAAACTCCAACGTTTCAATGTTGATTTGTAATTAAATAATGTAAAAGAAAGAGTAATAAAATATAGCAGTGGGAGAGAGATATCCTTGAAAATGACTGTATGAAGATAAACAGTTGAAATTTTGTATTATATAAATACCGTATATACAGTATATATATATATGTTCAGTATTGAGATAAGAATAAATTTTTTGAAAAGAAAAAGGATTTTTAATTTGTTGATAATACTGTATACATATAAGTGTTGAATGTCTTTAGAAAAATTAAACTTTATTTAAATACATGTACAGTACTTGGATTATTTAAATAAAGTTTAATTTTTCTAAAGACATTCAACACTTATATTAGATGATGAAATACTCTAATATATAAATACAGTACAGGACAACTAAAATACCATCATCACAAACTTTCAGGAAAACACTAAATATGAATATTAAACTGCGTGGGTGTGTTTCTTAATTACGATATATTATTTTTAGAACACTTGGATAATTATGTAAAAATAGTTATTGATTTTGTAACTTCTTTTATAAACATGTTTACACTCAAGTTGTTTCAAATCAAAAGAAAAACAACATTTTAAAACACAAATGTCGAATTAGAAAAGTTTAAAAAGAAAAACAGATTGCATTTAATTAATAATCTTTCTACTCGAATGGGGGGGGGGGCACTATTACATTACTAAAAATATATAGTAAGAAAAATAAATCTAGCTATCTATGTTTAGAAAATTAGAAGTTAGATTTTTTACTTTTAAAATAAGTTGATTTTTTTTTTTGCTTAAGTTGACTGCTTTACGATAAGCATTAAGCATTTTGTTACTGTGAAGTACAGTAATAAGTCTTTATGTTCAATTAAATAATTAATAATTAAGCATTGTTTTTTAATTTGAATAATTTCACATAAATAATAAACATAAATATACAGTATACTGTAATACAAATTTTAAAAAAAAGCACTTCAGTATGGATTTTTTTTTCATTACGATGAAAAACTTCTGCCAAAGAATATAAAAACTTTTAAATTCAAATTTAGTTTCACTTTCTTTTTGCTGTTCTGTACTTTTTAAAATGAAAATATGCATTTTTTTTCCTAGTGATATAAAACTTTTCTTTTTAGATACCGTATTTAGTCATCATTGTCGTGAAAAAATCAAGAAAGTCTTTGAGCTTGGAAACCAATGTGGATATTTTACGTCGACTAGAACCGACCAATTTTTTCCCCATAGACCCCCATTATAATTACGTATTCTGTATACGATATTCTTGCTTAACGAGTTTTGGAGGACCAATTGCCATTGCTAAGTGGGGTAAAGGTGTACCTACGTTTCAACTGTTCTGCAATCTTCTTCAGAGCCAATTTACTTTAATAAAGAGTTTTGCTAAAGAAGACTGCAGGACAGTCTAAACGTAGATGTCTGTATATATTTACAAATAAAGAGTTTTGCTAAAAAGTGTTCAAAGTAGTTTGGATAAATTGTATTTATATACAATATTACTAACTTACAAAAAATGCCAATAGCAGTGTATAATTTATTTTGGATAGATATTCATTTTACTAATATAGTCATATTGTTTACTGTGAATTTGTGCATTATAATAACAATATTGTTTTTGTTTTTTTTCTAGAAATTTAATTTAAAATGGCAGAGACAGATGTACTTGAAAATAGATTTGCTTATTTACTTCAACCTATTAGAGATTTAACAAAAAATTGGAATATTGATGTTGCAGCTCAATTAGAAGAATATTTAGCAGAGGTAATATTTTTTTATTATGTCGTAATCTTATTCTTGGAATTTATATTACTTTTACTTATAACTATTGCTTTGGTCTAAGATCTTTTTATTTTTATTTCAAAGTTTCAACAAATTTTATTAATTCTGTTTAATATTCTCAGCATCTATTAGTAGCACTGTAACATCAATAAATACAGTGACCTTGTCTAACCCTAGTATTATATCTGCAATTCTCAAAATTAAGTAAAAATAATAAACATTAAAAAAAAAAACAGGAATTGACTGTATCTATTTTCCTTTTTTTATTTTATATATATATATATCTCTTTCAATAATACCGTTTCATCTTACTACGAAAGTTTTGTGATTCATATACAAATTTTCTAATAATCATTTCTTTTTTCAATCTGTATTCTTGTTCAAAATGGTTCAATTTATTGTTTGAATAAAACATGTTAATTTTTTTACCCATACTTTTCAACAGATGTCCACATTCCCACTCCATTTGCATCTCTATTTGCTTTTATTTTTCCTAAATACAAACTACTTTTTAGATATCTTTCAATGCATACTTCAGGTGTTCTTTATTAAGTTGCTTTTGAAATTAAAATTTGTTATTCAAATACTCTCACATTTTCAAATTATTTGAAATAAAATTATTGGCCTTTCTTTTGAATCACAAATTAAATTACTGTACAATACCAATTTCTTCTCGGCTTTCAAAAATTCATCTGTAGTTTTATTGTTTTCCACCATGTTGACAGCTTTACATCAATTGCAGAATTTTATCTCATCTTCTGTTATTGCAATTTATTTTATTCCCATGTATATCTTGTTTATATGCTTTTATTTGCTACTGTTTTCACACATCTGTCTATCTGAGAAAATTTGTAATTCACTTTTTACCCAATTTCCAATCTAATTGAAATTTTGCATACATATATATTCCTGAAATCAATAATTTTTTTAGAGTTTACAAATAAAATTAGCAAAAATAAAATAGCAAAAAATTTAATTTTTAAAATTTTATATGAGATTTAAATATTTTTTACAGTATTGCCATTTACTGTATTGTTGTAGAAAGAAAAAAATTAATTTTAAATAAATAAGGAGTGGAGGATCATTACAACAGAATACTATTCTATATAGCAAATTTACAGTTTTCTAAATAAAGTGATAACTAAAAATAAATCTCAAGAGAAAAAAAGATAACTAAAATTGATCTTCTAACCATGCCAACTTACATTATGGTTTTCTCTGTTTATTCAATTACAAAGAATAATTTGCAAAAAAAGAAATATATATCTTACATTATTTTTAGAATGCTAAACTTTGTTGAGACTATAATTTTTTTATTTATTATCATTAAATGTGACATTAGAATATCAGTAGATAAGCTAAAACAAAAAAGACACCATATTATGTTTGGGAATTATGGGAAGATTTTTAACCTTTTAAATTAGACTAAATTTTATTAATTTCACATAGGTGAACAATTGAGTTTATATTTGTTTATTAAAGAGATGCATTTCAAAAGTTATTTTGGCATTAAAAATTAGCTACATGTATCAATAAATTTTTATTTTGCACTCTCATTTGTTAAAAAAATTAGAAATTAAATTATATATAAAAAGAATTAAAGTTGCTTTTATTCACATACATGTACTAAAAAGTAAAAAAAAATAAAAATTGTTTCTTGATATTATGTGACTGAAATTAAAGTGTTTGACTTTCCTGTTTGTAAATAGTCTAAAAATATTTCTAAAATATTTTTAAACATGACTTAAGAATATTTATTATTTACTTTTTAATGCATTTGTGTGAATAAAAGCATTTTTTTAAAAAAAAAAAATAGTTTTTTTTTTCTTTTTTATAGAAATGGACTTCATTTCACTTATAAAATTTCTTATATACTTTTATCATCTTTTATTTAATCAACTTTCTATTAATAAATTACAATTCTTTGATGCATTTGTTTATTTTAGCAAGTCTGCTTTGCCTTTAATGTATTTTCTACTCCTTTTCTAAGTATATTATTTTAGTTTTATCTATTACAATGAAACCATGGTATATGCTGTATCAATTATCTACTATTTCATTTACACACTATTTGATAAAAAATATACAAAAATAAAAAAATATTCCAAATTAAAACAAATATTTTCCATTTCATTTTACAACTATTTGGCAACATAATTTATGTATTATAATAATTGGTAATCATCTGAAATCTGGGCACGGCTGCTTGGGGCACAAAATCAATCAAATGTAATGTTACCGGGCCGCCACACTTTTTTATATATAACATGATTTTTTTTTTTTTGATTAAACAGATTTTTATTTCATTTATAACATGATTTCTTTTTTATTAAACAAATTTTTATATTCATTTTCGTTTTTTTTTTTTTAACTTTTTTTTATTCAACAAATTTTGGTAATTTAATTTTTTAGTTTTTTGACTTTATAATTTAATTTTGTGTTTATTTTTTTAATTTTAAGAACTTTGGATTGTTTCACGACGAAAAAACTTGTTTTAACCCTGCCGAAAAAATATAATACAATTATTTGGGACTTGTTTCGACTGTTCTACCTTTTTTTTTTTTTTTGGTTGACTAAATTGTTTTTCTTCTTCTTATTAAATCAAAAGTAACTTTTGTGTTGTTGGGGGTTCAAAAATTGTTTTGAAACCCCCACCCTCGGATCAATAATTGTAACAAAAAGTCAATAACTTTTTTTTTTTTAAACAACTTTTTTTCGCTTTTTACTTTTATTTATATTTCGTTTGAATTAGCCTTTTTTTTTTTTAGCTTCTACAATAAACTGCTATTTTGGAGGGCTTTCATACTTTGTTATTATTAACAAAAAGTCAACAAAAATAGTCATTTATTTTAACCCCGCTGAAAAAAGATAATCCAAATACTTGTCAATTTTTAATGAAATAATAAAAAAAAAAAGTACACAAACTTTGGACTTTTTGAACTTATTTATTATTTTATTGCTGTAATAAAAACAGTCTGGTATTTGGGAGAACATTATGTGCCTGAAAAAAGGACACAGTCTCCCTCACTTTCTGTTCCCAAGCAATTCTGAAAATTTTAAAAATTGCACGTTCTCAGACCTTTTATTGGTCTCGTATATTTTCCACGCAAAAACGTGACTTAGCGCATGAGCTTTAACGAAGTGGGTTCGAACATACCCTTTGCCAATTTTTTACATATTAACATTTTTTTAGGGAAAGGTGGGGACCATATGACAATTATTAGTAATTAACAACACGTTTAAATATAAATGACATTACTCTGTTATGGAGATTTGAAAAGTTGTACCGACTTGAAATTAAAACACCCTCAAGCGATACACGGTAATCAGCTAGAAATAGAACAAATATGCGTAAATAGTTTCGAAGCACAAAACAGGCCATAATATTTTTGTGCAATGTCATGTAAAGCGGTCCTGCAATGGGTTAATACAATATAAATGCTGTATTTGCCGTAAGGCCGGTCGCAGAAACTGCATTTTTATGTGTTTTGACACATAAACAACGCCATTAGGCGGCCATGCCCGGATTTCAGGTGATTACCTAATAATTAATATCATTTAAATAATGTATCATTTGCATTTTATTAACATGTGCAAATATTTTTGTGGACTTGTCTAAAAATTCTCTTCAACAAATATAACTTTCTTGAAGTCAGATTCAAAAAGCAATTTCATTAAAAATAGTCATCCGCTTATGTGATTACTTGTTTTTCATTGAACAAGCAATCACATAAGCGGATGACTATTTTTAAACTAATGATTGAATTAATTAATTTATATATGCCCCAAACTTTTATTTCAAATTAATTATAACCAAAATTGAAACATTTATACCTATGTTAAAAGTAGAAATCAATACATAAGAAAAGGAAGAAGTAGAAAATTATATTATAACCAGAATTGTAGTCGAAAAAATAAATGTTTTTTTTTTTTAGTTTTTAATGCATTCCTTATCAAATTAAATTAATGGATTTTTTATAAAATATTTTTTATTTATATTATTTTTTAAATCTTCACTAATAAAATGGAGAGAAATTCTTATAATTTAGGATATAAAAAAAAAAGTTTTAGCACTTATGAATTCATTTGTTTTTATAGTGCATGCGGCTGACACGATAGAATAGAAAACGACTATTTTTTTTGGACAGTAATGAATCAGAAAGTGGATTGTTTTTGTTAGTGTGTAGATATCAAAAGTAATATTATTTAAATACTAAATTTAAAAATGATACCCGAATAACTTTTTTTTTGGTATTGACAGTAATTAATCAGAAAGTGGGTTTTATTTTCTTTGTGTGTATATATATAAAAAGTTACGGTCTTTTTTTGAGTAGAAAATAATACACAATTCTACATTATACAATTTACTCATAACATTTAAAAAATTCACACTAAATTTTAAAATGAGACCCAACTAATTTCCTTTTTTTTTTTTTGGACAGTAATTAATCAGAAAGTGGGTTCTTTTTGTTAGTGTGTATATATAAAAAGGACTGTCATTGAAATACTCAATTGAAAAATGATACCCGACTAATTTGCTTTTTTTTTTTTTGGACCGTAATGAATCAGAAAGTGGGTTCTTTTTGTAAATATTGTGTAGATATAAAAAGTACCTTAATTCAAATACTATATTTAAAAATCAAAGCCGACTAATTTGCTTTCTTTTTTTTGGACAGTAATTAATCAGAAACTGGGTTGTTTTTGTTAGTGTGTAGATATAAAAACTAATCTTATTTAAATAGTAAATGTAAAAATAATATCGGATTAATTTTTTTTTTTTTTTTGGACAAGTAATTAATAATCAGACACTGGATTATTTTTGTTTGTGCGTATATATAAAAAGTAACTTGTCACGGATTAATTCTCGCGAAAACATTTTTCGCGTGATCATCAAAATACTGTCGTGTCGCACTTTTAAAAGCAATTTTTGAGGGTTACACATTCGTAATGGAACCTTCACAGCATTGTTAATAAAGTTACAACTTAACAGTAGGTTAGAGCATTTGAAAAAAAATACCTTTGTAATGAAATTTTAAATAATTACGACAAGCTAAAATCCACTCACACAAAAGTATACAGAAAATAGACATTCTAACATTACGATAAAGTTAATAACAACCAACTACAGCAGCCAATAAGGCATTTGTCTGTGCTTTTAGCATAGAAAAAAGCCAGACTGGCTAGCCAGTGGGGACTCTTTCTGTGTTTTATCGTAGAATGAAGCCTCTTAGGTTGGCTGGAGGCCGCCACGAGAACTCTTTCTGTGTTTTTTCATAGAAAGAAGCCTCTTAGGTTGGGTGTAGGCCACTGAAATGGTATATTTCTAGGAATTGACCTAGAAATAGCGCTATCATGCAGCTGACATGATAGAATAGAAAACAACCAAAAAAAGTTATTTGACATAGTATTGTTTTAATTATAATAAATGTGATCTAAAAGTAATTTTAAAAAAAAATAATACATTTATTTAGTTTTATTAATTATTGAGAATTTATATACTGGATTAATTTTTCAATTAAAAGTTTTATAAGTGTATATACAAATATATGTTAAGATGTTTCTACTATATATGTGTGTACTTTAAATGATCAAATTTCAATGTTAAATATGGTTCAATTTTGTTTTAAATTAATTATTTAAATTTTGTGTGTGTGTGTGCTTGTTTTATTTTAAGTAAGCTAAATTATTTTAAATAAAAATAGAGCTATTTGTTAATTCACTTATCCATTAGGAGTTTTGTAATAAAATATTTCAATTATTGGTGTTCCATTGCATTTGAAATATTACTATTAATCTTTTTTTTACCTTTCTTCATCTTTTTTCTGTCATTATTAAGTCATGGCATTTTTGCCAACCAACCTGACCACACTGCAAATTCTTTTAAATTTTCCTTAAATATTTATTTGTCTTTTATTTAATTTCCTTAACCATTTATCTTGCTTTTATTTTATAGAATAATTGTCATTAAATATTGTATACATGATGCTTATAAATAATTAAACATCTTGTGTGAATGTGTATAAATGTATATTATTTGTAATATTTTATAGTTGGAAACTATCACCATTTCTTTTGATGAAGGTCAAACTACAATGAATTTTGCTGAAGCTGCACTTCTTATTCAGGGTTCTGCCTGTGTATATAGTAAAAAGGTAACAATCTTTTTTGCCTAATTGTTCTAACTGCATAGCTTTTTTCTTTTATTGTTGTATTGTTATGATTAGTATAATGATTTATTTTTAAAAATAATTCCTCATCAGTTTCTTAGGAGGTCAAATTACACGTTAAGCACAACAATTGCAGCATTCTATTTGACTTAGATTTATATATATATATTCCTAAGTATGAAATCAATTTAAGAACATTTGGCCCTTGAGTCTCCACTCTCATCACTAAACTAAACCACACAGGGTATAATTATTTATTGTAATTGCCATTGCATTACATCATCTCTTTTTTTTATTATTAATAAAGTAATGATTGTCATTACTGAAGATAAAGGTTTATTATTATTATTAAAAGTAATTGATTATCTATATATAATAATAATGTTATTGAGAATTCTCTATGTATTTTATGATAGAATTCTCTATGTATTTTATGATAAATTGTAGCTATGAAATAACTAAGTAAAGTATTAATTAGAAACTGGCATTGCCAACTGAAAATTATGCTATCTAGTAATAATAGTATTTGACAATGTCACTTTCTAATTAGTACTTTGCTGGGTTATGTCAAAACTGAAATTTTACAGATAAAATGCATGGAGAATTATCATTAAAATTATTAATATATCTAAAAGCTTTTGAAAATTTAATTATTATATGTATTGAGATTTTTATTAGAATAGTAGGGCTATGATTAAAGTAAACAGTTAAAATGGATGTTTTATAATTAAATTTTTTTATATATATTTGTGTAATTGATTATAGCTCTTGAAAATCTAATTATTATATGTATTGAGATTTTAATTAGAATAGTAGGGCTATGATTAAAGTAAAGGATTGAAATGGATGTTTTATAATAATAATATATATATATTTGTGTAATTGATTAAATGGGATGAGATAATAAGTGAAAAAAAAACCAATGAATAAAAAAATGGTAATTGAAATAGAAGGTAATTTAGAAATTCAAGTACATTGTATTTATAATTATCAATAATTCCTTATTATTCTTTAATTGGATTGAATGTATCTTACTATTATATTGAGTATTATATTTTATAACAGATATTTGCAGTATCTATTGTGCTAGATTTATTAAAAATATGAGAAATTTTATCGCTTGAGAACAAAATGGCTGCATCTGTTGATATCACATGTGCTAGTCAAATTTTAACTTATGTGAGCGTAACAAAAGAAAATACCATTCTTGCAGCAAATTGACAAAAGGTTGATAATTAATCCAAAAAGTACCGTGAGAGAAAAAATGATAAATAATCCAATTACAGTATCTAGGTTTCATTGTTCAACAGTAAATGATATTGATTACCACCTAGGATGAATTTTAATAACGTTCATCAACAAGAAAATTGGATGGAAGAAAGCTTTAGTCAAATATTGGAAAAGTTTACATGCTGAATGATTATTTAACTCGTTTAAGCATTTTTTACAGATCAGTCTAGTGTTCTTGCACTAACTAATCTTATCTGCTCTCTGTATCATTTTCCAAGAGATCTTTTATATAATGCATTATATATGCATAATTTATGGGATTTGATTAGTAGAATAGCGGATCACCCTAATCTGAGGTACATTATATTAGAATTTCGCACTGAAGAAGCAAAAAGCCGTTTTGATAAAAAAATAAATATTCTAGTTAAATTTATCTTTGTGAAAATTAATTGACACAGAGAAAACTTTATAACGGGAATCTTGAAAATTTTGTTAATTATAATGTAGACGATTTTTAGAGATTAATAGAACCATTTGGTGCAGTAATTAGTTTTTGTTCATTGCTCTTAAAAATTACAAGAGTCTCCAAAATGACAAGAATAATTTTGTTATAAACAAATTGTAATCTCTATATAGTTTGAATGCATACCAAGAAAACAATGTAATCTTTTGAATAATCAATGAATAATTAATAAAATACCTTTGAAAATAAAAAAATAAAAATTGAATATAATAAATTATGTTAAATTTTTTTATAAAAACAAAAAATAAATCTAAATAATGAATTTTTACAAATGCTGGATGAAAATAAAAGGCATTTGTCAGGTAATAAATGAATAAAGATTAACAGTAAAAATACCCTTGGAAGGAATATTTCTTCATTGTAATGACAAACCATTAATTATTATTGAATGCCATGAAATGGACATCGATTTTGCTAATGGTATTGTAACTTTTCACAGTGTATAAGAATAGTTTATGATTGCTTTCTCCCATGTGGTTTGAAATGATGTTCTTGCTCTTACCATGACTATAATCAACTATCATAAGCATCATTTTGTCCTTGTTTTGCTCAATATAGATATTAAGAAAATATAAACAAAAAAATAAAATGGATAAAAAGTTTTAAATTATACAAATAAAAAATAATATACGGATACTCTTTATAAAAAAGATGGTTAGAGGAGTAAAGATGAAATTCACTTCAGATTTTAATCCAAGATGACAGAGATTATCAGCAATGGAAATAGATTTTTGGAAAAATAAATTAATTTTAAGCTTTTCCTCGATAGGTTCTTTTTGGTTTGTGGGTTGGGGGGGGGGGGGGGAAAAACAAAACAAAGGGCGGCTCGTGGGGTGACGGGGACTCGCGTGGTTTGGGGGAGCACACGGCATCGGTGGGTTGGGTTGTTCTCCTCAGGGGGAAACAAGCTGACGGAGGAGGGGTCGGGGCTTTCAAGAATCCAAGTCTGTTCTCTTTATGGGGGCTCAGGGCGTGGTGAAGGGGGGGGGTGCGGATCAACTTCTCGCTTGGCTGTTGGGGCGTTTGTCCACATTTTCGGCTATCATTATTCTGAGGGTCCGTTTCTGGTCTGTGGGGTTTTCTGAGTTGAAATCAGGGTCTCATTCTCCACCTCCTGGGCAGTTCCGAATGGCGGGTGGGGTCGAGACTTCTCTTAAGATCTGGTTCCCTTAACAAATCAAACGTTCTTAATCCATTAATAAAAACAATTAACTTCCATTCCTCTTCCCCATTCAAAATCTCCCACCAACTAATAAGATTTAGACAATAATAAAATCAGTTATCCCCTTCTCTCATCAATACTCCAGGCATAGCTTCTCAGACCTGTGTAGATACCCCCCGGTTGTTTTGGGACCAGGGGCACAGTCCCGGACAAAGTCATATATAGGTTGAAAATATCATAACATTGGACACTCAGAAGTGGTTTTTTGCTTCATAATAGTCTGTTGAGAAAACGTTGGGAAGATCAGAGAGGCTTTCTTCGTCATAGCTAACTGTCGATCTCTCGTGGTTTAGTCTTTGTATGTTGTACCACTCTCCCGCCCATTTTTTAATTACACCTATGCCTCAGGTTTTGCAACTCTTCATCTATACTGGTGAGTTCACAAGGGCGAAATTTTACAAATTAAGTAGAAATGAAAGCAATAGGTCATTATTTGAATGTAGTTTTAAAAAAAAGACAAGAAAATGGAAAAAGCGTATGTTAATAGAATTTCCATGACAAAAATAAATGTGTTCGGAGAAGTATATGTGACTAAATAAGAGAGGGTTAATATTAATTGGAACAAAAAAATATTTGTTTAAAAATAACAAAGATAATAATATATCTTTTATTTTTAAAAATAAAAGATATAAAAAGTATGAGAGAAATTGATATGAATATAATAATGAAAAAAATCACTTAATTTTTTGTTCATATAATATGATTAGACAAAAAGCATTGAAGGTATTAAAATATACTATTACTGAAATGAATTCAAATCTATATAAGTTTTTAAACAGGTTGTCATGAGTTCACAATTTTAAACTGATTTCAATTTCAGGTTTTAACTTGAGATATAAAATAAGAGTAAAAGATGATCGCTAAAGGCATAACTACATTTCCTTCCAACTTTGAATTCCAAATCTCATTGGTAAAGATAAAAGTCAAAACTAGAATGAGGCTGAGGATTTATATGCAATTAATAATTAGTGATTACTCAAAACTTATAGTAAATGGCTGCTTTTGTTTTTGGTAAGAGATTTTAATAGATATTAAGAAGAAATTGTTTTGAAAAAATCAGGATTAGAAAATGAGGCACTTTATAAGTCATTATGTTTGTGACTTTACATAGTCAAATAAGCAGAAATATATTGTGAATTCCATATTATTATATAAAACTATAATTTGATGAATGGCTTATTGTTCTGGAAGTAAAAGCTGGCCTATCATAATCCATACACCTTGAGTTTCGGTCACTATCAAACTATGTAGGGCTAGATTTATTAATAAAAGTTCAAATGATTATATTGTACTGGAAAAAATACTGATAAAGAAAATACAAGAAAGAATAATTTTAAATAAAAGCAAAAAATTAAAAATTGGGATATGAATAAATAGAAATAAGTTAAAAGATTATTTAGTAGTATTAAAAAAAAAAAAAGAAAATCAAAAATATCATTGGTTATTTAAATTAGTCTTCTAAAGTTAAAAAAGGAACTGATAAATTTCTAAGATTATAGCAAATCCCTGTAGCATATAATTTTCGTATGATGAATGGCATGTTTGTAAGTTCTAGAAGCAATCAGTTTAGAAAGATAAACCTCGGTTTTTTGACTATAAACAAAGAAAGAAAAAAAAATTGAAAAGAACAATTTTATGCTGGCTTGAATAAAACAAGATCCATTCTTTCAATTGCATAAATTCAGTTGACAAGTAAGCTTTTGAAATATTTTAGTCATCAGATTACATTTTCCACAATAGGAACCTGACTTGTTATAACTTTATGATTGCTTGAAAACTAAACTTACACTGGCAAAAAAATTGGAAATATATAAATGTGTATATGTTTTTGAATTAACAAAAATTTACTAGACTGAATTTGAAGAGTTAAATGTTTCTGAACTCATATAATCTAAAAATATAGATTGACTTCTGTTAATCCAGACTTAATTAATTTATAATCTGCAAAGAATATAATTTATAATTTGTGCTATTTATTTTATTATGTTTACCGTTTACATTGTGCTTTAGAACAGGAGTAAAATTTTATAACTTGTGCATTTATACTAGTTATATGTTTAATATATAAATGCACGTGTCAGTGATGGTGTAAGCATAATATCAAATTACATTCCTTTATGGCCAAACAAATATTAGTGAATTTGGTGTATGATTTTTACAATAATGTTACTTTGAATAATGCAAAGATAAGACTGAGAAAAAAATATAAAAAATAGGATCATTTCCATTAAAAAAAAAGAAGTCAAAGAATTTAAACATTTTAAAGAATTATAACTTTTATGCTTGTTCATAAATTCTAAATTTTGATAAATAAATTTTAAAATTTAGTAGCAGTTTCATTATATTTTTCATGAATATATGATTAAAAATATAAATACTAATAGTCATCAAACAGACAAGAATGTCATGCACTAGTAATTTGTGCATCTGCCTGTCATTCAGCCTGATGAATCTTGAAAGTTTTTCAGATCACAAATAATTCTTAGGATTTTTTTTTTAGAGTTCATAATTAATGCAGCAGCTTTTAATAATAATGGGGAAATAGTTATTTCCCATAGCTAGAAAGTAAAGATACGAGAATAGTTAGGATTGATCACATTGATGTGTTGGCTATGAAAATAAAAAATAATTGTAATCCTGATGTCTTCAACTCTTTGGAAGACCAGAGGAGAGGGGGTCATTTAATAGGTGCTGAGCCCATGTTTAGCTTTTATTTATCTAGCAAAGAAAAGAAAATAGATATACAAATATATATTAAAAATAATACTGTGTAAATGCAAATATATATTATCTGTTTAATTATAACATATATGCCCAAATAAATACATATCGGCATTTGGATGCACACATGTCTAATTAATTTTTTTCTTCCTTTCATTTTTTGCATCTACAAGTTATCAGCTGGAATGTTTTCTAACTTAAAATTGAATCTTATTTTATTTCTAAATTACAAAATGGGGAAAAAATGGTAATTTAGTAATTTTCCAAAAATTTATTTTTTAAGATAGGATTAAAATGACTTCCACTATTGGAAAATTAGTTTAAATATCAAATGACAATAACAACACATTATATATCATTTCATGTTAGTTTGAACAAAAGACAGATGTAAAATAATTTCAGGAAATGGCTAAGTAATTCTTAATGTTACACAATTTGATCAAAATCTTTAAAAAAATGAATATTTTTATTTTATGCAAGAAATATTACAAGGAAGGAGTCAAGACATACCCACAAAAGCAGTTCGCCTTTATAAAATATTTAAAAAGATGAAAAAGAAGCTTCATTTTTCAATAAATTAATTTCAAATAATTAATGCATTGCTGTACAGTAATTGTTTTAAATATTCTTCTATAGAGAGATACTAAAGAAGTTTTTACCTTTATGTTTCTATTTAAAAGCTGTTTTATTTTTTGGAGTTTACCATGAAACTGTATTTTTAAACTATTAAATTTTATTTTTACTAAAATTATTGAGTGATCACTATTAATCCTGGAAAATTATTAATCCGGAGAGGCTTGAAAGTGAAGACTTCTGGATTATTGGTAATAATTGTGTAATGCTAAACCTGAAATTGGAGCAAGGTTTTACTCAGTAAAAAAGTAAGATTCTATTGATAAGTTATAAACATATCAATGCAAAGAATGATGGCAGTTAGTTTCAAAACAAATCTTTTTAATATTACAGAAATTCAAGTTTGTTTTTTATATCAATAGTAAAATAATGAAATAGAACACTTACAAAGAATTCAAACTGATACTAAATGATGAACCTAATAATGGAAGATAAATATTATAGATAAATATATTGCTTTAGAGAAAGAAGTGAATATGATAAAAAAAATTTTTAGAATTTACTTTGAAATATATGATTTGCAGTATTGTGGGAGTCAAGTTTTGATATTAATAAATGGAGTGCATTTATTAAGCAGCAGATGTCGATTCAGATCATAGGTTAATAATTGCAAATATTGAATTGCAGCTTAAAAAATAAAATAAAATATTTTTCAAAAAGAAGTTCTATCCAAGCAGAAATAGAAATTATCAATTAGTATTTGAGAAACTTAAAATTGGGGACAAATTAAAAAAAAAATTGTTTCAAGAATTGAAAAAAAATTATATTAGAAAAAGATTAGATCACACAAGAAATATTGAAATTATACAGGAGAAATTGAAACCGTGAAGCAGAAAAAATAATTCAAAATTTACTAAAACATCAGTAATAAAGTACGGTGATGTAAAGGCAATCAAGATCTAGAAAAATGTCATGATGAAAGAAATCTAGAAAAGTTTATAGGATGATATTTTATGAATTATACATTAATAATTTTAAATATCAGAAAAAAGTATTATAAGAGATTATTAAGATCACATCATCATTTTATGAAGATAATATTTTAGTAGAAAGTTAAAAGACTATTAAATAAATTAACAGCTAGGTGGGTTGAAATAACTAGAGAAATAATCAGATATGGTGAAGAATTTATGATTGCATGAAAAGAGTTAAGCTTCAGTAAAAATCATGTTAATACTGCTTTAAAGGGGCCGGGGTTGAAAATTAAAGATTCATTGTGATAATTAATAATTTTAGTTAAAATCTTGATGAACATCTTAAATGACAGATTAAAGAGTCAAATAGAAGAATTCTTGACATATAAATTAGACTCTTATTTAGGAAAAGTGGAAGAATAGTATACCAAATATTATCATTGTCTCATTGCAGAGAAAGCTAGAAGAGAGAAATTTATATCTATTATTCGATAGCTTGTAGAATAGCTTCTGGAATTGACCAGGAAGTCATATGAAATTATTTGAATAATGTGAATAAATACTAAAATAATTGTTTGTTAAAGGTATATAAATTGAAAATAGCCATGAGAATACATAGAGGAATTGGAGAATTTGAAGCTAGAAAAAAGTAGAATATTAAAAGCTTCAATTTACCAAATATATTCATTGTTTATCTGGAGAAAATGATCAGGAAATGAGGAAGAAAGAAAGAATATAGATTATACATAAACATAGCCTTTGCACAAACTAGGTATTTAGGAAGAAAAAATAAAGAAAAATAAATAAATACTATGTAGTGATGTAGATTTTCAAAAGGAATAAAAATATTTCAGAGCAAAGAAATGTTTTCAGGCTATAAACTGATTTTGGAAAAGCAAATAGTTTACAAACCACAATGGTTATCGTGATACTTGCATAATTATTATTGTGTTGTACTTGTGAATATGAATAATAAGATTCTCTGAGAAATTTACAAAACTAACTGGAAATTCAGAAAGTTGTCATTGAATTTATTGAAGAAAGGTGTAAAACAGCAATTACTTATTTTGAAGAAATGACAGTTAAAAAGTAAAAACATTAATTTTGGAATTGCTGAAGACAGAAATAATATTTTTGATCTAAGTAGGATTTAGTAAAAGAAATGTAGCTGCATCAAATGCAGTAATATTGTAGTTGTAGCCCAATTGAATAGGGTTCAAAAAAGATATGAAAAGACATTTATTTGAGAGATTGTGTAAACAGCATAAGAAATTAATAAGAAATGGAATAGTTATTATTGTACATAAAAAAGTTAGCATAAAATTAAAATGGATCATATTAGTCTATATAAAAAAAAAGATAATATATAAAAATAAAATTGCTAAATATTGAAGATTATTTAAGAATCAGGTTGTGATTTTGTAAAAATGAAACCATTAAATAATGGTTTGATTTTATCATAGAAGAAAGAATTTATGGGATACTCATAATTATAGAAGTTTTTTAATAAATCTGTGCAACATATATAAATTATAATGAAGTTAATCAGACTTCTAAACAACAGAGAGAAAAATATTGTAAGAATGAAAAAATTACATTATATTGCCTTTTGCAGTATGTTCCTTTGCATCTTGCAATTACTTTGGGCATTTCTATGCATTAATTGATATCTCTACTTGTATTGAACTGATGAAATTAGATAACTAGGGATGGATCGAAAAAATAGATCACTGTATTTTTTAAATTATTTTGTAAAAACAGTATAGGAAAGAGTTGCCGAAGATTTTATATTGTCACCCTTATTTCAAAGGGCAATATAAAAAAATGGAATTTAGTATTTATTGCTGTAATCCATTTTCGTAAAGAATAATGTAAAAGCTTAAAAGCCATCACAAAAACTGCCATGTGTAATATAAATGTTGATCTAAAGCTAGGGATAAAAATCTGTGATAGTTACCGTGAAAATAGTTGACAAAGGGAAAAAAAAACTCATCAGACTACTCAAGAAATTGAAGTATGATCTAGTGTAACATATACAGTTTCTTTCTCAAATTTAAATATAGAATATTTAAATAAATCTCTATGTTAGATTGAAGAATATATATAAAAGTATAGATATTTTTCCCAAAAAATTGTTAAAAAAAAAATTACTTGATGTTGATCAAGGTATTGATGTAGATTTATAATATTTGCCAATTGAAAGATTTAGAACATGAGTGAAAGGTTTTGAATTTTAATGAGTTTGTTTTAATTGGTCATTTAGTAAATTTAAAAAGTTTATAATAATCAATAAGGATGACTAGAAAAGCTATAGGTCTAGTTAAAGAAAAAGGAATATTGTCGCTATTACATCCAAAATTAGATAAAATGATTATGAATAGTTGATTACAAAAAGAAAAGAATTGTGAAATAGAAATTATGTTAATGATTTTGTACACTTAAAAAGAGATTGCATCACATGATTCCATACAGACGAGAGAATAATTTTAGGTAATCTAAAGGAAATTTAGGAACTGTTTATTATGAGTGACTTTCTTCAGAAAAATTGGATTTTCAAAATTTACTGACTTGAATTTGAAGATTGAATCGTAGCTGATGGGAGTGATGTATATTCATCAAAATTTCAAATTAGTGATTCGTAGAGGAAAATGAAGACTTAGACCAACTGATGGCTCAAAATTGACTAATTATAAAGAATATTTAGCCTAATTCACATAAATAAGTAGATAACTGTAACAGACTAAAGTTACCTTTGCAATATAAGGGTATTCATCCTTTATGTCAATGCAGAATGTGTCAATTTCAACTTATTTATACATTTTAAATTTTGGTCATAAAAGGTTTTAACGTTCTGCATATTACTATTTCATACCACCTCTAGACTACACATAGCGAAGAATAATATTGGTATTTTTTTAAACTCCAAGCCCATAACTCTTAACATTAGGAACCTAGGTCTTCAAAAGATTGAATTTACTAAAAAATTAGCACAAAAGTTATTTTTGTAGTATATTTGGCTTTATTTTCTTAAGATTAATTTATAAATGTAAAGATGTTATGAATTGCAGTTTTGTTCAGTAAATATGAGCTAGATTTGTATTCAGCAATACATTTTGTCATAAGGATTGTATTCTGTTTTGTCATTGTTCTTTAAAAAATAAAAAAATTGATGAAGTAAAATCCCAAGAATATCACAATTTGAAATTTTATATGTATATTTGCATAATGATGAGATAACCCAATATTTTTTTCAAAAATTTTTTGAACAATCAAATTTAATATTTTTAGGTATTTGATCTCAAAATCTGAATTTTTTAAAATCTAAGCATGTTTTTAAATAAGTCAGAAAAAAAAAAAAAAACTTAAAAATTGGAGGAGGAAGGAAATATTTCTGTGTGTCTTCACACCAAAAAAATTTTGTTTTAATTTTTATTTTGAGAAATTCAAAATTCTTATATCTCTAAAATAATATTAAGTTATAAAATTTGAGATTTGTATTCAGCTATAATAAATAAAAAATAGTTAAAGTATTATTAAAATTGTATAAAAATTAAAAATTAGATCATCTTAATAAGGAATGATCCTTATTTAAAATCATAATCATCATTTTTGAAGTTTTTAAAACTTGAAAACCATAAACTTTTTCTTTACACTGTTTGATAAAGAAATTCATTTTGAAGAACATATCAGATTTGAATATGTAATTTAAGAGATATGGAGAACAAGCAAAAAGATCATGGCTTATTATTATTGCACATTTAAAATTGCAAATGCGAAGGTTTCAGCATAACAGCTTTCAATGAAATATGTTTGTAATCCATTGTAGCTAATTGATCCAACTATTAACTCTTATGTGAGAATAAGTTTATATTCAACATTGTAATTAAAGAAGAGAGCACTAATCATTATAAATAGATAGAATCAAGATATAAGCCCCAGATAAATTTGCACATTTGCCAACAATTAGTGATTTGGTGATGCAGTAGAGACAGCAAAATCAAATAGTGATAATGATAATTGATATCCTTTTAAATGGTTAAATGGATATTGACAGAAGCGGGCCTGAGCTTTCGGCAAATCTTTGAAATGATTTTCATTGATTATGAATCATTTAATAAATTAAAGGCAATACCTAATACTGCATATTCAGAAATAACATTGAAAATGCTAAGTATATCTTTAGTAACATTTTTAATACTGAGCACTCCTGTAGAAGACAACAGTTTTATATTCCTTTAAAAAAGATTTTTTTTTTTAAAGGAATATAATTGATGCTTTTGATGAGAATGCTTAATTGAAAGTGCATTAAACTTGTATTTAGTATTTTGAATCCTTTCTTCAAATATACATTAGTATTGCCTTTATCTTATTACATTTCAGTAATGGAGTTATCAAAGTTATTTAGAAGCATGGAATTGTACAGTTTCACAATGAAAAAATGACAACTTTGGTTACTGAGTGATAATCCAAGATGCTATCTAAGCATAAAGCTTCATCTAATCTATCTCATATGTACATAACTAATTTCAATAGATATTTGCTCTTGGTATATCTTTGTATGGGCTCTTTGATAATATGAAATATCACAGTCCATATTGCTTTTATTTAGTGATAATCTTATGGCTCTTTTACAGTGGAGTAATGCAAAGCCACATCGCACCAACACTATCTACAAAAGAATCCCAATCCAGAATTTATTTCTCTTATTTCAAAACTTCTGTTTAATGTAAGGATTATCATTTGCCCGAGGAAGGGAAAGCTTTAGTATAAATCTATAATAGGCT
Source organism: Epiperipatus broadwayi (assembly GCA_028023455.1). Lineage (NCBI taxonomy): Eukaryota > Metazoa > Onychophora > Udeonychophora > Euonychophora > Peripatidae > Epiperipatus > Epiperipatus broadwayi. Next base: position 2,219,639 of record JAQFVV010000097.1, on the reverse strand, counting down.
TTGCAGTATGATTTTGTCAGTTTCTCTGTAATAGTTATTTATAATTTTTTTTGTTTTAGCACTGTCAATTGTATCACAAATCATCTCAGAAATTTAATTCAGAAAATATTTTGTTGTATTGATGATTAATAATTATTTATGTATAAGATAATCTTGTTAGTCCCAATTGTATCTACAGATGGCAGAATTTTATAACAATATTAGACATGTTTAAAATATATTCTTTTGTCATTGATTTTCTTGTTTAATGTACTTTATTGTATTCATTAATTTTAACCAATTGTTAATGTTTCACAACATTAATATTTATTATATTTATTTTCCATATATATTTGTTTTAATGAATTTTATCATTTGTAGTCTCAGAATATTACATTTTTTATCTGTAAATAAAGCAACTTCCTAAACATTTTTTTTTTTCAATTACAGGTTGAATATTTATATACTCTAGTTTATCAAATGCTAGATTTTATTAGCTTTAAAAAGTAAGTGTTTATTTTATTGCGTTTTAACTTTTATATGTTTAAAAATGTAGATAGCATTACCCAAGAACAGTTCTAAAATGTGCATGTGTGCAATAGAATATTGATAATGCCTTTCATTTAATATGTAATAATTATAAGAAGCCAATATTAATTTCTAGTGCTGTTTTTTTATTAAATCAACTATCTCACATAATATTCATCTAAACATCTCTGATAATGAAAATAAAACATCTAGAGATGATTAGATGATGATGCATTAGGAGATAATTGATTGATTTAATAAAAAGATATATTAAATGGACTCATCTCCTACAGGTAGCTGGATGATAACAAATTGCGAGAATATTGATTAATTCAATAAAAAGATGATGCCAGAAAATAATGAGAAATTTTTAAAATTATGTTCTATAGGAAGTCATATTCTGATAGCAATTTAATTTTAATTACATTTTCCATCAAGAGATGGAGGTGATTAGTCATATCACATTTGGAATTTAAATTTTTTTATTTTTAGCAGGAACTTTTTTTTCAATGAGAGATATTTAATTGACTTTATTATTTTTTTATGCAATTTGACAAAAATAATATCTAAATATTTTTTAAAACTTAGTTTGTAATTAGTATTTATTTAAAAAAAAATATATTTAAAGTCTAGAAAATAAAATACTTTTTTTAATATAGGTATTCATTATCTTCCTGATTTTTTAAAAAACAAATAAGTAAAACTTTATTTTTTATGAAAATGCTTTGAAATATGTTTTGTTCTTTTAACTTTCTATTGTAATTTGGAAAAATATAACTACCGAAATATATAATCATATCACAAAACATTCTTATTCTAATATGTTACTTAGAATTATTTGTATAAGTAAACTCATAGCAAGTCCTTTTAATAAACTTGCAAATATAATTTTACTTTTCATTTATCAATACCCATTGATTCAGTCTGATAAAAGAATTCCTTTTTCATCTGACCTCCAAATGTATATATCGTAACTAAATCAACACCGATATCTGAAATGGCTAAAATTTATTATAGTTCACAAATTAATCAAGGCATCTTAACGTTTCATATATTATTTTAAATTAAATAATAGTAATTTCAACAACATGCAAATAACTTTTACTAAATAGGAAAAGTTATTTATGTGCTGTTGAAATTACTATTTAATTTAAAATAATATATGAAGTGTTAAGATGCCTTGATTAATTTCTGAACTAAGATCCCCTCTAATAATAAGTTTCAGCCTTTTTGGATATCAATGTTGATTTATTTGTAATATACACAGTTGCAAGTTACATGAAAGTGGAATTCTCTTTTTATCAGACTGAATGAAAGGGCATTGATAAATGAAAAGTAAAATTGTATTTGCAAGTTTATTTAAATGACTTACAAATAATACTGAGTACCGTATTAGAATGAGAATGTTCTGTGATATGTTTATAATTCTATATATTACATATTTAAACAATATTAAAAATCATTTACATGCTGTTGAAATTAAAAATATATAAATAGATTTTTAAAATAAATAGACATAAAAATTAGGTGTGATTGTCTATTTTCAAATGCACTCAAAAAAATACCTTTTTTCAGGAAATGGTTGTTTGACCAAATCACTTAATATTAGTTTCTAGTAATTATTACATATAATCGAGGATGAAGTATAATTTTTTTTTGAATACAGCCTTTAGTGATGGTAATATTATTTTATAATATATATAATAAAAAAAAATATATAAGAAAATAAAAAATAACATATTTGTTACAAGTATTTTTTTTTGTTTTTAAATTTTTTTAATCTTTTATCAGTACAGTGTACTTGGCTATCTACATTCTGTTTTATGTTTAATTGAAACTTTAAATACTGCTTCGATGTTATGAAATAATACCATAATGATATAATTGATAAATTTAAGATTCTTTTGATATGGAATAGGTATTTATCATAATACTACTACTACATTATAAATTTAATGTGTAATCTAACACTTCTTAATACTTTATTTTGAAGGTTTTTTTTTTTTAATCTTTAGTATTTTTTGTCTTTTCAATTTCTTATTTGATTTTGAGAAACTGGGAGGAAAGGAGGATATAGTCAGTTGTAAGTTTTCAAGATTTATTTTGATTTCTTGTCATACTACCAAATATTGAATTACAAATACAACCTTTTATTTGTAATTGATAGATTTGCTTGGAATTTTTATTCTTACTATTTGTCTTTAAAATTTTTTATCTGATTTTGAAAAAATGGAGGAGGGGAATACTGTCAAATTGTCAGCTACATTCAATACAAATTACAAATCCATATAAAAATGAACTGACTGGCTTTGAAACAACAACAAATTAAAAGAAGTTTAAAATGAAACTTATTTTTTATTTATTTGGATTCACTGATAAATGTTTTTTTTTTCACTTTATATATATATAAAAAAGAAGCCATCATTGCTTCATATGGATTGATTAATTTAGCAGCCATGATATTGATGGATAATGCAAAATTGCTCTAAGTTTCCCCTTAACTTTCTTTTCTCCATTATAAATGACTTGATGTCTAAATTAAAAATGTAAGGAAGTTTATTTTTATTTTTTTTTTAAAAAAATTAAAACGCTAATTTTGATTTCTAATTTTAAACCTTTTATTTTTTTCCAACAGTAGCTAAAGCAAATCTAAAAATATGGAACAGTAGATGCAGTGGTCCTGCTGTATATATTGTATTATTTATAATTAGAATTTACATAAATTCAATTACTGAACATTATTAACATCTAATTATAATATATATTTATATTAGTTTTGGACAATGTTTATATATATATATAAATTACATTGCTAAAATTCTCATGTTTAAAACAATAAAATATTAACAATCTGTTGGTTTGTTTAAACATAAAATATACAGAAATAATTTTATTTACTTAAAATAAATATGAAATGGTACTTATATACTTGGCTACTACATTGTATTTTATGTTAAATTGTTTTTTTAAAACACTGTTGTCGCTTGGATAACTAATCGATAAATTTAAGATTTAACACACTTTACATACCTAAAATATAGATTTATAAATAGTTAATAAATAGAACAGAAAATAAAAAATGAAATATTTTCCCATACATTATAATAATTTTTTTTTTTAGAAGTTAATTTAAAAATAAACTTTGTTCTTCATTGATATTATTAAAATGTTTTTATTTGAAAAATAAATGTTTCATTTTAACCTTCTTTTAATTTGTTGTTGTTTCAAAGCCAATCAGTTCATTTTTATTTGGTTTTGTAATTTGTATTGAATGTAGCTGATAATTATTATTTTCATAAGAATTGACAACATATATTATCACCAGTATCTCCTTTCATTTTTTCAAAACCACATAACAATCTATTCATTGTCTTTAAGCATAGTTGAAAATAATTTACTGTGATCAGTGGAGTTTATGTTTCTGTTAGGATTTAAAAATAGGTATATTCATTGTTCTACTTGTGGAATTGATGAGTTCACTTGTTTATGACTATATCATTCTACATTGATGTAAGTCAAGAGGAGAATTTTCAGTCTTAAACACTCAGTTTGCAAACAGTTAATAATAATATATCAGATATGTTAGTTTTAAGTTATCAGATTTATGATACTATATATCACCGATAGTTATCTACTGGCATTTATGATTGCAGATATTTTAATTTTTGATTTTAAAAATTATGTAAATGTACTTGTGTGCTCATATTTGAACCATTTGTTTTTGTAATTATTAAAAATATTTTTGTTATGAACAATAGAAAACAAGGTCAAGCATCATCAGTTAATTCAGAAGGCAAGGACAAAGACGTTACTTTTCATAATCAAAATGATGATGCTGACGTAAGTAAAATAATCTTTCGTTTTTTGTTTATGGATTTAAATGATAGCTTAAATTTATTAATTAATGAAAATGAAGTGTTTGTTATTTGGTTGGCTTTGTATACATAAATTTATTTATGATTTAATTTTTTTTTTTTCAAGGTAGCTTAATTATTGTCAAACATCATGAAGAAATTTTTAGAAATTACAGCCAGGAGATAGATTCACTAATGGATTTTGCAAATCTTCAAATATGCTACTACTATATTTATAGATTCAACAGTCATAAATTGTGTTTTAGTTTGTGTTTCTCCATATTTACATAAGTTATAGATAACAAATTTCCATTTAAAACAGGCAAAACTCACTATACGTATTGCCACACACAGCAAGCTAGAGTAATCAATGTATGCCAGAAGACTTTTGCATAAAATCCCCATCTAGTGCCTACTCATCCAATTACAAGCTTTCTGGCATCCATTGATTACTCTAGCTTGCTGTGTGTGGCAATACGTATAGTGAGTTTTGCCTATTTTAACAACAGTTATAAGCAAGCCTAAGAAACGGTGATCATGTGATGTTTATTGGTTTAATTTCTATTTAATTAACAAATGAGAGCAATAGCTATAGTTGTTCTGAATTTTGGACTGTTGAATCTGAAAAAAGAAATTTGCTAGTGTAACGAGCATAGACGTTCGTTACATTGTTTTTTTTTTTTTTAAATGTATTAAACATGAAAGTAAATTAAAAAGTTCGCATTTAAAAATTTTCTTTAAGAATTAAAAATGGAAATTAAATATCATCTTAAACTCTTATATATTAAATCGCACAGATAATGAAAAATTATTAAAATAAAAATTTATTAAAGAAAAAGTATTTTAAAACTAAATTTTAAAAAGATTTGGAGATAAAATTATATCTTTAAATTTATCTTTAAACATATTTTTGATTTGGAAAACAGGTTAATTAATCAGAAATGGAAATGATTGTTAATTAGTTAAATGTAAACCAGCCTTCGGCATTTAAATGTAAAAACACCGGTCAAATAAGAAAACAATAGAAACTGTTAGCAAATAAGAAGAAATCCCTATGGAATCGGACCGCAGCGAAAGGACCATCGCATCGGTGACGTAATGTTAAGTCAATCCTTCGAATACGTATAAAAGGAAAATTTGGAAATTATTAATTGGTGACGAGTTATTGATGATTATTACGATGTAACAGCTAGGTGTTAGTGCTGAGGGGATTGAAAAAGACGCACAGCTTCAATCCCTTCAGTTCTGCTAAGAAAGGAAGAAAAATGAACCATCGTTTCTACATTGAGGACCCACTACACTAAAAAATCTCCGGATGGATAAATAAATCGGCCAACAGGATACCAATCTTCGGACGACGTGGGAATTCACGTTCAAACGGCAAGGAATATATGAAGATGAACTATTTAAATAACCGTAAGAACTTTAAAATTTATGAACAGTAAATTAAAAACTTTCCAGATTTAAATGATTGCAATTTTATTCTATCTGACCAACATTATTTATTAATTAGTTATAATTTTATTTAATGTATTTATTTTGTAAAATCATTTCCATTTATTTATTTTTTGTTCTTTAAGTTTTATTATGATTTTTGTTTTGTTTTCCGTTAAATTAATTATAAAAATGTTAAACTTAAGTCGGGTGTGAATGGCTGTATAGATTTGTAAAGTTATATTAGGGGAGGGTAATCTTGGGTTATTTATGTCGTTGTTAGATTGGGTCAATGGATTGGATATATTGATGTAGTTAGTAGATGTAATCGGAGATTCGCTACGGGCAGAATCGTTTATATATACGCCGCACTCACCCGTTTGCCTATGGAAGGAATTATAAGACGGAGAACGCAGTTCCTTTCTATGGAGTTTTTTTTTTATTGTTCTTCTCGTTAGATAGATGTAATATTCCTATCTGATTGAGAGTCAATGTCTTTTCTTAATTCTTTTGGTGCTGCCGTATTTCGTATTACATTGAATACATCGATGTATCAGATGGATTGATGCCAGTTTGACTGCGAATTTTAGCCTAAGGTTAAATAGGGATAGAATATTTTTAATTTCAATGCAAATCTATGTAGTATTCAGACTCGATTCTAAATAAAAATGCATTAAATTTAAGTTGTTTATAGACGCTTGCATGGATTGTTTATCGGTTAACTATGTTTTGCGTTTTCATATTTGATCAAAATATATAGACATTCGATAAATAATGATACCTCACGGTGAGTATCTAAAATGTATTTATTCGGATGTCTTTTAAGTTATCGGTGACAATGCAAGTATCTTATGGTGAATACTATTGGGTTACATATAAATTTTCCTCCGCAATTGTCATTAATCAATAATTTTATATTTTGATCGCTTATGCTTACTTTGGAATGTTTTTAACCGTGTAATCTATGTAACCGATCTATAGCAACTTATTATAACAAGCTTTTATAATCCCATCTGTGCGAACTTAATTAAAATGTAAAATCAGAATGTAATAGTAATTAAAGGTAAATTAAAGTCAAAAATCAAAGTTAAAAATAATGTTAAATGTTAAAATGTAAAACTAATACTAAAATAATTTTAAATCTTATATATATGTGCATAAATAAATAATTGTATGTTAATTACTGGCAGTGGCTTATTTTATTTATTTTTTAATATTGAAATATAATTAGATAAGATATTATATTATTTAATCTCTGCTATTCCACTGAGCTAGCGACATGGGCTAACGACCGGAATCAAAATAAAAAAAAATTATTTTTTTTTTACTTACGTATCTGCCTACTTTATAAATTTTTCTAGGGTCAAATGCCTAGATGGCGCCCCGTAGTGCAGATTACATAAGTCATTTTATCCGGATCGTTACAATGGCGCCCAACGTTTTTATACCACAATTCTTTGTTTCTTTGAAAGAATTCTTAGTTGAATAATTAGAGATAAATTTTAGGTAATGAAATTATACCTTAAGTTAAAGGTAAATTTAATCAATGTAGTAGCTTTTTTTATATTTTTTTTTGTGGGAAGTGTGTGTGTGTGTGTGTGTGTGGTGGTGGTGGAGGGGATATGTGAAAGAACAGGAAACCATTACAATGGGAGAGACTTAAGTAAACCAGTAATATTTCTCATGGTAATATTTGAGTATTCAAAAATTTAGTGTGAGCATTTTTTTCCAAAGAAGAATACACTATTCGTTAATGGAATATGCTCTTACTAAGAAACTCTCTATAAAGTATTTGTATCATAAGCCTAAGATGTACTATTCAGCTTTTCAAGATTTATTATTTTAGATGTAACTTTTGACTAATGAGGAAAATAAATTAGGCTATTGTCCAAAGTTATTTCTAAGCAGCAGGAGATATTACTATGTTTCAGCCTATTCTGGAAGGTTCTTTTCAGATTACAAAATGTTTTTTTATTTTTTATGTTTAGATGAAAAATTGAGCATTTTTTGGATTAGAAATGAGAAAACAATCGATTTGCAATCTTATTAAGAGTTTTTATATTTCTGGAAAAAATTCCTTTTGAGAAATCAAATTAATATTATCACATAAATCAATTTCCTGTATTTATTACTGGAAGATCACTAATGAATCTTATGAGAGGCAGTACTGTAATATTTTGTATCAGTTAGATTATCAGTTTAGGATTAATTGAATAATACTAATGGAGAACATTTTATCAGTTAAATTTTTCTTAGATCATTTACCAAACAAAATCATAAGCTAAAGTTAGATCAGTAAAAATATAAGTTTTTAGCGTATTTTGAAAGCCTTTTTTGTAAAGTTAGTTTATGTCGGCTTTTTCGTGGCTTCATTTCAGCCTTCTAGATAGGTAAGTATCCTTCAATTATTGTTACACTTATTAATATTATTTTTTCGAACATCTTTGAAGGAACATAAAAATGAGATTTATTTGATTTTAAAATTGCTATAGTTTTGCTTTTCTATTAAATTTTTGGAATAGTTTCTTATTAATAATGTTGCTGAAAATTTTTGTTAATCATACTTTAGGTTGTAAATTTTTTACAAACTCTAGAAATAAGCTGTCTGTGCCTAATACCATTCCTGGTTTAAGATAATCCAGAGCAAATTCAAGTTTATTAACATCTACTGGTTTTAATAGATTGATAAGTTCATGAATATTATGAAAGAGGAGTTTAAAGTTCTACTTGAATGATTTTTTTTATTTATTCTATTAATCTTGAGTTTAGAAATTTTATCATGTAAGATAATCAATCTCATTAGCATTGACAATAGTAGTTTTTTTAGAGGTACTTTTACAACCATCAACCAAGCTTGTGTAAAAATGTTAGGTTTTTATGATTAAATCTTGTAAAGTTTTCTTTTCCATCAAGTCTTTCCTTTTTTATTTTCTAACATCATCAAGAGATTTTATAAATTTGTCAGCAATTTCCAGATCTTTTGTAATCAGATATTGGCTATAAAGACCACCGATGGTTTTGCTTAAACTTATAATGAATTTTGACATTTTTGAGGAATAGATTCTTTGGCAGCTAATGTTATGAGTTTGTTAAATCTATCATAACTAGAATCCTTTAATATTCTTTTCAAAATATGTTGATCCCAATTAGCTTTTCTTAAATTCCATCTTAAGATGGGGTGGTTTCAACTATGGAAATTTGAAATTGCAAAAGTGATTAGACTTGGTTTGTGTTGATTTTAGGAAATATTACTTTATTATTAGATCAGCATATAATGGTGATTTATTTTTTGTCAAATGAAACATAAGTTAGGAGTTAATTTTGGTCTCCATCTGCCTGAATGAAATGATCTTCCTTATTTGGCATCATAAAACATATGCCTGGAGTTTAATTCATCTATTTTAAAAGTTGATTTGTTTGACTCTCATTTGAATACTTCCAAAGCATCATAAAGCATGTACAGATATAATCTCTGCAGAGAATATACCTAATATTTGAGGTGTTCTGTGGTTGCCAACACCACAGTCATTTTTCATTTCGAGAGCTTAGGATCATCAGCTCTGTAATCCTTCATAATAATGCTAGAATTCATGTTAATAGCTTTGTTATGTGCTTTCATAATTTTCCAGTTTTAACAAAGAATTTTTCAAGATTAAATTTGATTTTCATGTGCTAACATTGATTTTACATATAAACACATGCTACTTATAGAATAGGTTGTGGGTAGACTGCCATAAATTATGTAAATCACAAGCCCAAGTTGTACTATTCAGTTTTTCAAGAAAATTGTTCCTAAAAATTATTTTAAATCTAACTTGAGTAATGAGGAAAAAATAAGTTAGGCTAGGAGATAGGATTATGTTTCAGTCTATTGTAGAATAAATTTTATGTTTACAGTTTATTTCTCTATTTAAACTGGTCCTAAAATCTAGTAAAAGAAAAATATTTATCATAAATGCAAATTCTGCCTTTTCCCATCATGAAACAACTTAATTTGCCAGCAGGCTTTGCTTAGCAATATTTTTGTAATTATATGTGTAAAGTTTCAGCAACTGTGTTTTATCATTAAATATCACATGATCACTATCTCATACTAGCACATAATTGTTATTAAACAATTCAAAACAAAGCAAAACTCTCCATATAGTAGTGCCATCTTGTGCTAACAAGAGCAATCAATGGATGCCAGAAGGCTTATGCATAAAATCCCTATTTAGTGCCTACTCATCCAATATCCCCAGACTAGTTTCTGGCTTGTAGCCTTCATCAGTGAGGAACCTTGGATCTGAGAGCACTGCACCTAGATCTTAGGATCTAATGCAACCCTCCAGCACCCACCTTTTAACTCTATTTAACTACAAAACTATGAGAATGAAATTGAAAACACAATTAATATTTTCAATCCAAGCTCAATAGCTTATATAGTCATATGGGTCTGAACTCAATTCAGCACCCATACATTTTGGTGTCTTTGGCTCTTTAACAACCATAGCCACCACTATCCTATTAGGCAGGATTGGTGTTAAAACACTAAACATCACATGATCACTATCTCATACTAGCACATAATTGTTATTAAACAAAGCAAAACTCTCCATATAGTAGTGCTATCTTGTGCTAACAAGAGCAATCAATGGATGCCAGAAGGCTTGTGCATAAAATCCCTATCTAGTGCCTACTCATCCAATATCCCCAGACTAGTTTCTGGTTTGTGGCCTTCATCAGTGAGGAGCCTTGGATCTGGGAGCACTGCACCTAGATCTTAGGATCTAATGCAACCCTCCAGCACCCACCTTTTAACTCTATTTAACTACAAAACTACGAGAATGACACAAGCCTTCTGGCATCCATTGATTGCTTTTGTTAGCACAAGATGGCACTACTATATGGGGCGTTATTGCTTTGTTTTGAACTGTGTTTTATCACAGTTTTTAATTTATTGATTTTTGTTGAAGTATATATATTTACATTCTTTTTTTATCCAAGAATTTGCAATGTTGTTGGGGGATAGGTATTTTTATGGCAAAAATAAGCATTGAAAAAATTCCATAATTTCATTGGCTCCAAGAATAAAAAATAGGCAGTATGTTATAGAAATTACAGTTTCCTGTCTTTTTTAATTTATAAGCCTTTAGTATATGAGCGTAAAATTAAAAATTTCATTTAATGTTAGGATCTGAGAATAATTTAGTGCTCTTTTCTTAACAATCTCAGCAAATAAAAATAATGACAATATATATTGAAAAGAAAAAAAAAATTTTCCCCCAAAAATGTAAAAACATTGATTGTTGATATTATAGAATCAAATCTATTCTGTTAGATCCTCTTGAAGAAAGACTATTTCATATGAAAATATGTTCAAATCTAAGAAGGGAAAGTAGTCTCCACCATGTTGAGACTTAGTAAATTTTGGAGAAATTCATTCAATTAGATAAAATCATCAGAAATATATTTTTTATTATAAAATATTCGTGCAGATTAATTATTTACTGATGGCAAAAACCTTTCTGAAAAGAATAAGTAGCTTTATGCGGTAAAAAGTTACAATGTCCTTTTATAAAAAATGTATTAGGTCACGAAATAGTCTTAACTCGTTCTTTAATTTGAGGAAATGGTTTCAGAACTAAAGAGAATTTTCTTCATGTATAAATTCTGCAAATTAATCGCCATTAGATTCAGACATTAGTGAACAGATGAATGACTTACCATAAAATCTTAATTCCCAAATATTAATTTATGTGTATTTCCAATATCTAAATGAAACAAGAAGGCTGTTTCAAATGTTATATGACATTAGACTTGTAAATAAAATCCTAATTCTCAATATTAATTTATGTGTATTTTCAATATCTAAAGGAAGCAAGAAGACTGTTTCAAATGTTATATGACATTGGACTTTTAAATGATTCCTAAATAAAGTAGTGCAAAGCATTAGATTTCAGTTATTGAGTTGTATTTTTTACCCCCCTAAGACACAACATGAAATGATATATTTAATGACTCAGTTGTGACCTATTTTTCAAAATATGTAACAAAATCTGCTAAACGTTATGAAAGAGTTCTTATTGCTCTCTCTCAGACAAGTGGTTCATACAATACTTTAGAACTAATCGTTTTTAGCTAAGTTGTTGGCAAAAAAAAAAAAAGACAACTGAAAAGTCCAAATCTCTAAAAAAATATATATATATTTTGATTATAATAATCGAGAAAATTATCCATCAAAAAAGATGATGACCTTTTATTATGATGATAATTATTATTATTTAAACCCCTATCAATTTTAACCATAAGAAGTTGTAACGATTAAGAAAGCATCAAAAAATACTTAGATGTTATAGATTTAAAAAAAAACAAAACAATATTGTGTCATCAAAAATGGGTTGCTTGCTGTCTCTATGTACAATATATGCTACTTTTTTTTGTTTGATAGTTGTTAATCTCAAAACATGCACTAAGTTTTTTGACATTATGCTAACTTACCCTGCATTCTCTAGGGTTAATTGCATTGTTCAAGTCTCACAAATGTTTTTTTTTTTAATAAGATTTGGAGATGGCTTCATTTTTCCTATTATGTCCTAGATTCTGTGTAAAGCCAATTTCATCTAATCTTGATTAAAAGAAATATTTTCCTCTATTTCCTTTTTTTTTAAAAAATTTGTTTCCACATTTATTTTTAAAAAATACATCCATTGCATATGTATGTTTATATGCACATTTTAGTTCGGAATGATACTTGTTCAAAAATAACTTTGCTATCATAGTCAAAACTTTTAACAAATATCAGTTATTTCTGAAGTAGTTGTCTTATAAGGTGAATTACTTGTACATGATAATTTATTATTTCTGTTCAATGCCTCTTATTCAACATAATGTAGTGGTAATCAAGCTTATCAAAATGCATATAATTTTGATTCTTTTCTGTAGTAACATTCAGCAACAATAGAATTTTGGTCACAACTGAAACATTTTGCATTTTTTTGTAATTATAGTAATAATAATAAGCACATTATTATGTATTACTCTGTGCACATTTTCTTATTGTCTACAATGTTGTAAGACATCTTCTGATTCCTAGTTTCATTCTCTTTGTCATTCTATAAATTTTTATGCAAATTTATTTCACTATTTTATCTTATCAATTTTTTAAAAACCCCCCTCGCTTTTTTTTTTTTTTTGCAGTATCTAGTTTAATATTTGTTTTGGTAGACTTTCCTGATACCGTCTTTGGACATATTTATACCACTACAGTTGTCTTGTTCGGACATTTACTATAATGTATTCATTATTTCTTTAGTTTTATTATTATTATTATTCATTTTCTCTTTAATTTGCTCACAAATCTTCTACAGTAATCCATTTTTTCCTTCAATTATTAAATCTCACTATTATATGTATTGTTATTTGTCACTATTGTATCATATATTTGTTGCTTATTGACTTTTCTTATTAATATCCCATTTGTCATTGTGATAGTTTTTTACCCAATAATTTTTTTTCTTTTACAGCTTTGTCTGTTTTTTTTTTTTTGTGTGTGTGTGTGTAATCTTCATGCTTAGATTCTTATATTCTTCACATTTTCCAATTTGTTATTCATTCTTCAATGTTGTTTCTGGCATGTTTTCTCAATACATGTATTTTTTGTTTTATTTACTTTAAGATCCTATAGCAATTTTTGAATTATATAATTGAAATTATAATCTTGAGTCAAAGTTTTATGCAGTTACTAGTCAATTAGTTTATCAATTCATGAAATACAAACATGCTGCTGATTCCGTAGTGTCTTTTAATTTTTTATTACAGCAACTTTTTTTTTTTTTTTTTTAAACAAAAAATTTGATCATCTTGCCTTATTTGTAGCTTTCCATTTGCTTTTACCCCCCCCCCCCATGAAATCAGTCAGTATTATTTCTCTTCAGAATATCTTTGAAATAATCTTTTTAATGTAAATGGGGCATACTGCTCCCATGATAACCATATGCTCGTTTCATCATAAATACTTTTTTTAGAAAATCTGTTATCTTTTATTCATTTCATGTGTCTAATGCATCATATTAGTAGATTTAATATCATTACAACAGCAAGTGGGGTAACATGCAGAATTGGTTTTTTGTCTTGCCATCATATTATCAGAATATAATAAAGCTTCCTTAAATGAAAATTTTCCATTTCTTTATGTTACTTATCTCATGGTACCATATCTTATTTTCCAACCATAAATTTTGATAACTTAGTTCAAATAATTATATCACTGGGATGAATTACTAAGCATTTAACTTGTTAAATGTAGACAGCACATTGGAGTCTGTGCTTCCTCTCTGCATCTGAGTACATTTTTTTATCTAAAAAAATTATCCAGTGTTTAAATTAATTCATCTTTTATCCAGAAGTTGCTGAGAAAATTCGACTGATGAAACGTAATTTTTGATCATTAATTGCTTAATCACAAGAATAGTTTTAATTGAAAATGTTAAGAATGCTGATCGCTTCACATTCTTTCATAGTTAAAACTGATAAATTATATATACTTAGTCAATATATTGTGAGATAAAATAGAGCATTATATGCTTTTTCAAGCTTACAGCTAATGAATATTTGTATATGTGTACAAATAACAAATAGAATATTTCAACTTAAATTAAATGTAAAAATATGTGATAATTGATAATTTTAGTCATTATGCATGGAACATCCATTACAGCTAACATCCTATGTAAAAAACTGGGTAACAACTCTGCAGTCTTTATACATTTCAGAAAACTCATTTTCACTTGCTTTCTATTAACACTGCTAATTGTCCACTCAAATAGAATAACAACTTGTCTTATATTAAGACTCATGTCAGTTGACTTGTTAAGTGTCACTATATTCACATAGTATCCTAGTTGCAGTGATGTTTTATGTACAATTAGAGCCAATATCTCTTAACTTTTGTTATTATACATATATACATGTTTGAAATGAAGATACGCATTCTTTGGTCATTAAATGACTATCTAATTATACTTAGAGGATAAACAAAGATAGAAAAGCATTCAAATTCTCACTACTTGGCAGTAAACAAGTCTAGTGAGCATTTCTTTTATAACTGTTCCTCTATGAGGATTTGTTTGCCTTTGCCTGTAATGGACTATTTATATAAAAAAATAGTTATTTTACTTTAACCCTATTTATTTTTTAGTTTTTATCGCTGGATGATATCAAGATTGACAAGAACATCACCTTGAAAAATAATGACCATAATGAGGTACAAGTAATATTTTTTTATTTTTTGGTAGAAGTGAAAAAGAAGAAAAAATGTGTGTTTATGTGATTTATGATTTAGTTGTTATCTCATTTGTTAAAAAAGGGAGAGATACTAAGTTGAAAATTCAGAAAAAAAAATTTAATATGCATTTTATATGTGTGTCTGTGAAGTATGCATGACCATGTAATATGTACTTTTTTTCTTATAGTTTCATAACATTTAAAATATTTAAGAAGCCATTTGTAGATATATCACAAAATCCCATATATGCTTGATTTATGAGAGGCTTGAAATTCAGCCATCCAGCTAAATTTTTTTGTGGCTTATAAATATTGTTTGAGAAATGTTAGCAATATTATCTTGTTGGGAAATTGCTACAGAGTTAGATTTGTAAATGGCAATAACCTGGACTTTGAAAAGAGTCCCTTGCACTGCATACAAAAAATAGTCTGATCATCATCACCAGATGCAGTTTTACTTTCTGATGCTGTCACCATGTAGCTTTGCTATATCCAACAAGTAAATGATTTCTTGCCATCAACAGTTGTAATAAAGGCTGCCATTATATTAGTTATTTCTGCCATCATTGATTCACCCTCCAAATCATGATGAAGATATTCATTGCCAAGATTGCTTTGGCATGAAGATTGATTTCTGAACAATATAGTAATTTGTCTTATAGTCTTGCTATCATATTTTTAGAATATTGCGAAGCATCTTTAAGTAAAATATTTCCAGAAATTTTGTTATATCAAGAGGGGAGTCATTTCATTTTCATACAGTAAATCTGTCAGAATAATGGCCTTGTATACAATTAATTTAGTTAGAGTAATTATATCGCTATTGTGAAATTGTTCTTTCTCTTTGTTAAATTTAGCAGCAGCATATTGATGCGTGTCATCATCCAGGTCCGCTCTTTTATATCAATTGCTACCAAGATATTTGAATTTATTCACAATATTAGATGATAACTATTAAGACTAATTGTTGAAGTTTTTTTTTTTAATTAGCTGATAATAATAAAGGGTAAAAGCCTGAAATCCGGGCAAAGCCGCTTGGAGCGTTGATGCTAGACAAAATCAATGAAATATAACGTTACCGGGCCGCAACTTTTTCTTTTTTTATACGTCTTTTTTTCTTCTAATATTGATTAAACGAATAATTTTTATTTCATTTACAACATGATTTCTTTATTATTAAACAAATTTTGATATTCATTTTCATTACTTTTTGTGGGTTTTTTGTTGGAACCTGATATTTTTTCAACAAATTTTGCTAATTGTATTTTTTTTTTTTTATCCATTTGAAAACTTCGGACCGTTTCACATCAAAAAATTTGTTTGAATCCCACCGCTGAAAAAATAGAATACAATTATTTGTGACTTGTTTAGAACTTAATTCTACCTTTCTTTTATTTTATTTTTTTTGTCTTGACTAAATGGTTTTTCTTGTTATTATTATTAATTTTACTTTTTTTTTTAAACACAACTTGTTATCACTTTGATTTAGATTATGTTTGAATTAGCCTTTTTTTTTGGCTACTACAAGAAACAGCTTTTTGAGCAGGGGGAGGGGGGGATTCGTACTGTTTATTATTAACAAAAAGGCAACAAAAATAGTCAATTATTTTAACAGCGCTGAAAAAAGAGAATCAATTTTGGGACTTGTTTCGAATTTTGATTTCTTTTTGGTTGACGTAATTGCTTTTTTAATATTAAATCCAAATTTACTTTTGTGTTTTTGCCGATTCAAAAATTGTTTTCAAACACCTACCCCCACCCACACTCGGAAAAAGAATTGTAACCAAAAAGTCAAGAATTTAATCTTTTTTTTCTTTTTTTGAAACAACTTTTTACTTTGATTTCTATTTCGTTCAAATTACCTTTTTTTTGTTTTTAGCCTTCTACAATAAACTGCTTTTGGGGGTGGGGTGTATTTCTTAATTTGTTATTCTTAACAAAAAGTCAACCAAAGTCGTCATTTATTTTAACCCCGCTACAAAAAATTGAATCCAAATACTTGTCAATTTCGAATGAAATAAAAAACAAAAAAAAAAAAAGGACACAAACTTTGGACTTTTTAAAATTATTTATTCGATTTTATTGCTGTAATAAAAAGTGGACATTACGTGTGCCTGACAAAATAAAATAAAAAACACAATCACATACACTTTCTGTACTCGGCAATTTATCTGAAGAAAAGTTTCAAAATTGCACGTTCGTCTCAGATCTTTTAGTGGTCTCGAATATTTTCCCCGCCACGCTGGAACGTGACTTAGCGCGTGAGCTTTGGCGAAGCCTGTTCGAACAGGGTGGGGACCATATGACAATTCTTAATAATTAACAACATTTTTAAAATCGAAATGACATTACTCTATTACGGAGATTTGAAAAATTCGTACCGCCTTGAAATTTAAACACCCTCAAGCAATACGGTAATCAGCTATGAAAAGAACGAATACGCGTAAATAGCTTCAAAGCACAAAACAGGCCGTAATATTTTTGTGCGATGTCATGTAAAGCGGCCTAGCTCAATGGGTTAATACAATAAGTAAATGTTGTATTAGCCTGTAAGGCTGCGGCAGCCAAAACGGCATTTTTATGTGTTTTGACACGTAAACAATGCCCCAAGCGGCCGTGCCCAGATTTCAGGCTTTTACCTAATAAAGCACTTGCGTTTTTTTTTTTTTAAAAAAACTAATTACTAAACTAAAGCCTTTCAAGTTATTAAGAACATTCTGTAAATCATTCTTTGAATTGATAAAACTAATTATTTTTAATCATTGAAATTAAAAATTATTATAATGTGATTTACATGCCAACTTTCTTGCATTGACACATTTGATATCATTCACATTAAATAAATACCGATTTTCTTAATAGTTTTCGTCTCTTTAATTTGCATTATCAATTATCTTACATCTCACTAATCCATGATCACTTTCTGTATTGAATGTATTAAGAACATTGTAATCTTGAAATATAAATTTTTTTAAAATCAAAATATCCAATATTACTGTACCTCCATTTTTATGCTTGCATGTTAATTTTTATATAGCATTATTTTTTTTTTTTAAAAATACATAATGTACAATTTTCTTTTTTCCACAAACTATTTATGGTTTCTCATTTTTGTCATCATAACCAAATTTACCCACAGCTCTGTCATCTTTTAGTCATTTACAAATTCTAACAATTTTAAAATGTTTGGTCTGATTAAAAGCATTTTGTACATTCATATAAAAATCCTCTACTACTTCATCACAATGAATCCCCACTTCACTTGTGCTTCCAATATTTGTGCCTTTGTAGTGATGAATATAATCACTTTTTAAATCAATTGCTGTTCAACATCTAATTTCACAAGTTCCAACAATGTCCCATTTAATATTTGACAGTTTTCCAATTCAAGCAATCTCCTTTTATTTGAAAGTGATTTGTAGTTATAAGTACCTGAATAAAAAGTTATCAAATGACAACCTGGATATGCATTTAGTAAATTATTAGGACCCATTGCCTTTGACCACTAATAACTATCTTGGCTGATGATTTAACAGTTTCCTGCTATTAAGGGCAATGATTTAGTTTTGTCGTGGTTATATAAATATCAAAAAAAAAAAGAAGAAATTATTCATTCACATGTTCATTCTGTCTTAATTAACTGAGAAGAAAGACTGTGATGTTTCTTGATTCTTAAAAATCGGAGATAAAAAGCCAATAAACACATTACTACATTAAGTGATGTGTATTGATGAGTAATCCATCCATGTTCATTTTTTCTATGAATAATAACAGCTGTAACAACAAAAACATATGGGGTGGACATTAAGAATTTGTTCTGCTCAGTGTAAGAAGTCAAAGAGTTTCCTTTCAGATAGCAGCAAACTTTGTTTCTGCAGTCTGTCTAGATGTTATATCATTTTTAGACTAGATATTAACTTTAAACTTAACTAAAGATTATTATAAGCACTAATTCAGTCAGAATTTCATCTTGGGGGAAGGGTTTTTATTCATACATTTCAAGCAGATAGGGTGGAACGAAGGTTTTAAGGTATATCAAATTAAAAACTATTAATGTCTGTAATTTATTAAACATAACATATAGTTTTTAAATCTGTGGATTCTTGCATTAATTGATTTTTTTTTTAATTGAATGTGTATGGGTGGAGGGGGGCAGTTTAAATAATACTAATAAAAGTAATCATACTTATACAATTGTTTTTAAAATGCATTTAAAAAATTAACACTGACAATAAATATAGATTAAAATAAAACTATGACGAAGCTTTCTGGAGGCAATAGTTGAATGAGGGGCTGGGGGAGCAATGTATATGAAATTTTTATTAATCACAAACTTATTAATCTTAAGACACCCATTATTTTTTTATCATTTAAATTTTACTAGAAGATATGAAATTTCAATTAAATACATGCTGTATAAAAATTTTGTAAATATTTTATCCCCTATTTGAATATGTGATCACAATAATGTTTTATAAATATTATATAGATAAAAAGGTAAAAAGTAAAGTTAACTATTTTTGTACTGAAAATTTTTTGAAGCTTATTAATGGGTAAAATGTAATCTTTAAAAATAAATATTTTTCAAACTTTCTAAAGTACTTTTGACATTCTAATAAACATTTCTAAACGAATTGGCACTGAGATTTCCTTGAATATTTATTAACCATCATACTTTATGTAGATAAACATTAATTATTCCAAACATGTCTGAAATTTGATGCTTTTTAATATTTTGTTATCTTTTTCTTTTCTTTTTTACTACGGATTGAAGAATTTTGTGATTTATAATTTATTAAAGTTTTTTGTAAAATAATTCGAAATCACATATCTATAGACAGGTTAAATAATTAGTTTTAAATTTCATTTTAAAAAATGAATTTAATTTTACATATATTGTCTTTTTTATCAGAATTTCTTTTGCTTGAAATTTTTTTTCTAAATATATCTTTTATAAACTTATAAAAATATGTAAAAAAAAAAAAATATTTTATTGTGTGTATGCAGATAAAATATGTTAAAGTATAACATTAATCTAAATTATATATTTATTTCATTTAATTGCTGTAAACTATAATAGGAGTTTTATTTATTTAAAAAAACACTGTATTTACAGAAATTTACAATGATGGCTGGTCTCAACATGGCCAAGATATGGTTGAGACTTGACTAATAATGCAGAATCTCATTGGGGGAGGGCATATAAAACACATTCAAAAGCTAATAATGAAAAATGGAGGAAACTGCCATAAGATTAATTCATAGAAATATAAACTCTTTTAGTTTTAAAATATTAAGAGTTTAAGTATTAAATATTTATTTTTAACTTTTTAAATACGTTTTGTTTTTAATTTAATGCACATTTTACTATTGTTTTAATGGTTGCTAATAAATCATGAAATAAGTATTAGAATAAATAATAGTAATGTAGATAATATATAGTTACACATTGATTTATTATTTATAACATTTTTTTTAATCACGAAAAAATATTTAACAAATATTAAAAATTATATATTTATATATATTTTATTTTAGAGTGTGAAATTGCTTCCAAGAATACCTTTGGCGTTAATTCCTTTGGAAGATTATGAGAAAGGAGATATGTTATTATACAAGTAAATTTATTTTATAGATTTTTCTATTTTGTCAAAAAAGAGGGACTGGGATATATATAGTGGAACTTTTTTAAATACATTTTTCTGTGTGTATTATTAAACAGGAAAACTAAAATCTGAAAAAATTTTTTTTTTAAATTTATGTTATTTAATGTTTGCAATATATAGACACAATTTGAAACAATACATGCACAGTTCGTGTCCTCCATCAAAGATTTACAACTAAACCCAAACATCAAATTGGCCACTGTGGATGTTTCTGAATTATATGGCTCTGTCAATAGAAACAAGTCGATCCAAATAGTCAGAGATGAACTTTTGACACAAAAAAAAAATAGCTCAACCTCAAGTAGATTTCATCCATGACTTTCTATGTTGGTTGGACAGCAACATTGTGGCATTTTTCAGAAACCAGTGGTTCTCCATGAAACAGGGCTGGCCTATGGGTTTACCACTGAGTGGTGTAGTTACCAGCATCTTCCTGAACTACTATGAGAAGCTCATACCTGGTTTAAACCCTGCATGCTTTCTAATATACACTAGATATGTGGATGACCTATTCATTGCTGCCACCTCTGAGATCATCACATGGATCAAAATTGAATTGGAAACCAGCACAGCACTAGTTGTGAATGTCACAACTGAAGATACTCACCAATAAGTTAAATATCTTGATGTCAATATACAAAGAGAAAACAACCATAGCCATTATAGTATGTCCATCAAACCACTGGAGATCATATGCCATATACACCCCCAATCTAACACACCAATAGAACATAAATTATCTGGACTAGCATCTTTTTTGCACAGAGGCAGACACAAAAGCAAATGTAATAGAATACAGAGATGACTTATTGAATTTAGGGTTCAGGCAGTCCATTGTTGACAAATTTTTTTTTACATATTCAGAATAAACAGCTTAACACTCACATCACACAGGATAAACCCAGATTATTGCTTCCATATATATCCAATTTACACAAGAAATTGCATTCCATCCTTAACAACAAATATCAGCTTTGTTTTCGAACCCCTCCAAATTCTAACAATTTAATTAATAACACTAAAGACCAAACTCCACTTTTGCAGACCCCCCACACAGTATATAATATTGCATGTTCCAACAATAATTGTAAAGGCACATATTATGGGGAAAGCAGAGCATCTTTGGCCACACGATTAGCACAACATAAATATTCATACAATAGAGTTCGCAACGATCCTTCTACCTATTCAGTTTTCTATCAGCACCAGAGCACAAGTCACCACGAGTGCATTCCAGACGATCCCACAATCGTGTGTAGAGAGAGACGACTTCAAAAGAAAAATTAAAGAGGTTTTATTCATCTCACGAGACAACGATGCCATAAATAGGAAGGACACGTGCTTTGCTTTATCAAAAAAATGGAATTAGCATATTTGCATATCATTAAATGTATTAGCAAGCTATGATTATGAAGGCAAGATCCTTTGAAAGCGCTCAGCTAGTTTATTATTTTTAGTTAGCTATTTTGTATTAATAGCTTTTGGGAACATTTGCGCCACATACGCACTCGTACTTGAATACTTATATTTCCCAAAAGTAAAATTATTTGACTTAATTTTAGATTTTTAAAAAAAAATTCATTTCAAGTAATGCTCTGCCTCTTATAATCTGTTGACTCCATGTGTACTGGATTAGGATACATATATATTTTAAATACAAGTATGTTTTACATACCTAGAGTCTGGATGTAATATAGGGAATTTGAACACAGACTTTCAAGCTCTCTTTAGCCATTCATTCCATCTCATACAACCAATTGTATAACCACACACGTGAAAAAGATAAATGATCTCCAATATATGTATTTCCTGCTGAACAAACATTCATCAATTGGTCCAGATCATCATCTCCAACACACATATATAATCAGTGCTCGGTTTATATTAAGATAGCAAATCTTCATACTTTAATGGTCAGGCTTCATTCTACTATGCCCTCCAACTTTTCAGCCATCTATACAATTAAAAATCTGATGATGGAACACCCAAACCCCTTGTTAATGCCAATATTGTTGTCATGCTCATATTGACTTAAGTCACTCTGACTCTCATATAAAGGACTTTGTTTATTAAAATATGCAGAAGAGGGATGGGCGGGAATACAGATTGAATTTGTAATATTTTAAATGCAAATATATTTTACATACCTGGTATCTAGATGTAATATAGGGGATTTGAATACAGACTTTCATGCTGAAAAGTTGGAGTGTGGAGTAGATTGAAGTCTGTCCATTAGAGTATGAAGATTTACTATCTTAATATAAACCGAGCACTGATTACATATATATATATGTGGGAGCTGATGAGTGCTAGCTCAGCATGAAATAAGTATCTTTTAACATGTGTCTGATCATATAATCTGTTTTATGAGATGGAGTGAATGGCTGAAGGGAGCTTGATAGTCTGTTTAAATCCCCTATATGATTTAATATATATTTACTTAATGTATAAGTTTTTTTTTGACTAACAATATAAAAAAAACAGTAGTTTCCAAACAGAAGATATAGATTCACTAGTAACTTTATTAAGCTTGTCAATTCTGCTACTATAATTATAGACCCAACAATTAGTAATTATATGTTTCATGATTTGAGTTTGCCCACAATCTATATGGACCTCATATGAGATGGATGAATGAAATAAGAAAGTGTGCAGGGGTGATGTGGAGAAGAGAAGCTAAAGATCGGAGAAGATGGATTGAACTTGGAGAGACCTTTATCCTGCAGTGGATTGATAATAGTTGATGATGATGATGAATTATTAGATTGCATTTATAAAATAGATGTGCATAATGGTAATGGATTGTTATAAATCACTTGATGAGGCTCCAATAACATCTAAGAAAATCTCATAAGAAGTCACTTTTTACGCGATAATTTTTTGGTTGTAGATTTTTGATACATGGCATCTTCATCTGAGATGAATCTTAAGTAAAGAAACTACATCTTGAATATTTGGCAAGTCCAATCTATTAATGTCTTGATATATGTTTTCAGCAAAACAATTTATCTTCTATCTAATCGAAAAATATGTTAAAGAATCAGAAATCATTGCAAAGAGATAGATTTGAGTGTTCTAATAGTATTTCTTAAGGTAAAATTTAATTGAATATCCAGAAGCTTAATAAGAGCATTTCCCCTCCACCAAACTATGACTATCAATAGAATATGATAATGCTAAGAAAGCTGTCCATTAAATGCTTGCATCACACCCAAAATAAATATTTAATAACATTGTTAATTTATTACAAACTAATCTTACAACTACTTTACTTGCTATCAGTTTTCATTTTAGGATTTTATGTATTTCATATTATTACCTTGATAATATAACGGAGGTAAAACATGATTTCTAGATATGTAAATACATTAGTTCTAACTTTAAATCCTCTGTCTAAATCTGATGAGGTTTATAGATCAGAAAACTGTTTGATAATATAGATAAAATGGCACTACTATTTACTGTCCATTAAATATCTAAGCTGTCAGTAGATGATTAGCAAGTAATATAGTCATCTGTAACTTCTGAAAAATATTAAGATTATATTTAAAAATTAATATCGATAAAATCATAACCAGAATGACATTTAATCTGTTGACAAACATTTTTAGAGTTCTATGGGTTTCACAACTTGATGTGGTTTATAAATCATGAATTACTAACCTCTTAACATGAAAGCTTTAAACATCTTGATTTGTTAAAATCAGAATAATTTATTTTTCACAACATAGGTTTTTAAAGAGAATAGTGGATAAAGATAATTCTTATTTTCCTTGTGTAATCCTTAAAACTATTTATTTTTAGTATTTTGATATACACATATCTTTTTCCTCCAAAACGTATCTGATAGAAAACTATTATTAAAATGGTTATTTATGATAATATTTTCTTTTTTAAGAATTGTTTTACTTGTAATACAATTAATGGTTGTTTTTTTTTTTTTTTTGCATATTGCACTAACAGAGCAGTTAGTTTTGTGTCATTTTGTTGTTATTGTATTATTTCATAAAATAGATTATTTTTTTGTCACGGGATTGAAGTAACTTACATAAGCTATCATATTCTCCAAAAATATGCTGGATTGACATTTTAAAGCCTTTCCAAAACATGAAACTAAGCTCAATAAAAGAAATCAGTTTTCAAAGAATTTCACTTAATAATGAGATAAATTATTTTAGCAACATTTTCTTAGTTAATATTTAGTGAAACTTTGTTTCTAGATCATAACTTTTAAAATAAATTTATTTAGTTCAAAGAAATTTTTTTTTTTTTTATCTTTTAAACTAAACTTAAAATTGACTCAATTTTATTTTAAGCACAGACCTTTTTTAATATAGATGTGTGTGCTTATAATAGAAACCCAAATTTAATAAAAAATTATAAATTTAATTTAAAAAGCAAAGCTAATCTATGATTGCCAACTTTTACTTCTTTTAATTATAAATTGAGATAGATGATCTATCTCAATATATAAGATAACTGGATACAAATTACTTTTATATTCTATTAATTTAAACGAACAACTTCTTTCAATAAAGTAGCTCTCTTTTGGCACCAGGTTTTTTTTTTTTTAATGCAATCTGATTCACTTTACTTTTGCTATCTTATTTAACAAGGAGTAATAAGTATTTCAAAAAAATTGATAATATTTACTGAGGCTATAACCTCGATAATATGCATATAAAATGCGATAGTAGGAACCTCTACAGGTGTTTTAACCACAAGCTTACGCTATGGGCATTTTATACGCATATTATCGAGGTTATAGCCTCAGTAAATATTACTTACGTAATCAATGTGCATTTAATAAATTTATAATAAAATTGATAGTGAAACGGAAATCTCCAATCCCTTTCCGTTTCACCATCAACCTAATGACCTACTCGTCTGAACTAGTTTCGAACCTATTTTAAATGTAATATATAAGTCGAGCGGGAAAACTTTGCTACAATGGCCGCTTGAATGGCATCATCCATTTACATACGAAAACACGCTATAATTAGACAGGTTTGATAAAATTATAGCGGAGAAATGCTCATAAATTATTATAAAATGTTTTATAAATTTTCAGTCAATTTTTAATTATATTCGCTATTATATTCGTATGTGGATGGATAATTTAAACCTTGGAATAACGGCAAAATGATTCATATATATTTAAGTTTAAATAAAAGTAATGTAAATGTTTTCTTTAATTTATTTAACGGTTTTCTGATTTAATGTTTTACATATATAGTTGAAACAAGTATTTTCTTTAAATTTGCTTTTTTTTTAATAAACAAATATGTTAAAAGTTATTTAGTTTTATAAAATAAGAATTATCTGTTCGCAATTAAAAATGAGAATTTTTGTAAACAAGATATCAATTAGTGACACACCCGGGTAAAAAAGTAAAATCTGTTTTCTGATTGATTTTTGTTTGCAACAAAAGACTTTTTCATTAAATCAGAATACCGTTCCTTCTGCTAAGTAATAACACCTGAAAAGGAATTTAATTAATGAAAATGAATCAAATTATATAGTTTATATATTTTGATACATTTTTTTAAGGAAATTAAATATAACACCTCGGAGATTTTATCAGTTGTTGTAGAAATTGAATTATATTATTTTGCTTTAATTAAAAGTCAATTGGTCCCGAGGCTTACGAAATTCCAGAAAGGTGTTAAAGTTTAGTAGAAGGATATAAATAGGCCTTATTTTAAGCGGGAAGAGAGAATCCATCTTACTTTTGAAGAGAGTCAACAGGAGAAGTTTTATTATTGTTCAACCTTAACATGTCTGGCTAAAGTCAGGCAAAATTTTGCTGCTTTCCCGTGATGGAACGCCTAGTTCAATCCATCAAATGCCAAAGGAACAACCAAGCTTACACCAACTAAATTTGAAGATGCCATAAGCCGTAAAAATAATTTGCCCTCGTTCCGATTTCAATCCAGCTAAAGAAACACTATTTTAAAAAAAAATCGTCTCCCAACTAAATTGAAGATGCCATAAGCCGCCAAAGAAGTCACCTTCGTTTCCAGCTCGAATCTCTCCTTAGCTACAGAACTATTTTAGTATTATTTAAAATCGCAGAGCTCTGTGTGCATTTCAAAAACATTCATTATTTCTTCAAAAACAGGTTAGCTAACCATATTATTGAAATTTCTATCTAAATTGTTTTCGAAATAATATTTAAATGAAATACTTTTTGCTAATACAATAGTGTAAACTGTCTAAATTGTTTCCTAAAATATTTTAATTCTATAAATGAAATACTTTTGCTAAATTTCTGTTAATTAATGTTTTGCTATATAATTTAATCACTGCAATTATATTTTGCTTTTCTTTTGCTTATTTTATTTATTATTAGTTATGCCTATGTTTCGAAACGGCGTGCATTTAATTATTAATATGTTTTTAAACATATAAATTTAAAATCTTCGTATTATTATTCATATAGCGTCATTTCGTGCGCTGTTTCGAAACCCAAATTCATATTTTGTCATTTAATAAATTAATATAAATATAAAATGTGGCTTTTCAACCTTTAATTATTATATTACTAAAGATTAAACTAGCCTGGAGTGCAATCATAAGTATATTTTTTTTAGTTAAGTATTCGTAAGTCCCCTATTAAATATACTTTCCCCCCTTTTAAAAGTTTAGTAGTTATAGATAACTAAAGAGATTGAACAGGATAAAGTAAAGTTTGTATCTATATATTCCTGTCAGTAGCATATTGTATTTCTCATGCTACAGAAGAGTTGGCTCTTTTGATCAAGCTGATGATCTAGTGTTCATTTAATATATGATCTTTAATTTATAATATCCTTCGGCTTGGCGGATGTGAAACTTATTAATATTTTTCTCGTTGTGCTGTTTTATATATAAGATGGAGCCACGGCGTTGCCAGCACATCTTCTCTTATGGGTAGTGCAGTAGCGAAGTCTGAGCTACGGGCCAGATTAGCACGTAAGTCCCCCGCCTCTGAACCAAATAAAGGTTCCCCATTAGCAGCATGACGACCGGTTCTTGGGTAAACCGTTGTTTGTCACAAAAACCCTAAAACTATTCTTCCATCCGCAGAGCCACTTTATTATTATACTTTACTTGTGCCTAGCGTATTAGTAAAATCGTTATAGCCAACTCTCCCTCCCTAATATGCAGTCTTCGGCGTTGATCCGAAGCATTCTTGAAAACCCGTTCGATCTAAAGCTATCTGGGACGCTTTAAAAGCCCATAGTTAAAATAAATTTATTATAATTAAGATGTATTAAGTTTCACTCCAGACTTGGTTTGATTTTACGTAAAAGAGCCACTCGAACTGATTATAAAAGGACATAACAAATAAGTTAATGTAGTGATTAGTTGTATAGCAGGATATTTGGCTCCATTGAATCATAGCCACAAACCTATTTTGCCAACAACAATTGTCAATAAATATATTTTAATTCATCATATATCAGTTTCTGTCTCATTATTAAATCAATCCAATTCACTAATTGCCCATAAGTATTCATTAGTAAAGCACCTATTATTTAAATATGTTAGATTTTATCTGTGGAATGTCTAGTATTTAAGTTGTTTATATATATGTTTAAGTCCATGAGTCCTATTGTGTTCTCCGATTTGCTAGTGGGCCAGATGAAGAATTAAATCTCGTGTGCTACCATTGTTATGTTATCCATTGGGTGTTAGATCTGGTGCTTGGAGAGTGGGTTTGAATCCAGGCTGGTCCCTGACCTAAATCTCGGGCTTGACTGGGTTTGAAGTACATTTTGTGAGTTCCAGCTCGTGTTAGATGGATAAGCATGTTTTGACTGGCACAATAGTGTATGGAAAAGTAATTTGTGTCTAGTTGTCTTATATAAATGTTAGTGTTGTGTTTATTGAAGTATTTAGATATATCTTTAAAAACAATTTTTTTTTTATTACTAATAATAATATTCAAAACTTTAAAGCAGCTATTTACAATCCTACTGTCCAAAGTACAATACAGAGAACAGACTGATCTTTCTAATACTTATTTGTTTTTTTAGCTAAATCATCAAATTAGCAGTTGTGAAAGAATGATGAACACTTGTCCCATATAGAATGCACATCATGGATTTATTGTGCATCTTGACATGTACCATAGATGTTTTTATTCACTTAGACTTTGAGATAATTGTTACGATTATAATCAGTGATTGTAAAGTATAAAAAACTTTACAAAAGTTAAATGATTATAACTAATAATTTTATGAAATTTTTTTTTTTTAAACTGGTTTAAACAAAAAAAAATACCATTAAATTGTAATATGCAGAATTTTTTTTGATATAAATTCAATTTTTTTATATACTATACATGCATATGTATAATTATGTGCATTAAAATTTGTTTTAATTGTAATTCTGCTATACATTCATTTATGTTTTCTATTTAGTAAAAATGGTGAAGTAATTGCAAATAAAAATGATTTTTACATAAACTCTTGCTACCTTCATCAAAGCGGTACATTGTTATTAGATCCAAAAGATGCGGAGAATTTAGAAAATGTATTATCGCCATCTATTCCTGTCAATCGTGAAATTAGTAAGTTTTTGTAATCTCACTTTCATCATTTATTAATATATTTATAATTATGTATTAGTCCTACACACTTAATCTAACTATTTTGTGTATATAGTTCAAGAAACAATTAAGGCTCTAAAAATTGTGTTATAGCATATGTTTGCTAGTAATAATTTTGTAATCAGACTGCAAAGGAATCTGCTATTACATGAAAAGAGACTTTTGATCTTCTTTGATCATTATTCACTATATGTTCTTGTCATTGTGTAATTTTTTCACATGGTAAATAAACATGCATGTATTGCTTACCAATATACTTAGTTTATTGTAGTAAGTTTTTGTCTTTTTTCTTTGAGTTTAAGACCAAGAAATGTCATGATCTTCCTTTTTAGAAAAATCTTTATTGAGGTATCTATTGGATTTTAATATGACTGCACATTATCACGACAGTCAGTAATAAATTATGGCTTTCATATTCATGAAATTATAAAGTCCATCCAAGCAGTTGTTGATTAAAGGTAGAGGCTGAGTTGCCATGCAATGATGCTACTTTAAATATCTACAACTGCAGATTTTTTAAATGAAGAAAGATTGCATGAATGGAAAAATAAATATCTAATATTAAATGGGACATTGTTGGATTTTGTGAATTTGAAAAGAAAGCTGAAGAAACAATTGATTTTAAAAAACGTATTTTATTATAAAGGCATAAAATTGAAATGGGATTCATTGTAAATATAAAAAAAATGGAAGGACAATATTGTGGAGATTGATAGTAAATCAAATAAGTATAGCAAGATTAGATTTTCAACTTAACAGAACACAATTTCAGATAACTAAAATTTATGGATCAATGATTTCTCATCCTGATAAAGATCTAGATGATGTTGTAGAAAACTGTAGTTGACTTTTTATCAGACCAAACAACATTTTAAAAATATGATATATATATATAT
The DNA here is from genome assembly GCA_028023455.1 of Epiperipatus broadwayi. Lineage (NCBI taxonomy): Eukaryota > Metazoa > Onychophora > Udeonychophora > Euonychophora > Peripatidae > Epiperipatus > Epiperipatus broadwayi. The sequence continues at coordinate 2,189,422 of JAQFVV010000097.1, read as the reverse complement.
TAATGAAAAGAATTGGAAAATGAAAATATTGTCAATAAATTTGGATATAAAAATAGAAACGAAAGAAGATTTGACTAGTAGAGTTTAGTAAAAAGAAAATCTGCATTATGAATTATTTTTTTAAAGAAAAATTCAAAATGGAAATAGACATGGAAACATACATATGAAGATAAAATAGAATAGGATTATATTTTGACTAACAGACAATATGTACAATTATTAATAATATATTTAATTGATTAGTCACACATAGTGATCATCATTTAGTGAAATGTAAGCTGTGTGTGTTATGGTAAAGCTGTAAAGTCAAAAATTATTATAGTTGATATTTCTAATTTTCAAAAATATTTTAACCAATTTCAAATCATTTTGAAATATTAACAAATTTTGATGATGGCTTTTACTTAAACAATTTCAGTAAGAAGGTAAACTGATGCTGTAATAAGGACTGCAAATAACTAATACAAAAAAGGAGCAATTTTTCAGTATATTTTCAACTGAGAGAAAATAATGCATAAAGAAAAGAAGAAATATGAATTTTTTTTTAAAATGATCCATTTATTTAGAAATATATGAAATAGAATTAATAATGATATATACCTCTAGAAAAGAAGTCAATAATATTGCACATTATCTCGGTATTAGAAAGTTATTTCAGCGATTAAAAAAAAAAGTTAATCTTTTACTAAAAAGGACGAAATGACATCATAAAATATAGAAATAAAGGGAGCAGGAAAACAAAGTAGCATCTCTAATTGTCGGGTTATTTATTTTTTTGATTTTTTATTAGTATTTTATATGAAGAATGGAATCTTCCGGAAATGAAGCAAATGATGAAGTAAGAGAAATTATTGACAGAGTTGTATACAGTAAATCTTTCAAACTCCATCCACTCTTAAAATATATGGACAAAAACATGTGAAAAAAAGCAAATGATCCCCAAAGATGTATTTTTCTTATTATTTGGTCACATCATCTCATATTTTAGTATTTAACCATAGCAAACTATTGTAGTTTAATTAAGTACAATATTATTTGAACACATTCATAATTTGATAATATTATCTTTGATAAATATGCTAAAGATTATAAGTATTTATTTTTATATTTTTAGCTCAATATAAATTTAAGCTCAATTAACATGTCAAATTCTTCTCTTTTTTTCTACTTCACATGAAGAAAAAAGAGAGAGCAGTGTAATGATTAGTATTCGTGCTTGAATTTATTAATTAATGTGTTAATCTTTAATCGAATTTGAAGTTGAATCAAGTTAAAGTAATTAATTAATAATTTATAGCTTTAAAAAATGATTAATAATAACTTTTAACATATTTATCCAAAACTATAATACTAAAGACATGGCAAAGATCTAGGCTAACCAATAGTGGCTGGTTCTGCCAGAAATGTATTTCCGTATCATTTGGTGAGTTTTTTTTTATATGTCTTTATCCATGTCTGTTAAGAATATAGCTGTATTGAATAAATCACACTATAGCAGGAAAAAGAGTGTTAAATGAATTATATTTAATAATTGATATATTAATCTTTAATTGAGTTTAAAGTATACAATTTAAAAAAAAAATTAAATAATAATTTTTATTAAAAAAAAGAAGTGAGTATTCAAATAATTGCTGTATTTGTGATTTAAATTGTAGTAAAATTATATAGTGAATATCTAATGATTAAAATATATCACATGATTGGAGGAAGTCATTAGTGATATTAATGTTTAGAAAGATTAAAACACACAAATTAGAATACCGAACTACCAGTTCTAAACAAAATCTTTATTAAGATTATTACAACTTTGTATTGAAAAATTTGGATTTCTACCAATCAAAAGTATAAGTTGGATTTAAAAGTGGTTTTAGCACATTAGATCATTTCCAAATATTAAGAGAAGTTATAGAAAGGACTAATTCTTATTCTATTTGTTCACTATGAAACAGTAGAGATTGATGTATGCAAATTTTTTATTTCCATGGTCTATAAACATAAAATTAGTAGGGTAATAAATAATCTATTATTTATGTAGTGCAAACTACATGCATTCGCCCGTGAGCTAGTGCATGTAAATTTATAAAAGCACCTGACTGGAAGTCTGTTCCTTCTTTAAAATTATTAGTAGTAGATGGATATTATAGTGACATATTACAGTCATATTTTTTATTTTCAAAGATAGTACGAACCTACAACAGCCACAAGTGATATATAATATCGCTATAAGCTTTCAAATTCTTTAATTTTATATTTTTTTAAAAATTGAACGTCTATCTCATATCTTCCTAATTATGTTTCTATTTTTCAAAAATCAAATTAGTTTGAATTTAGCTTGTGTAATCTAAATTTTATGTTCCTGATTTCAGTATTTAGTGGTATCTCATACCACTTGTTTAAATAACTGCAAAAATTTTTCCATCATTTGCAAATTATCACTATTTTTTTTTTCTATTTTTTAAGACAAATATAAAACTAATGGCAATAATAGTAAAAAACAAATTTATTCTATTACCACTGATTATAAGAAACCAATCAATTGAATTTAGTTAAACAAATGCAATTTTATTTTCTTCATTTTCACAATTTTATGGCTATATTTTTAAAATGTTTTAATACATATTATAAATAATGCTTATAATAAAAGAAATGAAATTTGGAATGATATTTATATAAAACAAATATTCTTTTTACGAGTAATATGAGATATTGCTTGTAGTCTGTAAGTTTCTATACCGCAGTATAGCTGTTGTGAAATAATTAGAAATTGTTGTCTTTTAGCTAAGCTAAATATGCATGTATAATAACTGACCATCAGCCAGATTTACTGTGGTCATGCTATCAATAAAAAAGAAGCTACTTCTGATCCTTAAAATTTCCACATTTAACTTGTTTTGAAGTCAAAACCCTAGTTTTCTGAGCAAGATAGGCAGATGCACTATTTTCCAGACACCATTTTTATCTTCTTACAATAATATTTTCTTTTTTTGATTCTCAATATTGGGGATTACAGTTAATAAGTTATTTATACCATAAAATATTAATGTAATGCCCTCCTATTTTTCAAAATTTTTCCCAAGTTCTGCTCTCAGTATTTTATACTTGATAATTTTTATTAAGGTCAAATCTGAACAGATATTTTTAAAGGAGACATATTCTATATATTATAACGGTCGGATGTTTTGGAGATCAATAGAGTCTTACCGTATCTACCGTACAGGGCGCCACTAGGCCATTTGAACCTAGAAAATCTATAGAGTAGGCAGATACGCGCTGTTAAGATCTAACCTTTACATATATATGGTTTATTCCGTTCGTCAGCCCAATGCCACTACCTCAGTGAGACGTAGAGATTTACAAAATATAAATTCTTAAAATATTTTTTCAATATTAACAAAAATAAAAGAAGCCACTGCCAGTAATTAACACACGAACATTTGTTAACGCACATATAAATAAAATTGAGGAACAAAATTTATTATTTTAGGTTGGTTATTAATTTCTAAATTTAAATTTTTACTTTAAACAATCAGCACAGATGAATTTAATAATATTTTTAAGAGTATCGAGTATGAATAGACTACATAGATTGCATTTGAAAAGAAAATATTCTATACCTTATTTAACCTTAGGCCAAAAGTTCGCAGTCAAATTAACGTCAATCTATCTGAAACATCGATGTATTCAATGCAGCATGAATACGACAGCACAAATACCATACTGTCAGGAATGTAAGCATGGTTATAGAAGACATTGACACTCGTCCAGTACAGGAATACTACATCTATCTGGTGAGAAGAACAATAAAAAAAAACTCCATAGGAAGGGACTGCATTTTTCGTCTTACTATCCCATTCCATAGGCTAAAAAGGGGTGATCCAAGAAGCAGGGAATACCATCTGTCTCCGATGGTCAATAAGAAAGGCTTATTTCGCCCGAATGCAGCGTATAAGGTGATCCTGCACGTAGCGGACCTCATGCTACATTTACTAATTACACCAGTATATCCGATCCATTGACCCATTTTAACTATGAAACAACCTAAGATTTACCCTCCCTTAATTAAACTAATATAACTTTACAAATCTTTGCAGCCATTAACGCCCGACTTAAATTTAGCATTTATTAAGTTTAATTTAACGGAAAAAAAGCAAAAATCATAATAAAACTTAAAGGAACAAAAAAAATAAATGGGAATGATTTTTAGCAAACTCAAATGTATAAAAATTAAACATTAAATTATAATTGATTTCAAAAGTCAGATTAAAGTTCATTTAAAAAAAAAAAAAAATTAGGTTTAGCTTGTTAAATCTTGGAAAGTTCTTAATTACTTTTTTATTTTAAATTTTTCCGTTTATATCTTACAGTAGAAGAGCTCCCGGTTCCTGCTGCCCACGAAGTCTTTATTTGAAGACCGGTCTGTCTGAAGGTGGCCTTAGCTGGTTCAATCCTGGTATTATTTTATTGCAGAACCCCGATGATTCGGGGTCTGCAATAGTACCGTTCATAATTCAACAGCCATTTCCTTTGAAATAAAAGAGAGAGTGACAAGTGCATCTTATCACCCTTCTCAAAAAAAATCAAGCTGGAACTTCTCTTAATTTGGAGATTTTTCTTTTTATAGTAGTCCTTCGGATTCATTTAACATGGTTTCCTGTTCCAAATTTTCGTTAAGGTCCGAGCGTTATTTGTTGCTTCTATTGGACATCTAAATTTTTTTTGTTCTCTTATCTATATCTTTCATCTGACTTTTTTATATAAGAGCCCCAAGGGCTAGTTTGCTTTTCGTTTAATTTATAAAACAATCATTTCCATTTATTGAGATTACATAGGAATCTTTTAACAAAAATATTTTATCTTTAGATCTTGTACTTTTTTTATAAAAAAGTATGTTCAAATACTTTTTTATTTTATTTTAAAAAGAAAATAATACTTTTAAAGTTTTCATTCCATCTGTGCGATATATTATATACGTTAAACAACTTTTAATTTTCAGTTTTTAAGTTAAGTTTTTTTCTTTTTAAAAAATCTATTATTATTTATAATCTTTTTATTTTAATTTAAAATAATGTAACGGCATATTATATACCGTTACAATATGTATAATAAAATTGGTTAATCAAATACACACAAGTTTTGCAAACAATATTCGTTTATATATAGTAATTAGTTTTATCATTACATTTTCTGACACACTATTTGTAATCTATAATATAAATGTTTACTTTTTCTCAAGAACTTTATTTTTTTCCCTCTCTCTCTGTTGAATAGAATCTTGCATTTCTAATTTAAATTAATAAATGATACTGTGTCAGTGTTTGGGAAAGGGAAGAGGGTGATATTAATCTTTAGGGTCATCTGATTATGCTCTTATTCCAGAATGAAATACCATATAGTGCCAGGTAATTGCTGGTTTTCTCTATGCATTGATATATATGACTAGTTATTTATTTATTTACAGGTTTATGTATGGTTTGATTAACCAATTTTGTTATATATTTTTAATCATATTTTAATGTCTGTCTTGAATATATTATTTAGTAATTATCTATATATGTGTTCAGATTTTTTATGGAGAATTAATTTTAAATCATATTTCAATTTATAGAAGCATCTCTCTGTCTAGATATTTTTTGTACTATAAATCATGAGAGCTAAAACACTTTTTGTTTGTTTGTAAAATTTTTAACTCTTTCTCTTTTTTTATATCACTAATGAAAGAATCGTTAAAAAATTCATTATGGTTTTATAATACAGTTCATACCAACAGAAAAAAAAAAACTTTTTAATATTTGTCTTAGTAAAAAATTGAAACTACTGCATTTCTTTTTTTTTAATTTTCATTTAATTATTTCATTTAATCACTTTTTGAATAACAATTCTTTTTCTGTCATTTATATTTTAATCTATCTCAGTTTTTTTTTTTTTTGGGGGGGTGGACTTTTAATTTGCCACACAAACACTGTAATTGAACAATCTATCCACCTCACTATTTTTTTTTCTATCCAAAAAATTGGAATTTATTTTTATTATAAGTATCCTTTACTATTTATCGCTTTCGTTTTTTTATTTGAAAATAAGCATCAGCTCCTTTCTCTATAACTTTCCCTTAATTTAAAATCACTTTTAAATTAATTATGTAAGTTATATCTCTACAAATGCTTTTTTTTTTTTATATCAACATATTTTACATATCTATAACTTAATCCTGTCCACCTTTGAAATATCCCTGTCATTTTTCTGCCTATTATCTTCTAATTGTAAAATTATTTATTGACATTCAATTTCCAAATCTAATAGATTATTTATATTTGGTATACAATTAAAACGATGGTCAAAATTTTAATAATTTTATTCACTCTTGGATAGTCTTAACAAACTTTATGAGTTCTCTAATTCGCAAAAGATATTTACTTAATCCTTTTTTATAGCATGTTGGTGTTAATTTCTTTAGTTAAAGTTTTCTTTAGTTGAATTTGCTTTTATTCCTCTGTGCAAGTTAAAAGTGATGGCTAATATGATATAGGATATTGATAATTAAAAAAGAAAAGATTAAACATAGATTTTTAATACATAAAACTGCAAATATAATTAATAAAAATATTGAAACTAATTATTTAGTGATAAATTTTAATTAAAGATTAGTTTGTTATTGCTTGTTATCCAATTGACAAAAGTAATTTTTTTTATAAATATAATTTGTAATTTTTTGCATAAGTTTTATTTTTATGCTACTTAAAACTTTTTCTAGATGAAAGGCATGCAGAAATACCTGTTACGGGAAACATAAATAATAACGCTGATATAGGCGATGACTTGGCAGATGTAAGCAGTAAGTATTGAGAATTTTAGTGTTGTTGTTTTTTTGTAGAATTACTATTTTTAAAATAATTTTAAAAATTTGTTTTAAATAATTTTTGGTGAAAATTTAAAATAGTACAAGATTATTCCATGTGAAATCATCCAATTTGTAACTAGTTGATTTTTGTTTTCAGAGCCAATGTTTTAGATAAGGTCATGGATGCAACAATAAATTTTATGGGTTTCTATTAAAATTGTAATAAGAATTAGATATAAGAGAAATAAAAGAAACATGAGTTTTATTTAAGGGATTTTCCATTATATGTTTGGTCTACGCACTGAACTCACTGCACCATCTTTCCTTACGATTGATTGATCCATCCTATTTCATAGTTAATGTCATTAGCTTCTATCATATTAACTCTTGTCACTTATAGTTGTGTAAAATGTAAGCATTATAAATTTTATTCATTGGAAAAAGTAAAATCACTATGGAGAATAAAGTTGTTGTTTTTTTTTTAGTTATTCTTCTCAGTATTACAATTATGAATATAATTAACAAGAGAATTTATTTAATGGAGTTTGCTTAAAATATATATATATATAAAATTGATATATAATTCCAATATACATAAACCAATTTTATTTATACATTTTTGAATTTTTTTCTTGTAATAATTATGAACTTATATTTGTTTGCATATAATATTTCCAATTATAATTGTTGTTTTTTTTAAAAAAAAAGATCAAATTTGTGTTTTAATATTTTTATATATCAAAGTATAGTGACATTACTTATGGATATTCCAAATAAAAATTGTTGATAAGTCTTCTGTCATTTAAGATTTTTTAATATTTAGCTACAATTCTAACCTCCAAAATTTGACAATAAAATCTCCTGTCATAAGCAATGAATTTTTTATTTTAGTTTATTTTACATGCAAATTAATCGACTATTAGCTTAGAGATAATAAAAAAATGACTGTTTTTTTTTTTTATTCATTTGATTATGTAAGTCTTTTTTGTAATACTATATAATGAATAATGGCAATTTATTTTATACTCCGATTAATTTTTTGTATTAAACAAAATCAGTCTATTGTGACAAAAAAAATTTAATGGATTTTTTATATAAGTACCAAGAAAGAGAATATAATATTTTACTAAAAAAAATTTTATTTCATGAAAACAAAAACATTTCAAAATATTTTTGATCTTAACCAAAATTTCATTGTGCAGGGTATATTTTCACAAGAACATTTATAAGGCATTTTCAAAATAAGAATTAGTAATTGTGGGTGATTCTTTGTCTTTGGTATCTTTAAATACAGTTGACTATTATTTATAAATAATTGTATAATTTGTAATCACTACAAAGACAAAGTTGCAAAGGTAAAATTTTATAAAAATTTAAAATACAATAGAAAACAATAAAACTGAAAATATGGTCATTATCATTAAAAGAAAATGGTACTGATACATATGACAGTCCAGCCCGCTTGATGGTGTTGTTGCTAGCCAAAAGTAGTTGAAAATATTATCAGGCACAACTTCTCAATTGCTATCAGTAATTGAGTGCTAGCAATTGAGTCTTTTGGCTAACGGCAGCCTGCAGCATCCTACCATATCAGTTAGCTCTGATACGTGTTATTTACCCTCTATATGAATGCTGACATTTAACATATTGCAACTTATTATGATAGGATGTGAATAATTTTAATGACGAAAAGTGAACCAATATGCACTCAGAAGTAATTTTTTCAAAACTGAACGAATTATTGTAAGGTCCTCCAAATTGTCATTGTCACATTGTACCCAGTGTCACGCCCCTCCCTGTAAACGCTTTAAAATTAGGAAATATGGCGATTCGGCATACCCGAATCTAAAGTCTCATAGCTTGCGTTTGAAAAAATGGCTGCTTGTGAAAAAAAGTATTTGTTCATGCTGTCTCTATTGCCTAATATATTAAATTACGGTTTGCAAAAAAAATAAAAGAACATTTATTACCAAACCAAAATAAATTGTTTATTGAGGCGTTGTTTATCAACCAAAAATAAAACTATGTTTGAAGTAATCAAATCAATGTTAGTGAATACCAAAAAAGTTAACAAATGAACATTTTGCAAACATATTAAATTACTTTCCAAAAAAAAAAAAAAAAAAACCTAACCTAAAGGAACATTTCTTGCAAAAGAAAAAAATATTAGCTATTTTAAAAAACAGCTAAAATAAAGGAACATTTATTATAAAATAAAATAAAAATTGCTTCTTAATTGAAAATCTATAAAATTAGTTTCAAAAACAATAAAAAAGTGTAATTTTAAAAAGTTGTCTGTGTATTGTTTATAAAACTATGTTTGATGTAATCAAATCAATGTTAGTAAAAAAAAAGTTAACAAACAAACATTTTGCAAATATATTAAATTACTTTCCAAAATAACCTAACCTAAAGGAACATTTCTTACAAAGGAAAAAAATATTGGTTATTTTTAAAAAAAGCTAAAATAAAGGAACATTTATTATAGAAGAAAAAAAGAATTGCTTATTAATTGAAAATCTATAAAACTAGTTTCAAAAATAATAAAATAATGTAATTTTAAAGAGTTGTCTTATTGTTTATTTGTTAAAATATTAAAGAAAATGTAATGGCCCGGTAATGTTATATTGATGTGTTTTGTTGGAGGAACAATGCCATCAAGTGGGATGGATTGTCATATGTATCAGTACCAAGAAATTCAAACGTTTTAAAAATTATTAACTTTGAATTGGAATTATATAACTTATTATCAAAAATTTACATAATAAAGAATTATTTTATAAAAACATAGATTACATATATAATTTTTGTTTTTAAATATTTATTACAAATAATTTAAATAATTTGAAAATACAACTATATATCATATATACAATAACAATGAATGCATATATATTATATTTAATATTTTCATGGTTATATGATGTAAATAAAGTATTTTTTGGATTAAACCATGTATTTTTTTTTTAATTCCCAATGTTTCTAGGAATATCATTTAGCATTGTCAAGGTTAAAGTCTTAATGAAATAAAAATTTTGTTAATTCCCCTATTCTTAATAATCAACCATCAAATACATATAAGAATGATTGTTCTTTATTTCACACTCAATCTTGTTATTACTTAAGTTCTTAAGACCTTAACCTTGACAATGATGAATGATATTTCATCAAAATATTAAGAATTTAAACAAAGTAATATATGATTTATTCCAAAAAATATTATTTATATATATTTACACACACAGATGGTTTAATTTTTCAATCTCTTCTTAAAAGTTATTGCAGTGGAATAATTTATTAAGCTCTACATGTTTTAAAAGAAGTTTTTCCAATTTTATTATGAAAAAAAATGTCAATTATTAATTATCTATTATACATTTTTTATTTATTAGTTATAAAATTAGATTCATATATATTCTTTTAATAAAATCAGTACAATTCATCTGCAGGAAAATTTGGACTCAGATCAACCAAAATAACAAAAGTAATTATATCACAGTAAATCACATTCAAATATTAAGAGTTGTTGTACAAAAAATCAACAAATATGAATTACCATTATGCTTGGGATTTGTAGATTATTAAAAATAAATTGAATCCTGTAAGCATTTCTATAGTGGTTAAAGCTTTCAAATATCAAAGATATAGATCCAGAATATTATCAAATGATAAAATGTATTTGTCACAACACAATGATAGTGATTAGAGTAAATAGTGAGGTTAAAAAAATAAATATTGATATGGATGTCTGATTAAGCTAATTCCATTTTGAAAGAAACATTTTGTTGATTAAAAAACAGCTAAGGGAATAAAAACAAAAGATTCCTTAAGTCAATTGGATTGCAAATGATATGAATAATTCTACAGGAAATCTTCAAGAACTCTTATGTTAAAGTAGGACTAAACATTAAATGATAACATGACTAAAGTAATCAATGGCTTTTTAATAAAGGAAAAAATAAAGATTGATAGTGAATTAGAATTTAATCTTGATTAGATTATTAATGCAAATGGAGTATAATGAGTGAAAATAATTATACAATTAAACTTGAATGGTTTATTTTTAAAAAATAATTTAATATTAAAAGAAACACATCTATCTACTTAAGGAAAATTAATAACTGCAATCAGAAATTTGGATTCTTAATAGATGAACAGTTCTTATATCTCAAACTCCATAGTGAAGTATGAAGAAATGTATATTAAGATGAACAAGAAGCAATTGAAAATATATAAATGTGAGAACAAAGTGGTAATGAAAAAAATTAAGCAGTTGAAATGAAATTGGGTTAAATATGTTATTAAAAGAAATGATAGCAAATGGGAAATTGAAGATTTAAACTAGGTTTTAATGGATTGTAAAAGACCTTAAAAGAGACTACATGTGAGATAAATAGATGAAATAAGGAAATCATGCAAAAAGAGAAGCTATTGATCATAGGAACTGGATTAATATTGACAATATTTTCATCCAATAGTAGCTTAGTAATAGTTGAAAATGATGATATATATTTACAAAATTTAATTTAAAGTTAATATAATTTTTTTCAAAATTGTTGCACAGATACATATTTGTAGTTTGTGGAAAGTAAGATGAGTTATATTATGAACAGAAAATTAAGAGAAAAATGAAAATATTAGTTTAGTGAAATGTAGCAAATTGTTTATAACTTCGATACAATTTGTTATACAAATCACAAAAAGAACACAGTTAAAAGCCATAAGATTCCCACTTAATAATAGTTGTTTAAAATAAGACTAATCAATTTTGGCGTATTTATAAATATGAATAATAATTAAAAAAGCATGTCATCTATAACGTGACATTACTTTTAATAAGCTTGTAGTTACAAAAATGCACACACAGAGCGTATCAATAGCTCAAATAAGCTCTTAATTAATAAGTGCTGTATGAGATTTTAAATATTTTCTCATACCCACTTATTAATTAAGAGCTTGTTTGAGCTATTGGAACGCTGTCTGTGTGCATTTTTATAAATATCAAATTTCATTGTACTTCTGAACTATTTGTAATGAGTAATTTAATTCTTTGTTCTAAATGTTTCTTTTTCTTAGCTAACGTCACATGATAGAAATTAGAAGATATGACATTTGTTATATTTAGATTCAAATTCTGATCACTATGTATTATTTTAGCCATACTGTCATTTTTACTAACAATGGGAATTGTATTCTTTTTGTCTAATTATCTCGAAGTTTTGTGACATTAGTATTAAATTGTTGTGATCTTTAAATTTAACATCGGGCAGAGCATCTGACTTGGAATTGGGATATTCCAGGATTGATTCTGGCATTTGAACTTCTTATGAACTCCCAAGCAACAAAGCCATGTGCGGTTTTTTATTATTATTCTCCACAGTTCCTTCTATAAGTTTTGAAGTTGTAAAAAGTTAGATTAAATATCTGCCTTTTTTTTTTTTTTTGAAATTTTAGCAATATCACTTTCTATGATACATTGATTACATTGGCACATATAATGTCATAGTTATTTTTATATATAATATTTTTTGTTTTCTTTTATTTTGGATTTTTTTGATAATGGTTGTTTTTCTTCGTGATTTATCATAATTGATTGACTTATCTTCATTATATTTAGCTTTTTAGGTAAGTTTATGCAAGTAGACACTGCACAGAGTGAAATTAACTTTTATAAGAAAATATCGAAGTTCTAAATTCAAAATGCATGATTTACCTATGAAATTTGTTTAAAATGTTAAATCACAAAAATAATCCAAAGACTATAATTTCTATATCACATTCATTATAAAGAAATTGATTTATTAAAAAAATCAAGTCAAAACATATTTGTACATATATGATAAACGAATAACTATAATAGATATAAATTTTCTACTGTGTGTGATATCTAAAAGCAAAAAATTGTTGATTCTACATTAAAATTCATTTTCAAAACAAATGAAAACAAAAAAATAGCCATACTTATAATATTGAGTACAGTTTCTTTAACTATTATGAAATAGTTAAACATACTTATAAATAATATAATATTCTTTTAACACTTTCTTTTGCGAAAAAATTAAAATTTATCAATTTAGCTATGTCAATAATACATAGTGATTCACAAATATGTATAGTATCTTAAAGTTATTAAGTTATTCTATTTTCAAGTTTGTTTTAAAAAAGATAGGGACAGAAAAAACATGCTGATTGCTTCTAATGTTTGGGCACAATTGATTAAATCATTTCATATTGACATTTCTCTTTTGTGAAAATGTTAAATTGATAAAAAAAAAATTAGTTCTTATTGACTCTCATCTCTGTATGAAATATAACAAAAAAAATTGAGTACTTTTATTTGGATTATGGATTGTGGGCAGCATTAAAAAATGGTGCAATTTTTATTACTGTATGGATTGAATACTCATTTTTCAAAATCCTTGATTTTTGATTCCATAATTATAACAGTAAAAAGAGAAAATTGCTTCTATATTATTGCTGTAAAAGATTATTAATTTGAAGAAAAATAAATTTAAATTCATTATTTATATATATTAGCAGTAATAGAATATTCACTATTAAAAATTATCATTTTTATATTGTGTTTCACAAATTATGGTACGAATGTAAGAAGTAATTGGATATAAGATAAAAAGAAAAAATGCTTAAAAATATTATTATTATTGTTGTTTAGTGCAGATTATTATTTATTAAAAAATTAAATGGTAATAGAAGAGAGATCATAGACTTATGGAGTTTGCAGAAAAAGAAAACTTTGTATTAGGATATTTTTTTTTTAACTAAATGTTAAATGGATATAGAAGCATCCAAATGAGGGTACAGCAGAATTGAATTATATTTTGACTAACAGAAAATACGTATTTTAAGATTGTAATGTTGTTCTTAATAAATTCAACACTGATATAAGTTAATGGAAAACTAGAGGAACAAAAATTAAGAAAAACAATTTTGACATTTGATATTACTAATCTTCAGAAGTATTTCAATGAATTTAAATTAGAACTGCAAATCTTTTTCAAATATTAAAAGGTTTTGAACATGATTCAGATTTAAATGAAATTAACTGATACACTTTTAAAAACTGCAACAAAGATAGCTAGTGTAACAGCAATTGACCAATAAAACTTCTATGAGACTAGAGAATTTATGAAGAAAAGAAGGAATATGAAGATACATAAAAATGATGCATTAAGAAGGATTGAATATCTTGAATTTTCTAAAATGATGAGAAAAGACTTGATAATGATATAAGAAAATATAATTGTAAACTAGAAAGGAATCTGCCGAAGAGAATAAAAGTCTCAAGAGTATAAAACAACATCTTGGTATTGGTAGGAAATTTATTTTTGCAATAAGAAAAAAAGATGGAACTATTACTAAAAAGAGAAATATCATCGTGAAATGTGTAGAAGAGTTTTATCAAGAATTATATAGTAATAAAGAATAAGAAAAAGTTTCTTTTAAAACTACTATATTTTCTGAATTGACCAGAATTTTTAGGAAAAAGTGAGACATGCAATTAAATTTATGAAGAAGAGCATTTGATTCTATAGGCATTTCTTCAGTGATTAAAGCATTGGATCATCAAGTTTATAGACCCAGAATATTTTCGTATTCTGAAGAATATTTATAAAAATGCAATAGTAACAATTAGATTACTTAATGATACTAAAAAGATTAACATTTAGAAGTATGTATGACAGGGCAATTCCATATCTCCAATACTTTTACTGTAGTTTTGCAAGAAGTAATTTGTGGATTAAAATGAAAAGTTAAATGAATGAATGTAAATGGAGATTATTTAAGTCATCTAGATTTTTCTGATCATTTTTGCAAATAATGCTTTAGAGCTTCAGCAAATGGTGCATGTGTTGTTAGATGAAAGTAAGAAAGTAGGATTAAAGGTAAATGTTAAAAAGATTAAGGTCAATGGATTTTCTCAAAAGAAGAAGATAAAGATGGCTAATGTTGAGTTAGAAGTTAACGATTACAAATATCTTGGTCAGATTATTACTATAGATGGAAACATTTGGTAAAAATAACTTCATTTTAAAAGGAAATTCGCCTGTGCATTTGAAATGAAAATATTTTAATAAATATGTGTTAGCAGTTCTTACTTATGGATCTGAGATTTGGACATTTTTCAGAAGAGCAATACAGAAATTTTAGATCACTCAATGAAATATGGAGAGATGTATGTTATGAGGAACAAGAAGAGATTGAAAATGACATACATAGGTGAGAGAACAAACAGGTGTTACTGAAGTCATTTAAAGAATTAAAAGACAAGTGGAGTATTGTTAGAAAAGATGATAATAGATGGACAGCTTAAATCTTAAAATGGATTCCAAGAGATTATAAATGACCTAGAAAGAAACCACATGTGAGATGGATAGATGAAATAAGGAAATGTGCTTGGATGATGTGGAAAAGAGAAACTAGAGATCGGAGAAGATTGATTGAACTTGAAGAAATCTTAATCCTGCAGTGGATCAATAAAGTTTGAAAATGATGATGATGATTTGTATAGTTGTTTTTAAAATAAAATATTTGTTTATAACTGTTAAAATATTGGGTCAAATTTGTAAATAAATCTTTAATATTATTTTTTGCTCTATATCACCATCCATGTATCATGCATTCTTCCTCATGACTAGTTGTTTTACATGTAAATAATAAGGTATTTGTAAGTAACCATTAAATATTTCATTTCAAGCAAGGTTATAAACTATTCATCAGGTTTTCTATCTTTAATTTATCCTTTAACCAAGAATATCTAGATATACATTATGGGCCAGCAACCTGGACAAAACATTGCTTTACCCTTTGATAAAAATGTTAAAGTTTATTAAGTATGAATTTCTATCCAAGTCATACTGTGACAGGCAAATACATAATGATTCACTGTGCTACAAATCTTTTTTTTACATGTATATTATATATACAAATAGTAATTTATAAATAGTATTTATAATATTTTATAGAAATAAATTATAATATTGGAATAACAAATCAAACTCTTAATATCATTTATTTTTATGAAATATAAATAAATTATTTATAAATTGCTCGTTTGTTTTTAATAATATTGACATTAGAAGGCGTTGCATTATTGTGTCCAGTATTTGGAAATTAAAAGGTTATAATTTTCAATTAATATTACATATATCTTACTGCTATTTTATTTAAAATAAATATTTTATAGTTTGGTTGATTTTAAAGTTGTTAAAATGAATAGCAATTAACCCTACCTTTATAAACTAGATTACAAGCTGATTTGAATAAGGCTGCATGGATATCTCCATTGATTTAAATTTAACTCATTGTCTAGTCTAAACATCCATTTAAGAGCATGGAAAATGTGATTAATATTATTTACTATTATGAGTAGGTCTTAAATAATAAGTTACTTTTTTTTTTAGTGGATGATGATGATCCATTTGATAATGACTTAGTTGACAATGAAAAGTCTATCAATAAAATTAAAGATGTTTATAAGGTAAGTTTATTTATTTAAAAAGGAAAATTAAACTTATGTTAAGTTTTTTGAATAGTTGTAATGGTATGTTTTTTCTGATATTATATTTATAATTTGTCTTTTCAGACAATTATTTTTTAATCAAGAAAAAATATACTTGAATAAAAAATTATACTTTTATATTCTAAACCTCACATCTAAGTTTACAAGCATTGCTTTAATGCAAATATTTTTCTTTATTATGTATATTAAAAGTCATGTATATAGAATAGATTTTAAAGTGTTTTAAAATCTTAACAATAAATGTGAAACTAGAATGTATTATAATTTTTTTATTTTAAAATAATACTATTTTCAATAAAAGAAACATTGCTATAGAAACCAGTTGCAAATGACTGGGGGAGGGGTAAACAGTAAAATTGCATTCCAAGAAACTGGGGAAAATTGTAACTACTTCGTTGTCATGTCTTTTATTGTATAGAAGTCAATAAAATTTTGTAAGGATTTTTAAGTTAATATCATGCATTTTATGGAATAAAAAACCCTCCAGAATTCTTTTCTTAATCTTTCCAGTATTATAGCTGAGTATGGAGCCGTAGGCAAAGAAATGCTTTAAAATTAACCTTGATTCTGCCAATCTATTCATCACTATTCATTCTGAAGAAATATTTGACATTTACTTGCTACAAAAGGAAAACTAATCATTAAAAGTGATTATCCTATAGAAATATACTTCTATAAATTAGTCTGCGAATCTCCCTATTTTAAATGCTCAGGAAATTGCAATGGTATTTCATAGAAAAACTGCTGCGGAATGGACCAAAAGAGGCTAAAATATTATATTGCCAGCAGGCATTAAAATTTAATGATTAATGGCCATATTCCACATTTACGGACACAAAATATATATATTAGCTTACAAACCCATTAAGGTAATTAACTGAACTTTCTATAGCTCTTCTCAAAGAGTTATTGTAAGTTGCAAAAAAAATTTTTCCTCTCATGCATGATAGTCATACTTTTTTTTTTAATTTTGTAAATACATTTTATTAGTATTATCATATAATTCTATTCTTTAATTAAAATTATTGTTGTTAATAATTTTGTGGTTTGTCATTTCTCATCTGAATCGAAACTGATTTTTTATTTTATTAATGTAATAAAGTATTAGGTAGAAAGTGGTGACGATCAGGAAATATAATTGAATCTGCATGAAAATTGTTTTTATGTGGATTCAGTTTGATCGTTGATTGTGACTAATATCACTTGTCAATTAAAATAAGTTGCATGTAATCACTCCAGTATTAATTTTCTTTAAATCCCCTAGACAAAAATTAATTTGCAAATATTGTATTCTTATTTCATTTTATTGTTAACTTGATTATTACCAATTATCAAAAGGGCGATTACCATTACAATATATAATCTTTCGAGCTTTTGCACAGATAAAGAATGAGCATGTCTTGTCTGTAATTTAGCAATAAGACTTTTATAACTGAAAGGGAATTTGAATAACTAAATATATCCGAAGGAGATAAATAAGGATGACAGTACTCAATTATCATAAGAAACAATTTCTATTCTAAATAAATCAAGATAAAACTATTGGCTTGTCTGCTAATATGGGAATTGAAAAATTCTGTACTTTTTAATACTAAAGCATAATCATGAATATTACTTGAATGGACTGGATAAATATGAATGATGATCTTCACTTAGAGAAATTGTTTGTTTAAAACAATATATATATTTTTTTATATTATCTGTTATAAGAATTCTAAAATTAACATTTTTTACATATACATGTTCAGGAGTGTTCTCTGCAAGTCAGGAATATGTAGATAGAAAGTGAATTATGATTCAGTTTGCAAGTTCCTATAATTTTACTAGCACTTAATGTCAGTCATCTTTAATTAAATATATTAAAGGTTATTAAAAGATACTTACTAAGCTAAAAAATTGTATTTCTCTTATTAAATATAAACACATAATATTGTTAATTTAAGTCTACCATCTTTTCTTTACATTTGCATAATATATTAAATATATTATAAAACTTATATTACATTTTAATACTTTAAACTAATGAATAAATTCATTAGTAAAAAAGCAAAGACTTGAACGATATATTTCTGATTGAATCAAGATGCTAATGCATGTCACAAATCTCACTGAATATCATTTTTCATTATTTATCTATTACACACAACAAAATTCGTTTTATAAGTAATATAGTTCTTAATAACACTCAACAATGGTGATCATTATTTTGAGATAAATATGTTGCTAATTATTAATAATCATTTTTAATGGAGTCGTCTAAAACAAATCCAGAATGTCATTTGATATATCGTTAATTCTTTGTAGTTTATATTGAAATACATGTAATTAGGAGTGATCTGTTTTAGGTTTCATGGCTAAAACCAAAGTTACCATCTAAAGCAAATATTTCAGGAGAAAAAATATAGATGTAAAACACATAAAATTAATTGCTCTATATACTCTATAGTTTAAAGAAAAATAAAATTTATTTTTTGAAAATATAAAATTAAAATGTAAACTTATATATATATCCTAATAAAAATTCATAGATCATTTATTTCAGAATTTTCTTGCTTGATAATATTCATCAATGATCCTATACATGTTAAAAGTCTCGTCATGCCCTGTAACATTACGTAATTCAGTAAACTTTACTTTGCTGAGAAGAATTTTTCCTCAGCAATAGTACTCATACTAGAAAATGGCAAAAATTTTTCAATATTTTCACAATGATTTATTCACTGACACTACATTTGCTTTTGATTGATCCAAATTAACAAGAAGAGTGATCATTAGTTTTGTAATGTTACAATGCAAATTGCCCAAACTGAAATTCTTTTCACTATCTATTTACTTTTTAATTCGTATGTTTAAAATAATGTAGAACTTCAATTTAATCATATCATATTCAGAATTTCAATTGCCACCATTTTACAGCTTTCCTTTTTAGAAATTTTTTTTTTTTTTCACTTCACTACTAATCAATGATTTGACATTATTTTTCTATCTCGTGATTACAATTAATATTTGCAGATATATGAAAAGAATTTAAAAAAGAAAAACCAAACAAATAAGCTCACAAAATATAATAATAATGTCTAACTTTTACTCAAAGCGAAAGTGATATAAAAAATGTATGCACTTAGTTTCTATTTCAGCTAGTATTGCATATTGTAAAAAAAAATATTTCTGGTTAATAATATTTATCAATTTAGTTCTTGTAATTTTACAGGATTTTTTTTGTCGGACATTGATCAACTTTCAAATTTTACTTTTATGGCATATAGCTAAGATTATTTCAATATGCACTTCTAGGAGATTATCTTTAAGTTAAAAAATTTACATTTTTAACACTAGAAGTAAAGAAAGGTAATGCAAATGAAATTGATAGTTGAGTTTTTAATGTCCACCATTTTTATTGGCTTTCGTTTGATTTTTTTTTAACGAGATTTTATGTTGAATGTTTTTTTTTTATAATTTTAAACATTAATCAGTTATCAAATTCTACATATGTGGTGCATAATTAGTTATTACAGTAAATGCATCAAGAACATTTTTAAAGAAAAATATGTATAACATTTTTATGCTCAGAAATAAAAAAAGTAAGCAAATTAAATAATATTTTTGTAGGGTAATATTCACTATACCACCTCTCTCAGGCAAGATTAGGACTGAGTGCAATCATAAACATATGACCAAAGTCATATGAAAAAAGTGTTTGATCCCCAAGGTGCACATTTTGTCATGAACCAACACCTATCGGTTGGCCCAGATCACAATTTCTTACACATAACTTTATCATTGTTCAATACATATATATAGATAGCAATTCACAACAGCTTAATTAATAAGTGTCGAACTACTGTCCTCATAACTTTGATACAAATCAACTTGATGGAAATATATTAATAATTTTATTAATCATTTATTAGACTAAAGATTATTCACATAATGAATAGTGTTTCTGTAATGTAATATTAACTACATGACTCTCACGCAATATAGGGATTGGTTTCTATTCGCTTTTAACAATTTCTGGAGTATAATCCTAAACATTATGCTTCAAGGGGATGTTAATAACCTTAACTCATGGAGGTTTAATTAAAAGGAGGAAAGGAAAGATTTTGAGAAATTCAGCTCGTCAGATTGCTTGAGATTGGCATATTAATAATAAAAGCATACATATAGAATCAAGTAATAAATATATATAAATAATTGACCACACCAAAGTTAAAGAAAGTTAGAGCATATGAGATAGAATTAGATTTATCAAAATATTTGAAAGCCATTTACATATTAGACAGAGATGTAGGTAAGTAAGACATTAGGAGAAATCTTGATAATAGGGTTCAAGATTAGTTAGACTAACTTTAGTTTCAGGTTGTGGCATGAAAATAGTGAGTTACCTTGACATTTTTTAGAATCCGTTTTAAAAAGTCCGGCTCGTGCATGGCAGTTCAAGGATCCATACGAATTCTTACATGACAGCAAGCTTCTACTCAGCCCTCCAAAGTTCTCAGGTTAGGCTTTTCCTTCTTTCTAGGGCAACAGGATGGTACGGCAGCGGAAGATGACCCCACAAGGGTCGGGAAAGGTGATTGGCTTTCTACTCTATCATCATTTTAAGTTTTAGACCAGCATGGATTATGTTAACAACACAGTTTTCCCAATAGTAGCTATCCCTTGGTGTTTAAAATCAGCCCATTTTATATCCCGCTCAGGTATTTGTGGAATGCTTTTAACTTTTTATTTCTAGCTCAAACTCTAATCTTCGATTTAACAAAATTTTACATTTTCTTTATCCATTGTTTTTGAAGGTGCAATCGTTAGATAATGTTCCAAAAATATATTCAAATCTATGTTTAGAACAAAAGTGCAATCCATTAATCTTATTCCCCATTTTATTTTTAGTAAAAACTTTAATTAAAAATTCTTTCCCAAGATTAAAACAATATTATATTTTTCCCCCTTTAATTTTTTTTGGACAATTAATGGTTGCATCTTCCATCTTGGATTTTATAAAAATATACAGTTTGATTAAAAAAGAATAATTTAAAAGAAAAAGTTTTATAAATGACATATAATAAAATATTTTTAAGATTAATATTTGGTTAGTATGTCTGCTCCTGTAATATATATATATATATCTGAGTCACACCTATGTATTATAATGTGAAAATAAATAAATAATAATAAATAAAAAAATATTGAAAAGCTAACCTTATAAATTTTAGGTGCGCTTCTCGGAAATATATACATGAAATATATATACACAACTAAAGGAGTGGGATGGGACGTACAGTTTGAATTTCGGTTAGTAATTGATGAGTGGATAGAACCATGAAGCTCAATCTTGGGCTAAGATTGACTGCTTCTGTATATTAGGCATTGTAAATACCTCTCATTATCTATATATATATATATACAAACACATTTTTAAAGATTGAATATGAAATTAAAATTTTTTAAAATAGATTTATGTTTATCTAATTGCATATGGAGTATTGTTAACAATATATTTTTTTTGTTGTGTAAAATTTTTAGGATAAATGTATGAAAAGATCTGAACGTATTAAAAGAATTTTTCCTGAATTAGTAAGTATCTTTGAAAATATTTTAAAGATGTGAGATCATTTTTGCTGTTTAATTATTAATGTCGTGAATTTTATGAAATTACATATCACAATTACTTGATTCCAAAAAACAAATAATAATTTGTGATGAGTGAACTAATGATGCATGAAAATGCATATTTATTTTTATATATTGTAATAAAGTTTGGTACTTCTGTGAGTTTTCAAGTAAACCAAGATGACAGTTCATTTTTTTTAATAAATCTACAGCTTTGCCCCCTTCCCCCATGTTTTAAAAAAATGCCTGCTAGGAAACGTATTTAATAATTATACTATCATTGTGGAAAAATTAATTACAATATTTACAGTTTATTTTCTTTGGGGGGGGGGGGGGGTTTAACTTATTAACAGAAAAATGAAATATATATAAATACAATATTTACACTTTATTCTTGTTGGCAGCATACAATCATATCATGACCATTAAAGTGCACTTTTCGGGAAGGCAGGATCCCATACCTTTGGAAATAGTCCACTGCATCTTTCTATGACAGGAAGATCCAAAATTTTTATCATTATGACAATTTACAAAAAAAACTGCTGACAAAAATAAACAAGCATAATTGAACCAAATTATGACAATGTTACGAACATTAATAGAAGAAATATTGATGATTATTAGTGAAACATTGTATGTAAAATATAATAATGAATATTGGAATATAAAGAAAGGATGGATAATGGGATGTTTGATAAGTGGGATTATGGCTTCAAGTATAGTAGATTGGATTGAACAGAGAATGGGGAATTATAAAATGTAGATGATGTAATAATAGTAGGAAAAGAAAAGAAGCATAATGAAAGCATTTAATGAACTAAATAAAAATATAGTTTAATATTAAATTTACAGTAGAAAATAATGAAGAAGGAGTAAAATATTTACATTTATTAAAAAGGATGAGAATGGAGAGATTAAGATAAAGCATTGCATAAAGAATAAAAATGTAAGGGGAATCATACATCCAATATCTTATCAATTTTGGTGTCAGAAAATGGGGGTACTGATAGGAATAAAAGAGAAAAATGATAGGTTTACATTGAATGAAAAGGAGGCAAAGGAACAAAAGTTGCAGATCCAGAAGGAATACATTGAATATGGATATAATTGTAGGGTTATAAGAAATATATTGAGGGATAGAACAGGATATAAGAAAGTTAGCAATAAAAATGAAAGAAAGAATAAGAAATGGATTTCTATTCCATATTCGAAGGAGGTATATATTTAAAATTCTGAATTATAGGAAAGAAAAACTGAATGAGAATATAGGTATAGGATGGAAAAATAGTAAATCATTATAAAAGTTAGTGAGTAATTATAGGAAAGAAAAACTGAATGAGAATATAGGTATAGGATGGAAAAATAGTAAATCATTATAAAAGTTAGTGAGTAATACAAAAATGAGAAATGATAAGAGTGATAAGATATGAATAGTTTATAAAATTATGTGTAAGGGATGTATGATGGTATATATAGGTCAGTCACCGAAAAGTAAGATAGAAAGAGGTAAGGAGCATGATAGAGCAATAAATACGAGAGATATTAAGTCAGGACCATTTTGCCATTTTTTAGAAATAGGGCATGTTATGAAATGTGAAGAAAATATTGAGGTGATCAAATATTGTAGAAATTATAAAGGATAATGTAAGAGACAATGTATATACAAGAAAATAAAGAGAATTGTATGAATTTCTTGACAAGGTTCAATTTTGAACGAAAGTCGATTAGATGGAAATAAATTTGTGATTTAAATATATAGTTGTTTATTAAATTGATTATGTTTCATATTCAGTTCAGGATAATATATTGTGATGATCGCACATACTGTGATCACACATGAATATATTTAATATTAAATACTATAGTTTTTTTTTTGAAAATATACAAATAATTAAAATGGTTAAAATCACTAAAGAAAGGACTGCTTTAATTACTGTAATGAAATAAAAGAGAGGGAAATTAATCGAACAAGATTCTTATCTTTTACCCTTCAAAGTTTATATTTTGAAAATAGAAATATTAAAGGTTAGAAATAGTAGAATCGTATATTAAGTTTAGGATTAAAAATGTAAAAAAAGGAAATATAAATAAAAGGGGAATCAAATGATTTAAAAAGGTGACATTTAGGAGTTTTAAATGAAAGTATAAGTAGAAATTATATTATGATTAAAGATAAAAATCTGCTCTTCAAAATACACATTTTGACTAAATGAAATACATATGTGTGTATAAAGTAGGGGGAAATTTATTGTATGTTTAAATGAAAACAATGTTATTATAAAAAGAAATAAAACCGATGTTGTAAAATATTATGAAATTAGAATTTTAAAAAAAGAAATTTTATGTAAGCTGTAGAAGAAATTTTAAAGTTAAAGGTGTGAAAAAAACCTACAAATTCTGATGAACAATAGATCAAGATAAGAAAGGAATTCTGGAGAAAGACATTAATTAATTTTTTTAGTTAACAGTGAGACTTTGGTGAGAGAACTTGAGTTGAGAAGGAGGAGAGTCGTAGGCCTTTGAGGAGAGCAGACATTGAAAAAAAAACTGAATAAAAAATATCTTCATTTAAGACTGATCAAAAAATTGAATGGATATGAGACAAATCTACTATACGAGTGAATCTTCAAGAATGTGTAGCTAAGGGCCATCACGGTCGCTGGTTGATCCAAACCCACCGTGCTCGTACGGTCACCTCACCACGAAACAACTGCTGGTGTTGCGCCTGCCTGATGATCCTCCTGCCATGCCATTAGCACCCTAGTACTGTGAAGCCACTGCGTATAGGAAGAAGAAATTCCATTAAAAAAAAAACGGAGCCGAAGAACGGTTGTTTCTACTAAAGAAGTGGAGAAATTTCACAGGACGGCCAGCAGAACATTAGTCAATGTCGAAGAAGAAGAAAAAACCTAGGTAACGTAAATGATTGACAAATATATATCACGCGTGCACATACTTTCACATACCATTATATGCAATTGCAATTCCAAATACTAGCAAGATAGACATGAATTAGACTCTTAAATAGTACTTGGAAGAAAGACTATAATTGATAACTTAATTCAATATATTATAACAATCGAAATGCAAGTGAAGATCGAATCTAACCGCAAAAACAATATCTGCAACTACCAGGGCGCCATCTAGGCATTTGAGCCTAGAAAAATTTATAAAGTAGGCAAATACGCGCTGTTAAGATTCCACTTTATTTAAATATTCCGATCGTTAGCCCAAGTCACTAGCTCAGTGAGTAGCAGAGATAATAAAATATAAATTTTATATCTTAAATATAAAAGAATAAAAGCCACTGCCAGAAATTAACACATAAAAATATTTATTTACGCACATATAAAATCATTCTAAATTCGAGGAAGAAGTTTAACCTTTAGATTTTTATATTAACTTGTAAATTTACATTTAAAAAAGATTTCAATAAGTTTAATTTTTATTTAGTGAGTCGAGTATGAATAGACTATATAGGTCTGCATTTG
This sequence comes from Epiperipatus broadwayi, assembly GCA_028023455.1. Lineage (NCBI taxonomy): Eukaryota > Metazoa > Onychophora > Udeonychophora > Euonychophora > Peripatidae > Epiperipatus > Epiperipatus broadwayi. Next base: position 2,163,945 of record JAQFVV010000097.1, on the reverse strand, counting down.
AAAAGAAAATATTCTTTCCCTTATTTAACCCTAGGCCAAAAGTTCGTAGTCAAAACGGCGCCAATCCATCTGATACATTTATGTATTCAATGTAGCATGAAAATACGACAACACAAAATACTGTACTGTCAGGAATGTACATCTGAACAGTAAGTAGAATTAGAGAAGACATTGACTCTCCACCAACAGGAATGTTACATCTGTTGGCAAGTAGAACAATAAACAAAAAACTCCATAGGAATGGACTGCGGTCTTCTGCCGACTTACAAACCCATCCATAGGCAAACAGAAAGTGTGTGGCGTATATATGCAATCCTGCCCGTAGCGGATCTCATACTACATCTACTAATTACACAAATATATCCAATCCATTGAGCCAATTCAACTACGAAACGAATAACCTAAGATTACCCTCCCTTAATATAACTTTACAAAACTATATAGCCATTCACGCCCAACTTAAATTTAACATTTAGATACGTTCGCACAAATGAATTTTATAAAATTTGTTTTAAAATGTTGAGTATAGATCAGCTGCACCGATTCCATGGTCAAAAACATTCCAAATTAAACACAACCGATCAAAATACAAAGTCATCGATAAACGTCACTTGCATAGGGAATATACAAATCCCATTAGCATTCATCGTAAGATGCTGCAGTGATATCGTTGACCTATATATTCTAATCGAATGTGGAAACCACAACATAATCAACCACTAAAGAATCTATGCAACGTCCATACCCAACCTTAAATTTCCTCATTTAAAATTTAAACAATAAATATTAATACAAATAAAATAATAAATGGAAATGATTTTTTTTTTTTTATCAAACGCAAACATATAAAATTAAACATTTTCAATTGATTTTAAACTTAAAAGTCAGATAGAAGTTCATAAGCTTGAACGAAAGTTCTTAGTTATTTTTAAATTTAGAGTTCATGTCAATATAGCTTACAGTAGAAGAGTCCAGGTTCCTGTTTTTTAATTCCCATAACGTCTCCATTGGAAGATAATGTTCTGGAGGTAGCATTAGCTGGTTCCATTCTTGTATCACAGTCTTTTCATTTTATATTTTTTTTTTAAAACAAAAAAAAATGAGAGAGAACGGCAAGTGCGTCTTACCGTTCTCATCAAATCAAGTCCAAAAAAACTCTCTGGAACTCAATATTTCTCTTTTTATAGTAAATCTCCAGATTGAATGAACAAAGACGTCACTAATCCAAATTTTCGTTCGGGTCCGGGCTGAGGCTTGGTGCTTCCATTGGTCAAGCTAAAATCTCTTTATTCTCTTATCTAATTTACTCTGACTTTTTAATTAGACAGCTTTTGGATAATTAATAAACAATCATTTCCATTTACAGATTACAGGAATTATGAATTAATTAATACCTGTTTTTATTTTTACTTACGTTATTTCTTTTTTAAACTATTTTTGTATTTAAATCTTTTTTTATAAAAAAAATACATTCAAATACCTTTTTTTATTTATTAAAAAAAAAATATTTTTAAAGTTTAGCATCTGTGCGAATATATACGTTTAACAAACATTTTAATTTTAGCGTTTAGTTTTTTTTTTCTTTTTAATACACTTATTTTTATATGCGAACTTAAAAGTTTTTATTTCAATTTAATGTAACGACATATTTATATATCGTTACAATATTAAAGACATTCATACGATTTAAAAAAAAAACACACCTAACTATAGCATTCGATTTAATTATTTTATTGTACTTTTAAATGTTTTTTGTAATTTTTTTGTGTTATGTTATTATAGTAAATATTTTATTGATAGATTATTCTATCTGTCTTGTCTCGTTTTTTTTTTTACCATTCCAAATAGTTTAATCTACCCGGAGGGTTTTATAATGAGTGCTTTATTTGAGTAGTAAGTAACACATGTGGATAGTTGTACAGTAGTAATAATCCCATTAAAGTTTATAAATTAATGAAGCGCTGTAACTCTGTAATAAGTGCAGCAGCCAAGAGACATCTGGTTGGGAAAAATAACCTTGTGACAATATTCGTATTGCTATAGGTTCGATCAGGTATGGATATAACATCAGTTATATTTATATGTTCTCTCGCTTGGAGTAACGGAAATAATTCAAGTTCAGATTTATTGTATTATTGTGTTGTTATCATTTTACTGTTATAGATATGTTGTATATTGTCTGAAACAAAATCGTTAAATCATCACGCATTCCGTTACAATATATATTGTAATCTTCTAAAGGGTAACCAAGCAAACGTAAAGTGTAGATCTAAACACAGGTCTACATCAGTATAAGAACTCTTAATGCATTAAATAAACATATAACATAAGATAAATCCTCTTACAGGCTAAGTGAACAATAACTAAATAAGTCCCCTCGTAGGCTAAGCACATAGTAATTAATACATTTTTTTTACAAGATGTGAATAAACCAATAGTTGATTGATAATTCTTTGTTATATTCTACAAACAATAATAATGAGCAATAATAATAATCTCAGGTTTTTAAATATCAAATAATTCTGTTGTATAGAATACTAACTTTGCAATGATAATCTAAAACAATAAAAATAATTTAAGTTCTTTTAACTAATTAGCAGCGATAATACCAATGAGTCTCTTATTGTCTTTACATCCTATCAACACTTTCTTCCTTTAAAATGAGGTATAGAATTATCTAAAGATACATTGTCACCGGCAAAATAAAATTAGCAAAGCTAAAGTGATGCAGTAGGTAAACGGGCATTTTATTGTACATCACCAAGTACTGCAACAACAAAAGCATCAATAAAGTGATCTTATATAAATTTAATTGCATTCATTGTATTAATGTGATAATTTCAAAATAATAAGTATTCTTGTGTACACTTTAAGCACTTAATATTTAAATGGATTGACAGGTGGCAACGGATACAGCAACGTAATTGAAAAATAAAATCGATATTTATTACAAAGATTAAATATATTTTCTTTTAATCTACAATTTAACAAAAGATAAATTATTTACCACTACTATTTACAATAAAATTAAATTAAAGAAATCTTTACATCAATTAATACATAAGTTAGGTATAATACACATATAATTACCAAGTCTGTGATGTATTTAGATTATATAAAGAAATAAAGAGAAATCTTCTACAGTTCGAATTTAATAATCAGTGATACATACTAAGGCTAATTAGATCATCTGAATGTACTAATATAGTTGTAACTAATAATATAATAAGATATATTTATGTCTAAATTAGTGTACAAGTTCATAATATGTAATTTAAATAATATAATATAAAGGAGGATATTATTTTGATCTTAGATAAATAAAGCAGGTGGAGTAGAGAAATACCAACTCAATATTTTATTCAACACACAGTCATTTGAAAATATATAATGAGTCGGGGAATTTAATCACACAAATATTTTTTATAATACACAATTGGAATACCTAAATATTTATGGGCCACAATGGTGAGAAAACAAGCCTACAAAAAGTGGGCAGAGCAATACTGGCTTGACAGTACATCTATACAAGTGTTCTGTTATTATCTAACGCTAACAAGGAAAGGCCTAACAAAAAATATCTAGGCAAAACGAGAAACTATCAACATATAATCGCCACAATAAGTACATGATTAAAAGCAGAAATACCAATAGTGAAAAGAATAACTAAATGACAAATCTTAAACTACATCTACTCATATTTATAACGCATATAGCAAAATATAATCAAAAGACCAATACAAACTTATGCATGAAAGATAAATAAATAGTTCATTTTAAAAAAATTATGATAATAATAATAGAAATTATACACCGATTCAAAGCAAAATATACAATACATATCAAAATAGTAACTTTACCCTTACAAACACTATTAAAGCATATACAAGTCCCCTGCTGCTGTCTCTCAAAACACAATGAACATGAATAAAATCTTTTATATACACCATCTTTAAATACATGATTAAAATGAGATTAATAAAATATTGAAAACACACATTTCGAGCATTATAATAATAAATAAAAGATTTTTAAAAAAAATCTTTAAGCGGTTTCCTCTTCTCTAGAATGAAAATGATTTTCCACAATTATAAGCTTGATTACTTTAATGTTCGCATATCTTGTTTTATTCATTTATGAGCACATTTTCAAGAACGATTCTGAATGATCCCATATATTCATTAAGAGGCTGGAGATTTTTTCATAATAATGAGTTCCCATTAGGTAAGACAATTTCTTTTGAGAGATTTAAAAAAAAAAATCAAGTCAACTTTATAATAGAAGGAGTGATTGTTTAAATTAAAGTACAAATTTTATATACACCTGGGTCTCTTTACGCGGATTTATTTAACGCGATTTTGAAGTTACGCGATTCACGTTTCTCTGGAAATCGAACTTCGATAATGCGCTATTACTTTAAATAATAAATTTCGCGCACTTACGTTATATTGAAAGTAATAGCACATTATTGGAATTCGACTTTCATCTTAGTAATTTCAATATTTTCAGTGCTTTATAACAGTAAGATTTTATGCAATAATGAAATTAAAATCATGATTTCCACATTTTATGTATACACACTGTTGGGTTTGGTCTGGATTACAGACCCAACTAACAGTAAATAATATAAAATAATACTGACACAAGTATTATAATTTAATATGTTTATTATGTACAAATATATACAAACAATATACAGTATACAAATGCATATTTATAAGTTGAATCTTGGAGTTTAACGTGAACTCTGGGTTTTGCCTGCCGCTTCCAGCCACACCTTAAGGCTTGCCTCACGGGTAAGGTCTATGACTCTTCCAGCTATGTAGTTAGCTTGCCTCGAGCTGAGGGTGATCTTAGCAGCATCCGGTCTCTGTGGGACTTGCCTAGCTGCGTAGATCTAAATAGCGTAGTGCTATCAATGGGAGAATGCAAACGTCTGTTTAGGTTAGACACGTTCTTCCCTGATTCTCACAAAAGGCTGACTATTTATACCCAGATCCCTGATCTTATTGAAAATCTTCGGATTCAGCAAGCATTGTTGCTCATTGGCCTGTAATAATCATTGGCTATGCTTTTATCTATACATCAGCCTATTGGCCTGAGGCAAACAATGCTTAATCCGATCAGATAAGGCGGCATCTGGAATAGTCCACTTCTAAGAGAAGGGAGGACTATAACACACACATTAAATTTTACAAGATTATAATGTAAATTTGTTCAAACATTCTGCGTGTTAATTTTGCATTTTAAATCACATTCTGTTTTTGCTTTTTAAAAAAGAACGTAATCAATTATTAATCATTTAGTGTCCGCAAGTTTATTTTTAAAAGGTGAGTAATAGCAGTGGGTACAATTAAAATTGAAAATTAAAAAATTAGAGACAAAAATAAGAATTTAATTTTTAGTTGTTAGATTAATTACTAATTACGTTGTCACCAGAAAACGATTAACACAACATGAGAGTGACGTTGGCGCTAGTTTTATTTCCTCTTGTGAAGAATCTGATTTTTTACCAGTTTGCAAATGAACCTGTTTATCGGCAAATAACGATAATAATTAAAACGTGTATAAAAAAATGTAAATTACTGTAAATTATGCATAAAAATATATTGTTTTTAATAAAATTAAATATTATATTTAAAAAAAGTTTGTCTTGTATCAATTTTTTTCAAATTTGAAATTTTTTATTAGTCATATTTTATTTCCTTATTTTTTTTTTTGCGTGAATTTTAAAGTAATTTTATGTTGGTGCTTTGCTTTTACGCGATTTTTGAAAAATCACAATCCGTATCCCCCCTTTTTCAAGGTAAGTTATGTCTATTTTTGCGCGATTTCATTTGTGAGTGTTTTCTGAGGTACCTATCTATTGCGTAAAACTAGACCCAGGTGTATATCACAATAAAAATGTATATATTAAAGTTGCATCTAAACAAAATAAGTCATATACTTTATATAGGCAGAGTGTAATCGTGATTGATTAATTATAACAGCATAGCATAAATTAATTATATTAAATAGATTGTAAATACAAATATCAGAGCAGACATGTAAGTTCATTATAAACTAATAAGGATCCAAATGTAATTTTTTTACATAATAGGGTATTATAAAACAAAACATATATTCTAATGCAAGTATAGAATAAGCAAGATATAATAAATATAAATTCATAATCATATTTTATTACGAACTATAAACACAGCCATAGATTAATCACCTAAAATCAAGACAGTTCATGGCAAAATAGTATAACAATTTTTTAGTTTCAGATAAAATATTGTAATAAGATGGAATAAAATTGAAAAACTTCGCAAGATAATAAGACATAATATCTCTGACTGCATTGTTGAAGTCTCAACTCCTGTCTTCACAGAAAAATTTCTTTCTTTTTTTTCATTTGTAGAAATTTAGAGAAACTAAAGTAAAATAACACAACTTGAAAAGAGGTTGATTGTTTGGATAAGTTTTTCTTTTAGCAGCACATATTGTCTTGTTCTCCAAAACAATTAAAACTTAATTAACTTGGTTGTATAATTTGGAAAGCAAAATAATATTAGTGTGACTAATTTATAGTGATGATGAAAAAGTGATCATTATATTTTCAAAACTGCCTCTTTTATACTAATGTCTAGAGTAACACGATTCCAATTAAGGCAGTTAACAGAAAGGAGATTATTACAATTGACAGGAATGTAGAACATAAATGATTTACATTTAATTTAAATAATACAGAGAAAAGTGATGTGGTTTTTTTTTAAAAAAAAATGCTATTATTTGTTAATTAAGATATTTGAAATTAAAGTTATCTAACTTTGAATATTAGAGAAGAAAAAATAACTTACTATTTTTTTTGATAGGAATTTAACAACAGCTAAATTTATGAGATAACAACCTTGGTATTAATATATTCTTAAATAAATAAAAATGCAATTATACAGCTTTAAATACGTAAAATAGAGCATTAATTTACTCAATTAAGTTAATAGATATAACACCAGCCAATCTTTTAAAATTACAATAAAAAAATTTTTTTTTAGGTACTGGATTGTACTTGTATTTATTTTCTACACAAAATAAATGATCATAATATATATATAACACTTTAATTATTGCTAGAATTAGAATCAATCATTTATATTGGTTAAAAAAATATTTTAAAGTTGCGCATTTAGACTTATTAATTAACAAAAAGCAATAAAACTAAAATCTTAATATATATATTATCTTTGTCTAGAGTTAAACCCAATATCATTATATTTCTAAAAAAAAATTTTGGCTTACATTATTTTTCAATTGTTTTAAAAGAATTAATTGGTTACAGTATTAATAAATAATTATTGGTAATCCATCATAATCTAAGATAATATTCATGAATTTTTTATTTTTTTTTTAACAAATAGTATATTAAATTATATATTGTAATAAAGTCATAGAAAAATTGAATAGATTGAAATACATATTGATATATTCGTTTATTAGTATTTTATTTTTATTTTACAGCATACATTTACAAATAATATATGAACCTAAATAAACAAAATATATGCATGTGTACTTGGTTTGTTAATTCAATTAAAATAATATGAAATCATACATGTTTTAAAATATTTATATTAATTATTTTAATAGGTATTTAAAAAAAAAATTTATTGTATTGAATAAAAAGAAAAGGTATATTTTAAAAACAAAATATTGGATTTAAAAGTTTGCTTTCAGTTGCAATTTAATTTTATAAAAAAACTTAATTTAAAAAAAAAACCAAAGACTTTATTTGCAATGATATATGAACAAATTATTTTTCCAATTGGTTAACTGCTAAGATAGAATTGTTTTTTATATTAATGTTATTCTTATGATAAAAACAAAAATAACAATTTAAGTTTGTTTAATATTGTTCAAAAAGACAAAATATATATATTCATAAAAAAATTATATATAAAATTTTTTATATCACTATTATTAATTTGGTTTATTATATTGTAAGATGTCAACAATAAAATTAAAATCTATATATGTTTTCTAATTTATTTCATTGCTATTATATTGATAAAAAATATTGTATTTCGGTTACTTTTTGTTAAATATTTATTTAAGGTTTTTTAACTATTTCTTAAAATTAACTGCTCTTTAAGTGAGTTTGATATTTTTATTATCTAAATCCTCTTTGAGTTCCTATAATATGATAACAATATGGTTGTTAGGTATAGTCTATGGTTGATAAACAGTTTGTCATTTTGATAATATGATGCGGTAAATTTTTTATAAAATCAGTATAAATATTAATACTATCATTAAGTTTTTTACATCTTATATTGTCTACTTTTTTTCTACAAATCTTGTAAATTTTTTTTTTAATCCATATTTCTAATCACTAGGACTTACAATATTATATTGTTTTTAAGCAATCAAATCCTAATCTATATAAATTTTAGACCTTTTTAATTTTTTTTTCTTCAACTAATTTGCAATCTTCTTCAGGTATTAATTTTAATTGTATTTCTTTACCGACTTCAGAAAATTAAAATTAAGTCCCCAAAAAAGCGGTTAAATAGCCAAAAAATTAAGAAACAAACAATTGAAAGGTGTTACTGTAAAATTAAAACAATGCAATATCATGATCTTTGTCATAAATATAGAAGGAAAATACGTGAAACTCTATTACAGAAATCTTCAATGTCTGAGTTATAAATTAAGATAATCTTTTATAATTTGATAGCTTTTATTAGTCATTTATATTAGGGAGTTGATATTGAATTAGAATTCAATTTTTGATTTTGTCATAAGAATTTAAATTAGTTTCATTTTTATTTGTTTTTATTAAAAAAATCTTAAAGTTAATTACTTGGTAGGTTTATATAGTGTTTGCACACTCATAAGTACATTTGAACTGAGATTTTTTTTTTTTATATGCATTATTCAGTTGAGGATTGACCCTTGAAATTTTAGCTCTTAGCTCTGAGTTCTCCACTATGCTTAACTGCAAAGGAAAAAATAATAATTTTGAGTAAGTATTAGTGCATTTAATATTAATCATTAGGAGAGAATAATATAATTTAAGAAATAATATTTTTCAAGACTAGGCTCAATCATATTTAAAGATATTGGATAAAATAGCAGGAAAACTCTGATATCTTTATTAATGTTGTCTAAAGATTTATTTTCTTTAAGAATTTTTATTTTGCACTAAAATGTCTAGAAAAATTTTAAGCATTTCTTATAGGAAAAGGCTCACTTTTTTCTATAGATTTCATTGAATATCCATCATTTATTTGTTGTTCAAGAATGGCTGGTGATTGGAAGGTGTATAACATCATGTTGAACAAATCATTATTTAACAGTTTTATGCTGTATGAATTAAATTATTTATTTTGAAAGATATCAACAATTCTTACACCATAGAATTAATCTAGTACCCACATCACTTAAATAATCATCAAATGAGACACGTCCATAGAAAATAATATCCATGCTAATAGCATAGTTTGTGTTGCTGTAAATGATATGTTCGGATTCAAAGATCAATAGCTATAAGTTTTGATCCAGCAATAGTCCTTGGTCTTTTTTCCTTCACAATGCAAAACAAATAAATATAAGGGGTTTCGCATTAAATAGGCAGAACATTTCTCTCTATGAGAATTAGATAATTATATATAAGTTAAATGCAAATTCATATAACGACCATAAGACAATCTTCACATAATGTAAATATGTGAATGTTAATTAATATGCATAACATTTAAATATTATTGAATCAGTCTCCTCATTTTGTAGTAAATATCACAGTGCACTGCCTAAATAATATGGTGGTTTCACTAAATCTTTCAATTTCAATTGTAGTCTGGTAGATTTTTTTTAATGATGATTAGACATGTTCTTTTATTATTTATGTGATTAATTATAAAACATGCTTCCTATCACTCAATATTGTTTCCGCAATGTTCTATTTATATTAGAAACCAATGACTTTTAAATGCTAGATTGTTAAATGTTAGTTGTTTTGATAGTCATTGGAGTTTCCTGATATTTTTTGATCTTTGCGACAATTTGAACCATTGTGGTTTTATGTGGTTTTGTACAAATCTGCATGGTTTCATTGTTAATTGATGTAGTTTTCATTTGGGTTGTTAATAATTTGAAACATTAAGAAATTCAATAATTTTGTCACTATTGCTTCAATTCTTTAAACTCCAATAATTTAATTCATTTTAGACTCAGACACAACATTTCTTCTGATAGGCTTAAATTGGTTTTTCTTTCTTTCAGATATTTTTTATCATTTACATGATGTCAGAAATTTTTAGTACTAACTAATATCACATTTGTCTAATCTTTTAATACACTGTGTATTATTCATTTTATATTAAAACAAATTATCACATGGTGTCCAACTTCCATTTAATATTATATTAAATAATTCATTTTAATATTTTATTTCAGAGCTATCTCTATAAGCATAATTAGTCAATGGACACCATAAAATGATGCCAACTAGATGTTTGTGTTATTTTCTTGATTTTGTTCTTAGTCACTGATGAGCACTATTGATTAAACATATTCATCCAGAACTATCTTTACTTCTTTTGTACTATTTGAAGTAGTGATTTGAAAGTTTCAGCAACCTAAAGTTTTGAATTCAAATCACCATGCTTGTGTTTGACTTAGGAAATCTATATATGTTAGTAACTTCAGTTATATTCTTTTCATATATTTGATCCTTTGAAAAATTGATGGTATCTATAAAGTAAAGTTTAATACATATTCTTCCAGCTTAAATTTATAGAATGGATTATTTGTTGTATTTTTTCATTTATTAATTCTTCAGTACAGATTCTAGTTAAAAAATTTCTAATGAGGATATTCCTTAATCTATTATTTTCTACTGCTCACTTTATTTTACTATTGATCAGAATACCAATGTTTCTATATACTTTGATTTATGAAAGTAAAATGAAATCTATCACTTGGTTGTTTCCCTATTATCTTTTCCTTCACTATCAAAGTAAGTTGGATTGTGTCATTCTATGGCTAACCTATGTTGCCTTTTTCTTTCTAATTTGACAGTTGTACAAATGACCATTTTTTATCATAAGGAAAAAATATATTTATGTTGCATATGTACTTAAGTGGTGAAACCTTTGTTAGGTAATATAAATATGTTTACTTTTAAATGAATATAGTTTTTATTATATAAATTTTGAATTTATATATATTTTTAATTCTAGCCTTATAGATATGCAAAAAATTCTAATTATTGCAATTTAAAGTTATAAAAAAGTGATGGGGAAATGATCTTTATTGAATTCTAACTTTAAGTTGAAATGTTATTAGGGAGAAAATCAATGGATTCCCATAGATCCTCATTCAGAAGATAATAAAGAGAAACCATTCAAGAAAGGTTTGATTTTATTATTACTGTTTTAATAATTTACATGTAAATTATTATTAATTGTTATTTTCTTAAACCCTGTTATGCCTGGGTGCCATTTTAAATTTAAAAAAATATACAACAGACATATTTTGTACAATATCTTTAATTGAATACATTGAATATAAGATTATATATATTGTTAGAAAGAGCAAATATGAAGGAATGTAACAAAATATAGTCATTACCGTAAAAAAAATTTTTTTAACATTTCTAAAAATGCTTATTTTTACCTAGGTTCACAAATTCTAAATTTTGAGAGTTAAATGTTAAAATCACACTTTTATAGACAGCTTCTTTACATTCTTCATAAAGTTTTCAAAAAAAAAAAAAAAAAGATATATAACATGACTTACCTGACATAATTCTTCCTTATAAAACATTGAAATATGTGGTGACTTCCATTTCTACTATTTGTCCCAGATTTTGTCCTTCCATGCAGGTATCTGCTGGAAATATGTTTCTTTCTAATGGTAAATAATATTTAACAATAAATATTGTATAACAGATATTATGCATTGTATATCAGATATTATGTAAAGAGAACTTTAGTAAATTGTAATTTACCAAAAATTAAAATTAATTTTAAAATAATTAAAAATATATATATAATATAAAAGTTCCAAAAGAAAAAGTTTTACATGGGGTATGAATATCACATTTGTACACATGATGATAACTAAACAATATTTTTTTTTTTATCAATTTAGTGCGATATGATGCTCCTTATCTGTTCTACCTTTCATAACTTAGAAAAAAAAAAATATTTGTATAAAAATTAGAAAAAATACTTATAGATTGCAAAAAATAAACGATTATTTATGTTTAGATGACATAATATGTAATTATGATACAGATACACATAAAAGAGATAAATTTATGAGATACTGCTTTAAGCATCAATTATTACAATGAAATAAATTAGATTTTCCATTACAATCATTTGCAAATATAATAGAAAATAACTAGGTGGGAAAAAATATAGATACAATATTGTTTAAATTTACATTATACAATACACAAAAATCAGATATTTATGCTACAACTCAAAACAGATCTTATTGTACAGCACTAATAATTATTTATATAAAAAAAAATACTATATAATTACGACTGGTAGAAAATATTACCTCTAAATCTTCATATGAAATTATAATTGATTCAAGCTCTCGGAGATACATGTATACATATCAAATTTATATTCATTGTTTGTTGATAATATAAAAAAAATCATTCATTTTTTTCCTTGAAGTATAAAAAACTAATGAAAAAATCCTTTCACTGAACATTAATAAAAAATGCAAATTTTATCATACAGAAAAAAAAAACCGTTGGAAAGCTGGTATAATAACATAAAGCATTAATGATGTATTACACAAATGTGTAGTTATTTCTAATCGCAGGCTATCTTGATTTAAAGTCTATGATTGGTCAAAGTTCTAGATTTTGAGGAAATTTGAGGGTGTTCATTACAGACTTGTAAGATTGACTGTCTCACTATATATTTTTGTTGTAATAAGCATTTCATGTGACATAATCTTTATGACAGTAGAATGTTCATATTGAGCCCTGGTAGTGTTATTGATTATTTCAATCTATTGCAATTAGTTGCATTCCCGTTTTACTAAATATATGTAATCATGGTATCTTAGATTTGTCCAGTTTGGGAGATTGTTTATTGCTAGAATAATTATCATAGTGCAGAAGTTTTATTTCAAATTGAGACAGTTTTCTTCGCTAATAAACTATTATTATGTTATTTGTTCGGTAGAAGCATGTGCTCAGTATTAATGTAGACTCTAGATTATTGATCAATATGACTGAAAATGGCTTTGGGAAATTTATTGTAAAGTTATTTAGATTAGTATAGGAATCATTATTCAGGTTACAGTAGATCATCATTTATTTTGTTAATAACATTTATTCAGATGTAATGGGGCGGGGGAGGGGGGCAAAATATAAGCAAATATTATTTAATGGTTCTAATAATAATACTCAAATGGCTTTATTGCTTGGAAGTTTGGCATCAGAACTGGAAGTGACTCAAAGTTCTTATGCTTAAGACTTTATCATTGCACTAAACTATATGACATTTATTGGTTGACAGTTTAACATCAGAAGTTGTTATAATTAAGTTATTAACAGCATGAATCTTATGAGGAAAATAAAATGAATCTGTATTTTGCATGCTATTCACTAACATTGTTTTCCATAATGTAAAAGCTTAGAAACTGATTTTTTCGACTATTTGTTATCACCTGAGGTATTCTTATTATTGTAGCGAAAATCTTCCATTTGCATCAAGTATTTTTTGTGTTCTATTTGAAATAGAAAATAGATTTGGCTATTGTCTTCATTCTTCCTTCAACATTGGTAGATTTAAAAAATGTATTGATCCCAAGATGATATTGAATATATTTCTGGAATATAGTAAATGAAAATAAGCTTTTGCTTTTTTTATATATGTTTGCTGAAAATAGATTTTACCCTGTAGGAAGCATTACTTATATAAATTTTATTTATGAACTCATCTTATTTTAGAAAGATAGATCTGTAAGAGCTATAATTTTTTTTTTTTTTTATTTCATTTAGGAAAAACTTTTAAAATTCCTCCAAATCTTGAAATAGGGCAAAGGAAAAGAAAAATAACAAAATCTCTAGTAAAAAAAGAACTTTGTTCTATATCTCAGTTTATTTCACAAAACAGTAAGTATTATGTAAAAATGTATGTCATTGTATGTGTGTGTATATATATAATTAATTAATTAACATAGTGTTTCTGATAATATGTAATCAATCATAGAAATAATAATTTTTCTCCCACACTATCACCCCAATACATCACTTTCTATTATCCGATTTCAAATTGCAAATATAAAATGAATCAATTTATATTTACTTATTTTTTATAAGAATTAGAAAATGAAATATAAATTTATTTATTTTATATTTTCAAGTTGAAATATAACAATAGAGAGCAGTATATTAGTGTAAACAGCATAGGTAAGTTTATCGTTCCTATGATTATTTGGATGTGTATATACTTTGGATACTTGATGATACTAACTGCCCAATTGATAAATATGTTTTCTGTTGCTAAGGGTTTTATTCTTATTGTTTTTATAATTGTTAAATCTAATTCTGAAAAAGCAAGATGGTTTGTTTAAAAACAAAAGTATCAAAAATTGTATAAAATGAATGTTAAATTTGATGTTTACGGTAAGTAGAGAAAATGGCGAGTACCATTTTCTTAGCAGGTGTACAAGAAAAAATTTCATTTTAACTTAAAAATTATTAATACGAAATGGAAATAACATACCTTTGTAAATAATAAAACTGAGGATGATTTTAATTCTGATATATAATAGAAAAAACTACTATAACAGAAGTAAATTATAGCATGAATAAAAAGTTAGTTCTATCAACTAGTGAAAAATACGGCAGTATTGTAGAGATAGTATAGATAATAGTTTATCATTGAATTAATAATAATGGTATGTTTTGCCTATAATTTGAAGAATAATTGTTTTCAGTCAGAAATTCGAGCAAAACACTTACTGTAGAACAGTATAATATTCAAGGGTAAATAATTTTTAATATCATTGAGGAATATACATTAGAAAATGTCTCTTGCATTGAACACCTTTTTTTAAAAGATTCCTGATGGTTAAAATATTTGTATTGTTTTCTTCAGAGTTGTCTTTTATGGGAAAATGTTTCAAAGAGTCACGATTCATATAAAAATCTTATAGAAACCTTTTCACTTTTAGATACTTTTTTTAATATTGTATTATTTATTTGAGTTTAGATTAAAACCTTATATGAGCAAGGTTTTATGTCATTTCATGTAAGATAATCATAGATTTTTTTCTCCAAAAACTTTCAGTTTGTTATAGATATGATTTACAATCACCTGACATTCTAGAGCATCATATGCAAGTGTAAAACATGGCATCTTGGACAGAAAAAATCCTCACAGTTGGCCATTTAATTATAAGAAAATTGTCATTTGGATCATAAAGCTATTAATGACAAGAGATAACAATAGTGCAGTGTCATTTACTTAGTAATTTGCAATAGTTTAGGTTTGTTTTTGTTTTTTTTTAAAAAAAAGTTTGCCTTTGTGAGGTGTTAATGCCATATAGAAATGGTTTATGGTTAACCATATGAGATGAGAAAATATTCCTGATTTTATTATTTATTTTTGATGCTGACTATAGGAAGAGTATATAGCACTTAACATTATCATAAATAATATTAGAATCATTCAAATGACTTTATTTATGATTAGGATTGGCCAAGACTTTTAATGGAAGTTGTCTATTGATTTTAATGACAATTAAAAGAGAGGACCTCCATTGGATTATCATACAGTTTTAAAATAATAAAGTTAAATATAAACTAATATTTTATAAGAAAAAAAAAATATAATCTTTTTTTTTTTTTAACTAGCTTCAACATAAAATTAGAGCACCAGAAATAACACGACTGAGTTGCTATGCATGGATTTTGAGCTCTAAAGTGCGCCATTATTTTACTGCTTTAAACTATAGAATAGTGATGTCAATTTATAAAATTTGTATCATATGTTTACTAGAAAATAAAAAGCCTGGATTATATTTAGGAAAAAATTAGATGAGTTGATTCTTTTATTTTATTATTTGTTAAACTAAAGAAGGAAGATTTAATATATACAGAGATAAAAATTAAAGATGCAATGTTGGAAATAGATATGAAAAGGAAGGATATGTTTTTGTTTAAAGATACAAATGAGATGAAAAATAATGTGGGTGAAGATAGAATGTTTGAAGATTTAAGAATAGAAAAGAATATTTTAAAAAATAACTGAGAGAGTTAATATAAATCTTTTTTTTTATAAAGGTGCAAAGTTAGAGATGTTAATAAGTGGAGAAAATTGAGGCGCATTTTCATATGAAAAGAATTTAATTTGGTAGTAGGGATAGAGACATGAGGGATGAATAAGAATCACATATTCAAAAATGTAAATAAATGGGGTTAAACAAATGTGATGAGGATAAGAAAGGAGGGGATATAGGGGTTATTGCTAAAAGCAGGCAGAATCTGAAATAGTCTTTTGATTATGCATTTGTAGATAAAGAGGAATTAGATTTAAAAAAAAAAAAATTGTTTGATGAAGAATATAATTTTTTGTTGGTAAAATTAAAACTATCTGAAATGCTAAGTAATGAAATTTATAGGAAGGTTGACAATTTGGTTGGGAAGTAAGCAATGAAATTAAATAAAATAGCTTTAATACTATTCTGAAAACAATTATGAAAAATTGTGATTTTAAAAATTATGAATAGTATATGGATATTGTGAAGAAGATTGCAAATTTAAAACTAACAAAATTAATAAGAGAAAATGTAAGGAAAATTTTTGAAAAATATTAAATATAATAGAAAGGCATATAAGAATTATAAAACAAATAGTTAGAATTAAGATGGATGTGTGGTGTGAACTTCATAAGTAGTTAATGAAGAAAATTAATAGTGCAGGAAGGAAGGATTTGGTAAAGATTTTGAAGATATATGAAAAAGAAAAATAAGAAAGAAAATTATACTTTATTATATTAATAAGTGCAAAAGGGAACAAATTTAAAAATAGGGAAGAACTTAATAAAAATACTTAATGAATTTGTGATAGAAACTTTTGTAAAATAGAATTGGTAAATGAATATGATTCATTAGAGAGTTTAATTTATGAGATGATGAATAGAATAACAGATGGGGAATTGAATAAAGCAACTGATAGACTGAAAAAAGGAAAAGCAGAAGACTAGATAGTGTGGCAGTTGAAATTGTAAAAGTATGGGCAGAAGTGTAAAGTTTAAGAGAAAGTTTTTAAAAGATTATAGTTTATAATAAAATTCTTTATTAATGGAAAAGTGTGAGAATTAGATTATAACATAAAGGAAGGAATATAACTTTTCATCTTGAATCGATATCTATTGATTTTAAATATAATAATATAAACTACTCTTTATTAGTTACTTTCCTATTTATCAATGGAAGAAAAAATGTTATTTCATAAAATTATTCTATGAAATAAAAAGTATAAAATTGATGATAGATGATTTAAACATTGACATTTCTCAAGAAGGTGTCAAAAATGTAGAGGACTATAAATATTTACTTGCTGATTATGATCTCATTAATCTTGTGACTAATGACACTCAAGAAGAAATTATTACAGGTAGATTAGTATCTTTTTGTATTAATCATATTTGCAGTAATATAGATCCAGAATATATTTCTACTCAATAGTAGAAATAAAATTGGTGGATCACTATATCACTATGTTTAATAAATGTTTCTGTTTATAATGACAATAATACCTATTCATCACATAATAATAAAATAATTGCAAAAGTTGATAAAATAACACTTAGGATATTATTGAGGAAATTAATTGGAATATTTTATTTGATATTTATGATGCTAGTGATTTGTATAATAAATTTGTTGAGCTGATGCAACGTACTTATAAAAAATATGAAAAGGTTTCTACAATTCACAGTACAAAACATGGAGATATTAATTGGGATAATGATAAAATTTTAATTGCTATTAATGAGAAAAAAATCTGTTTGGAATAAGTCCACAAAAAAAAAAAAAAAAATCGTGATAATACTTTGTTATTTAGTGATTATAAGATCTTAGGAACAAAGTTAATAGTTTAATAACAAAAGAAAAAAAAATATTAGGAAAAAATTTATAATTTTAGTAATGATGATTTGAAAAAAATATAGAAGTTAATCTAATTATATTAAAATAAAGAATAATGCTAACTTAAATAATAATAAAAAAATTGATATTAGTAGTAATCTTTTATTAGCAGATAGATTTTGCTTTACCTTAAATAAATAATCTAGTTAATAAGAATTTATTTATTAGTAATGTTGAGCAGAATAAGTATTTTTTTATCTCAAAGTCTATTAAGTCAATAAATAAGAAAACGAATTAATAAATATATGGAATCAATTTTTGTTCCTGATATTGATAATATACAATTGTGTGCAATAGTAAATGAGTATTGATGGTATTAGAATGTCTGATTTGGTTATTGATTTATATATATTTAATGATATATTACTCTTTATTATTAATAAAATTATTCTTCAAATAAATTTTCTGACATATTAAAAGTTGGTCTGATTACACCCATTTATAAAAATGGAGTTAAAAATGACTTTAATTACAGACCTATAGCCATTGTTTGATCTATATTTAAAATAATTGAGAAATATTTATATGTTACTATCAAAGGTTATTTTTAATTTTTTTTCCCCTAAATCACAATATGGGTGTTTGGAAGATAAGACGAGCACTACTACTCTCTTAGAGGACTTTGCTGATACCCTAAATCTTGCTTTAAATGATATGGATTTTAAAAAGGCTTTTGATCTTATTGATCATTAATTACTTTTCTTATCGATATACATTATGATATTTTTTTATTGGAAGTAGTATTAAAATCTTGTCTAGAAAATATGGAATTCGTGGCAAGATTTTGACTTACTGAAGAACTACTTAAAAGATAGATATTATATTACTAAAATTAATGGAGCTTTGAGTGGGAAATGTTTGGTTGAATATGGAGTTCATGAGGATTTTATTCAGAGTTCTTTATTATTTTTAATCTATGTCAACGATAAATCTCCGATAAATTAATTTATCAATATGTGGATGATGCTGTTTTAATTGATATAAATTCAAATCTAGAAGTTGATTTCAAAAATCTTCAAAGTACCTATAATAATATTGTTAATTGGTGTACTGCTAAAAAAATTATTATTAATAAAAATAAGATGAAAGTTATGCTAATATCTTCATTTCATTTAAAAAGAAAATTGAAGACCTTGAAAAGATTAAATATCTTGATGTTATTATTGATAATAGAATGTCATGGTCATATCACATTAGTCAACTTTTACAAAGGTTCAGACATTTTACTTTATGTTTTATGGATTATCTTATTTTCACCCATACAATATAATGATAATAATTTATAGAGCATTATGTGTGTCTCTATTACGATATGGAATTACACTATATGGTTTTTCAAATATACAGAGAACATCACTTATTGAAGATAAAAATAGTGATTTATTTGATTTTGATAAACTTTTACAGATTGTAATTATTAAGAAACAACATTATTTTAATAATTTCATTTACAAACTATAAAAGATCTAATTATAGTGGTTCTCTTAGAAATAAACACTTCATTTCATTTAGATATAGAAATAAATATGGAAGTAGTTTAAGAAATCTATATATTCCAAGAATATTTAATAAATTGCCACCATATATGTTGAATATAAAAAGTATGGGATTGTTAAAAAAAAAAAAGTAAAAAATATCTTTCATACATTTAAAATTTATAGTATTGGTTTTACTTTATATTTAAGATTAACTCAACTACTTGTATATAATAATTATATAATATTTGCAAAAACTTACAAAAAGCATTGACTTTGTTTATTAGGTTTCTTTCTTAGATATAATCAAAGTAAAATAAATAAAAATTATTATTGAAATAAAATCCTTGTTTTTTATTAGCCCTTTGAGTTGTAAGTTTTAAATTGTGCTTTACGCAAAAAAACAAGCGTATTATTATATGTCAGCGCTTTCAGTGAACTTGAGTCTCCATATTCATAGCCTACTTTAAGCGAAGTTTAGCGGTAATTTATGCAAAGTTTCCTCTCATAAAGACCATTTTCTGGAGATTGCAAAACAAATCCATATTCTTTGAGCACCACAAAGCAACAGGCCATGTGTTCGAACCCATTATGTCAAGGGCACTGTGCACTGAACGTAATGATATGAAACGAAAGATTAAGGAGGCATGCTTTATTGCAAATGACAACTATGCAATAAACCGAAAAGAATCTTGCTTTGCAATCTCCAGAAAATGGTCTTTATGAAAGAAAATTTTGCATAAATTACCGCTAAACTTCGCTTAAAGTAGGTTATGAATATGGAAACTTAAATTCTCTGAAAGCGCTCAGCCATATAATTTTTTTCTAATAATAATAAACTCCACTTTTTTGCGTAAAGCGCAATTTAAACTTAAAAATTATTATTATTATTGTTGTTATAATAATAATATGTGCAACATAGTTAGTTTCTCCATAAAATAACATTCTCAGCAATTCATATTTTAATAACAATTATTTATTTTGGAGTTTATTCAAATTATTAAAAATTTAAAATATAAAGAATAAAATGTAAATTTGAAATTAAAATGGTAGTTAGCATGTTCAGTTTTATGAAATTAAAAAAAAACAAAAAACTTTTTTATTAATCACACTTTTGCTATTTAATCATAATTTGATATAGATATATTTATTAAAAATAAACTGTGAATGAATTTATATATTATTGTTTATTAATTTTAGTATTTTCTCATTCATCAAAGTTTCCGAAAAATTACTTGAAGTATCCAGTCTTCCCAGAATTAGAAGATCTATACTGGGCAGAATATAAAAATCAACAGAAAATTTTAAAGGCAAGGAATATGGTAAGAAATTTGATAGATCAATGTATGTATGTAGTGAATGACTATTGTCATTTCTTACACTGATAGGTTGTTAATCAACGATCATCAGCTCACCAATAGAATAACAACCTAAAGCATCAAAAGTAAAGAAAAGCTACATTTTATTACAATCGTACTTTCTGTTTTATAATCAAAATATCAATTTTGACTGAACTGGGGCATATTTACCCTTTAACTAATAATAACTAAATATTCATTTCACGTAGACCCTAGATGGGCATGTGGATTTGGTATGCTATAAGCTAATTCACACATGGGTATAAATATCTTGCATTTTTTTGCTCATAAATGTTAACATTTAACAATGGATATTAATTTAGGAAAACATTAAAATATTATGTGAATATATACTAATATAATATGACATGATATATAAATATTTCAGATAACAAACCTACTATTAAAATGATTATGAAATAAATTTAATAAAATATGAAGCAAAAATGGGCATGCACATATTTTGATAAAAGGATTGCATGCTTGCATAATTGAGATTGAAAATGAGGTTAATAATTTTAATGATATTGTAACTTAATATTAAAATTGATTGTGAGAATGCTAAAACACAAATTATTAAAATAAATGATAATATCAATATTAATTAAATAACTATTTAGACTTAAATAATTTAATTCATATCATCAAGCATGTTTTAATGGCTTTATTTCCCAGAAGAAAACAATTGGTCTAATATTTTAATTCTTCATAAAGGGTTTAATGAAATTTGTTTTCCATTAAGCAAGGATTAATTAAAATTTTCTTTGTCTACTGATCAGATCTTTTTTTTTTTTTTTATAAAAACCACTATAAAGATGGTAAACTTTTATGTTGATATTAAGGTCTGCTTTATTATTTGTCTTTGTTACTTTGCAATTTATTTATTACAATAATCAAATGATTTATTGGGGTGTGGAAATAACGGAGCTAGAACTGCTATCCATGAACTTTGAGCTACAGAACTTGAGATTATTATTATTGCTATACCACGTAAAGTATTTATTTATTAACTATTGGAAATGATCCAGATATTACTGTAATATGAAGTGGAGATTTAGTTGATGACAAAGAAAAGTGATCAGAAATTGTTGCAGCAAAAATGGTTTATTGAAAGTGATTAGTGAAAAGATCATGATTGGATAAAAGAACAAATCAAGAGATCAGAGAAGAAAATGAAAGGAAGACCAAACATTTATGGAAAGAATACCACCATAGAAAAAAGTTATTTATCAGAGACAGATGGACAAAGAGATTTAGAAGAGGAAAATGCAGGAGACAGTTGAAAATATTCTCAGCAGGGAGGAAAACCTATAGAATAAAAATTGTTGTCAAAAAGTTTGAACCATAAATGCCACATTTGGTTATGATCATTAATATTTTACTTACTACTTCCTCTTCATTTTAAAAAAGTTGAAACTATCAAAGAAATTTTGAATTTGAAAGATATGGAAGCTTATTTAACTTACGTTTCTCAGCCTGAGATTTAAAGACTCATTATCATTTTTATTTGAGTTAAGATTTTGAAAATTCAAATTTACTTATGAGTCTTATAGTTTATTTTATTTAAAATTCAAAAAAAAGTATTTGATGAGGAAAGTCTTCTGTATATTATTGAGTCAACTATAGAGAAAAAATATATTAACTTGAAGAAATTTCTGAAATCTAAAACGAAAGTCTTTAATTTATTCTATATTCCATAAAAATAATATTACTTGAATTTTATGTCGTTTAATTAAATCTGCAAACAAATTGAAACTGCCTTTGTAATTTAAATAAGCAATATTAATTGTTAAAAATAAAGGAACTTTTGGAGTAGAATTTTTATTTTAAGCTGAATGAAATACATATTAATTGATATTACTAGTGGTTGGTAAATATTATTTGGATTTGGATTTCATTTGTTAAAAATAAATATTCAGTCATTGATTTTATATTCACGTTCTTAAAAATTTGAGTAAACTACATTATAAATGTGTTATTGTTTATTATTATCACTGTTAATATTATTGGATGTTACTTTTTTTTTTTTAATTAAGTAAATAATATAAAATATCATTATATAACTGGAATAATTCTATATATATTGACTATAAGAATAATACAGAAAAGCTTTTGCAATTGTAAATATATATAGAACAACTTTTTTAGGCCAATATTTTATGTGTTTCTCAATGTAATTGTCAACTATTTTAAAGCTACAATTACATTGCAGAAGATAGCAACATCTATCATTTTTTATATAAAAATTAATTAAAGCCATTAATAATGAAGAAAAACAATCCAAATAATTCTTTTTTCAAATTGTAGTGAGATCATGATATCCATTAAACAAAATTATTTTATTTTACATTTAAATCACAGTATCACCATATATGCTTTGCATTTTGTCATTATCAGTTTTCAACAACTTATTATTTATAAAAAGTATATGCATATATTTTATTTTAATATATATAATTAAAGCACTTTGGAGTATTGTATTTTTAACTTGCAATACTAAAAAAATTACACTGATAAAAAGTTGGGGAAGAGGGAGGGAATTGCTTCCAACACTTATTAAATTCTAAATAGAAGCAGTATGCTTTTAATTGAAAGGAGACTCATTAATTTACTTTTTTCCTCTTTGATGTCTTAAATGAAAAAATCATAGTAAGTTCTTGTTGCCCACTCCATATAGTCTTGTTATTGCAACTATTATTACTGTGTGATTTTTTATATAGTAAACAAACTTGAATAAGCTACTCACCAATATGCACCACAATTATGATTTTACTGACTTTTTACTTGTGATCTTAAGATTGACAAGAAAAGCTATAAAGAAAAATAAAATCTTAAAAATGTAAAACAACATTTTGTTATTGGAAGGAAAGTTGTTTCAGCAATAAAAAGAAAAGATGAAATTAATAATAAAAAAAGCGATTATATCATAAAATGTGTGGAAGATTCCTCTTAAGAATTATATAGTAATAAGAATAAGGAAACAAAATATCTATTACTACATTTTCTGAACTATCAAATATTTATATAAAAAGTGAGACTTGCAGTTAAACTTGTGAAGAAGAGAAGAGCTCCAGAAAATTGATGTTTTAAGAGAAACAGGTAAGAAATAGAAATATTATTGACAAAGCTGTATACTAAATATCTAAATGATAAAGATCATCAGGTGATTGGAAGAATGCAATAATAATATTGATATTTAAGTAAGATTATAAAAAAAGGTATTAGAAATTACATTATGCTTTGGTTTGGTAGATTGTAAAAAGATATTTGATTCAATAAGCATTGTGTTATAAAGCTTAAAGCATTAAGATATAGACTTGGGATATTGCCCTATTTTGAAGAATATTTATCAAAATACAACAGATTCGTTAGCTGAGAAATAAATAGCGAAATTTCAAGGAACAATTTACTCCAGAAGTTTTCTCTTATTTTATTTGAAAATAAAAACTAATGTAAAGTTGTTAAAAAATTGTAATGGAAATAATTATAATTCCAAACAAAACTGCAGAGATTTATTTTTATTAAAGATAAAAATAACTAATTAAAGTTAAATAATTATAATAGAAATAATTATAATTCCAAACAAAGCCGAAGAGATTAAAAGTTAAGAACAATCAAAAATGGGGTTTTGGAAAACATGGGATAAAGAATTTGGAGAGATGTAGCAGATAAGACTTAAACAAAGAATATAGATGGATATAACAACTGTGAGTGGAAAAACATTGGGCACTTGTTACAGTTTTGTTTACCAGAAGAGGTTGGATACATGTATAAAGCTGTTAGAGCTATTTGCGTCACAACTGTTTAATAATTGGTGTTTAGCCGTATAACCAAGTTCCATAAATTTATCTAAATTTCTTGTCCTTGTTTGTGTTTATTATCGGATTGTACGTTCTTTTTCTACCCCTCTGAAAAACTTAGGGGCGAAGACATTACAGATATTGCCCTATTTTGAAGAATATTTATCAAAATACAACAGATTGCAAGATGAAATTAAGATTAACATTGAAAAGAATGTTACAACAGGATAATTCCATCTCTCTAAAATGTTTTACAACAGGTTTACAAGCAAGTGGAGATTATTTAAGTTATTTAGATTTTGTAGATAATATAATTGTTTTAGCATTTTCAGCACTTCAGGAAAAAGTAAGAGTTATCAGATGAAAGCAAGAAAATAGGATTAAAGATAAATGCTAAAAAGACCGAAGTAATGTTTAATATATTTTATTCTGAAAAAACGGAGTTTGATAATTATGAATATAAAAAAATTAATAAATACAAATATTTATATATTAATACAAATGCAATCATAATGAATGACATTAATCATAGGATTAAACTTGGAGGGAGTGCTTTTGGTTACATAAACCTAGTTTTAAAAGAAATGATGACTTTTAATAAATGTGTTTTACCAGTTGTTATTTATGGATCTGAGACTTGGACACTTTCAACCATTCAGTGTAATATAAAGAGATATATTAGATGTAAGATGAGAGAACAAACATATTACTGACATCATTGAAAGAATTAAGAGATTTAAATGAAAGTAGGTTGCACATATTGTTGAAGAGATGATAATAGATAGACAGTTGAAGCTTTAAATTATATTTCAGAAGATTGTAATTGACCTAGAAAGAGATTACATGTTCGATGGGTGAAATAAGGAAGGTTGCCGATGTGATATGGAGAAGAGAGCTAGAGATTGGAGAAAGTGGATTAAACTTGGAGAGGGATTCATTCTGTAGTGAATAGGTAATAGTTGAAAGTGATGAATCTCTTGTATTTTATATTATACTTTGTTATATTTTGGTAACTTTGCATGTTTGGTTAATATTCTGTAATTCAATACTAGTGCTATAAACACAAAGCTAATATTTAATATTTTATTAAACCATGGGCTGAGTGCTTTCGAGAGTCACGGCTCTCATAATCATTGCTCTTTGTGAAGTAACTGATTGTCTAATGTGGAATACTTGAACTTTGCATAGATTTGCATAACGTTAGACAATCAGTTACTTCACAAAGAGCTATGATTATGAGAGCTGTGTCTCTCGAAAGCACTCAGCCCATGGTTTAATAGGATATTAAATATTAGCTTGGTGTTTATGCGTTTATAGCGCTAGTATTGAATTATAGAAAGATAAGTTAAGAGCAATGAAAAAAAGATTGCTGAAAGATAAAATAAAATGTTAATAATAATGCAGTAACGGTCTGATAGTTTAGGTAGAGAAATTTAGAGCAGAAAGCTATTTTAAAACTAATTAAACAAAAGAGAAAGGGTTAGTATAATTAATATCTGAAAGACTAATGGCGGTTGAAAGGAAGGTAATATATGCAATTAAAAGCTTAATGATAATTTAGTAAAAGACATATTGCTAGAGAAGTAGCTCAAAGAAAAAGCTATTTTCAGATATTAATCAGTGGAATATATAAATAGTGTATGCTGAAAAAAGAGCAAAAGTTTTTTTTTAACTTTCGTGAATTGTGCTACTTGCTGTTGCGTAGTGGGGATGCTAGAAGAAAGGACCCAGAGAAAAAGCTGTTGGAAAAGTTGTAACGACTTTATGTCACAATGGACATCATCCAAGAGACTGGGCCTCTGTAGGTGCAAATAGCCAGATAGGGAACTTAAAACCACACGAGTGCATCTGATAAGGCTCCATGAGGATTGCTCAGAGTAGAACCGTAAATATAAGTGCTTTTAATTATTTACTCAGTCCTAAGAATAGTAGAGACGGAGGTTCCCGGAGCATATATGGGAATATTAGCATTTGCCGAAATAGTAATTAAGATCAAAGACTGAATTGATCATATAGTAGTTGCTGAACTTTAGGAAGGGATATAAGTGTATATAATTGTTTTTTGGGTAGTTGTTAGTATTCATATTACTTATCGGAGATGCAAACAAGTTGGAAAAAAGGATAACTTGACACAGATTGACGAGTGTAACTACAAATTTGATTAGTGACCAGAGCAGGTGTGGACGACCGTATGTGTATAATGTGTTATGTATGCCATTGTAAATAAATATAGTTATCTTTGCTATTTATGATTTTTGTTGAACTTATAGTATTTTGTTTATGTTTTGGCATTCAATTTTGTTTTTGAATACCCATCATACTTAATTTAGATTTTTTTTTCTGTTAATTCAATCATTCCATAAATAGAAAATTTATAAATTATTAGCAAAAACTTGCACAAAAAATTGAAGAATGTTTTTTAAAATATATTTGTTTTGATTTTAAATAAAAAACATCTTTTATTTTTATTACGAATATATAGTCTAAGCTAATTTTTAAATTATGACATATATCTGTATTTATAAATATAGTAATATTTCTGTATATACACTTTTTCTCTGGGCTACTATCCAATAGAAGTTCTTGGAACAAAATATCAAGAATGTTGGGATTCCACTGAAAACTGTCCCTAGAGGCACCTGGTAGCATGCGAATACATAGCTGATTTATTAAATATGCATGCTCAGGAACAAAGTCTTTAAAGAAAGTTCTTTCTGCATTTGATAGTGCAATTAGCAGGTCAGTGGAACAGGTATGATCTTGAGGGAACTCTGATAGAAATTGAAAATTGTTTAGGATGGATTAAATTCAAATTATTTTTATAAATAGAGTTTTTTTTTATTGTACAAATTAATACCAGATAAGATTGCCACATTATTAGATACAAATCATCTTTGGAAAAAATGTATTTTATTTTTAATTGATGGTTTAATTTGATTCTGAGATATTTCGCTGAATCCCCAAAATATTGATAGTGATGTTTTTAGAGTGAATGGAATTCATTTGCTTTTAGAAATTGCCATAATAATAACCTGTTCAGTTGCAAAAGCAATCCAGCACTGATCTGAAAGTTGTTTCATATATTAAGAACAAGAAGAATGTTTATGAAGTCTCCAAATATTAATAAGAGATCATCAGAAAATAAAATAAAGTGATGAGAGACATTAAGGTGAGGAGAAAATGTCTCTGTGATCATGGATATAAAAATATTGGAAACAGTCTTGTTGCAGATGATAAATCCTGGGAAGCACCTTAATAAATAATTGGGTTAAATGCATATTATTTAGATTGCAGATATTACAGAGTGAAGTTGAATATCAATGGAGCTTAGTTTATATAATCATAAGCTGTTTTTTTAAGTATTTAATAAGTGAGATATATGTATTTATTCGTTTAAAAATGTATATATATATATATATAGCCTATTGCCCTAGCAAAATGGCTTAGTGCACATAAAGTGTCTTAGTTTAATGAATATATTATTTGGTATTTTTAGGATGATATGTGGAAAAATTTTCTGATCAGCAATTTTTAGCATTATTTTAATTTATCTACTGAAAATATGTTATTGGGGGATCATTTTTGAAGTAAAAAATAGTGTTAATTGAATAGAGCTACTCTGTCAAAACATAACTCATTAAAATTTGCATATTGTTATTTTAAATGAATAAATCTTGTAAACATTTTCACTATATGCGATGTAATTAGAAGATATTAATAGATTAGTACTGAATAAAGATAACTTGGTAGTTAACTGTATTAAATTAAGTTTTAAGATGTTTAAGAACTTGTATAACAATACTAATACCAGACAAAGATCCATTCCATTTTACAAACAGCAGGCACAAAATAAGTATTTGGCCTAGCATAATTTAATGGGGTTTTAATTAATTTCAAAAGATTTGTGATCATTTACACAGTTTTAAAGTTGGGTTATTTTGGATAAAAGATGGAAGATGGCTAGCTTTACTTTGTAGCATATGAAGATGTGATGTGAATGCAGATGTTATTTAGAGAATTTTTAAACTGCAGTCAAATTGATATCGAATGTTATTTGAATATGTTGAGAAAATGGTTGCAATTTATAATGATGTTAAAAATATTGTCTACTATTAATTGCCACAACTATATAGTATATAGAAAGACAGAGCAGCTCAACTTATTACAAAATGTGTAAATCTTTAAACTGACTAGTAATAGAAAAGTATTCATGCTCTTTCCACTAATGATTATTTACAAATCAGAAAGTTTTTTTAAAATATATTTAATATATATTATACCTTATTATTTATCTTTCATGATATATATATATATAAGTTTCTATAATATAAAAAAATGAGGTAAAAAGAGATGTCCATTCTTTTCTCTAAAAAAGTTTTTTGTTTTGTGCTTTGCATTGAGAATATTTCATTTATTTAATCAACTAGTCGTTTGAGTATTAATCTCTTTGACAGTATTAATCACTGGCATTGTTTATATTTTTACATATTTCATTATTTGTGTAAATTAAAAAAATTCACAATCTCAATTTAATTTATCAGTTCTGGTTTGACTTGTAGTAAAAAACATTTTATATAGCAATTAAATCTATGTGCTGCCATATCAAAATGACCATTTAAATTTTGACTGAACTTTAAATCAATCCAGATGTAAACATAGCCTTATTGAATACAATTAATATTAATCTGCACATGGCAAGGTTAATTTCTATGATCTTTAAATCGCTTGTGAAATAGTAATTTAGTTGAGTATTAAATTAGCTATTAAATACAGCCATATAAAATCAAATATTATTGCTTCAATATTTACATTTAGCTTTTTAATTCTGTATTTCCATCATCTAGAATTAATTACTAAATATCTAGAAAAATTCAAACTTTATTTATATTCAACTGCTACTAATATAGTACATGTATTAGTATATAACACAATATTTTGAGAAGTATTATTCTCTTTTTCATGTATTGCTTGCCTGATCAGTGACACTATTAGCATGGAAATCAAACCAGATATTGAATTTAAGGTCATGCTTTAACAAACTAGACTATTCTGTTAAAGACAACAATCATTAAACATTTTATATACTTATCTATAAGGATGCTGCTGATTTTTCCACTTTTTTTTAACGGCAAAATTAGGAAGTTGTTTACAAACATTATGAATTATCAGTCTGAGTTGACTTATGGAATTATTTATCAATATCATGTGAGCAGCATTTTCATTTGATTGGTTCAAATTGATATATGTCTTTACATATTCACATGGTATTTCATAAATACAGTTTTTTTCCCCCAGCATTTCTTATTTGAGTTTTGTAGAGATTAACTTCCTCATAGAATATTATAGCTATAGCTTTGGGAAACTGTTCTGATATACTGATAACAGATTTTCATTGAGTTTACTACAGCATCTATAATTGTTTTTTTTTTTTTTATATATATATGTTTTTGTTATCTTTTTAAGATTTTTTTTTTTAAAAGGCTGATGGATAACCAACTATTCTTCATGATAATTTGTTCTATGGAAGATTTTTCTTTTCCCAAGTGATTGGTTTCTGAATAAACTTCTTTTGCTTTGTCCATAATAATAATTTAACTCCCAAGTTTTGTGATTTTGACATAATTGGATGCATATGCTAGACTGTAATTTTGATTTTGCCACAAGGAAATTTTGTCACAATAACATCTAAAAATGCCAATTTTTATTCTAATTGTGAATTTAATTGAAAGGGGATATGTTATTGAATTGTGTTCAGAATTTTTGTCATAGTTCTTTATCATATGAAATTTGGCTGAAATATTATGCTAATCTATATTTTTCTGAATCAGTGAAATGCTTGTGATGTTGTCTGAGTAATGTTTCTAACTTGGTTTTTGTAGGTAATATAGATTTTTTGACATTTTTTTAATATTAACCTGCTATGAGAAGCTCTTTTATTTTGTTATCATAATCAATAGAATCCATTACAACTAGAATCATCTTTGTCAGCAGGTTGAATGATTATAAATTTGTCTTATTTGATAGATTTAATCTCTCAAATTACACAAAACTAAAATCAATCTCCGCTGACAAAGGCAATGCTACAGTTATAATGGATATTATTGATTATGATAATAATGTAAGAGTGCTTCTTATAGCAGCCCAATACAAAATGTGGCAAAAAATCCCTATATCAGCTGCATAAACATATATAAGTGTTGCCCTAAAAGTATTGCAATTACGTTACTAATTCAGAAAAAAATAGATTACCATTATATTTCAGCAATATTCTATATCTTTATGATTAACCTAAAATCCATAAGGAAAGCTGTTAAGATTTTATTTTTAAGAGGTCTAGTTCTTTGGTGTGCAAGACACAGTCCTTTGTTAGAGATTCTAAGTACTTTGTACATTTAAAAATATAAAAATTGAAAAAGCGAACATATTGGTAAGCCTTCTTGTGAAAAGCTTATTTACAAATATACTCTGGAATGAAGCAAGATCTATTGTAAGGGAAATATTAAATGACCAAAACAGCTTATGAACCAGAACCACTTTTTTATTGATAGTATAATGAAACTCTTGACATTTTGCATAACAACAAATATTTTAAATACATTACAAAATTCCTCCAACAAAATCTTTTGTTGGCTATGGGTTTACTGCTGTCACACCTAATCAGTAACATTTACATGGAAGATTTTTAAATCATAATTGTAAATACTTTATCTTCACCTAAAATTAGTTTTTGCCATGGTGATAATGCATTTGTTGTATAAAGTCTATTACACTAAACATTCTAGGTACTTATCAATAATATCCCCTTCAATTAATTTTACATCTATAATAAAAACTGGTTTATTTAGATGTCCTTGATACAAGACTCTCATGATGAAATCAAAACTACAGTCTACAGAAAATTTGCACATAGAGGAAAATACTTTAACATATGCGTCCAATCATGACAAAAACATAAAAATTGGAGTTTATACTAATATTATGGAACAAAGCAAGCCAGTGATTTAAATAAGACAAACTTTTGTGAAGATTATTAATCAATTTTCATTAGGAAAAGTAATTGTAGATTACATATCAGGGATAGCAGTTAATTTTTAAAAAATTTGTAACATCAAAATATCTTCTCAAAGCATAGAATAATAATAGAAATTTTAATCTTTACAAAATTCAAACTTGAAACACTATGTGAATATGGAAGAATATATGTCAGTGAAAACTGTGAAAAACTATTAAAAGAACACAAAGTTAATTATGAAAGAAGTAGAAATAGATTTATCTATAGTAGCAGGCATTGCATGTACCAATGGATATATATTGGATTAGAAATGACGAGATGTTGGACAGAGTAAAAAAAATAAAAGAAAATTTGTAGAAGCTGTTTATATAATAATGGACAAACAAACTAGTATGATATTCTTTATATTTGGAAATTATACTATAATTTTCCCCTTAAGAAAACAACTGGAGAAATTAGGAACATCCTCGTAGATAAGTATATAAAATTTCTAATGATAGTTGCCTTTGACAGAATAGCCTATTTGGTTAGAATGCTTTGCAAGCTAGTATGATATTCTTAATATTTGGAAATTATACTATAACTTTCCTCTTAAGAAAAATAGTGGAGAAATTAAGAGCATCCTCATCGATAAATATATAAAATTTCTACTAACAGTTGCCGTTGAATAGCCTATTTTGTTAGAACGTCACTTTCACAAATCTAAGGATCCCAAGTTCAATTCCCATGTTATCACTATCATTGGCCAGATCAGCAATACTTGAAGAAGAGAATATTATCACTCGCAAGTTGTGTTCTGTATTAACAATGAGTGTTATTAAAAATTGAATAAATTTAAAAAGATTAAATGAAATTTGAATTTTTCTAAAAACATTTTACAATTTTAGATAATGCAAACATTCCTTCATATAATTACAAATAAAAGTGCCATAATCATAAACTTTCAAATGTATTTAATAACTGTTATATTTATTCACACAATTTATAAAAATTTTATACAGTTTTGGTGTTGTTTCATACAACTTGATAAAAATTGCATTAACAAGATTACTAGAATTTATTATATTGTTATTCTTGGTGATTTCATTTTACATGGACTGCAAAGAGATATAAATGTAATCTTTTTTTGTGTGTGTGATGATCACTTGTTCTTTTATCTTACTTTCTGGCTAAAAAGATATAAATTATCAAAATTGTATTTCGAATAGTATGGAAGAAAATGGATACTACGTTAATAATTTCTGCAATATATGATGCAAAATCTTATTGAGAATTTGCCTTTTATCTTTACAAATTTAATTGTTTTATAGTAATCTTTAAAATATTTTTAACAAATGATCAGATATTTTATAGTAACCCTGCATAGTAAATCTTTTTTTTTTTTAAATCTTTTAATATTTAAATGTCGACTTAAGAATCTTAATTTGTTGTATTATATATTATTCATCACAACTTTTTTTTTTCTAAAAGTGTAATGCAAATATTTTATTTTCAGAGGCACGTTGAAGATGATTATGAAGATGATAATGTTCTTCCTGATCATGAAGGTAAACTGTATTATAACACTGTAAGCAATCATTTATAGATAGAAGAAGCAGAAATAATTTTATTTCAGTGAGTTTATGCAAGAGAGATTAAACATCTCATTAAAGATTTTGTATTATTTTAATGCAAGCATGCACTGAAATATGCATTAATACAGAAGCCTTGAAGAATAATCTTTTTTCTTATTAATTTACATCTTAAAATTAAAGCATAACATAATAAGATGGATCATACTCTATCACTTTTACAGTAAATGCCCCATAGAAAAATCTATAAATATCCAAACAAAATAATGCAATATATAGTTACCAGGAAACTGACGTGCAGAAATAACATTAAAAATAATCGAGTAATTGCTCAGAAATTTGAGATTGGAAGTCATAAAGTTGGAGCTGTAATCCCTATATTTTGAACTCCAGAGTCCATTATTCTATGCTGCATTATAGCATGCAAAACTAATATTTTTTTAAATTTCTACTACATTCTAATTCTTTAGAAAGAAATAGTCTTTAAAGAGTGCATTAATCCAACTTTCATTTTTTTTAGGAAGCATATCACCTCAAAAAAGAATAAGAATTTGGAAATACAGGAATAAAGAGAAATTGTCCAAACTGAATAGGGAGAATGAGAATAGTTAGTAGAGAAATGAGATCATTGTTTGAAAAACAAAGTACCAAATTTACATTGATATTTTAAATGATACTGATTTTGGAAAAAATGCAAATAAATTAAAAATTAATTAATGACCTTAAGGAAAAAGCTATTTAAAAAGTATGATATGGGAGCCCGTTGTAAAACTTAAAATATAATCTAATATTTTCTTACCCCTCTCCTCCCTTTTTTTTTTTTTTAAGTATAATAAATGCTGTTTTTAGTTGCTTTGATTTTAGTAAAAAAAATATTGTCCATCACATTTTGTGAAAATTTAGTTGTTTAAGATTACATCTAAAATGTTTCTTCATTAATTTTAATTAATCTATATTATCATTACCAGATTGACAGTGGATGAACACTGTATTATTAAATATTGCTTCTCGGAACTTTTGTAATAATGATTAATAATTTTTGTGCTAATATGCATAATTGCCTGTGTTCTGACAATGTATTTCATTTAGATTTATTTGATAGAACTTCTATATTTTTCATAGTAAGAACATTTATCATATAGGAATCAGCATTATTTACCTTATGTAATTTTATTTTATTTTTTGTTAACATTATCAGGAATAGTGTTTATATACAATAAAATTGTTATTTATTAAAATAATAATACTTTTCTTTTTTTAATCCTCTTTTTTAAAAAAAAAAACATTAATTTAAATATTTGATTGTAATACCATAAAATTACTGTATTTTTTCTTTTTAAGATGATATTAATGATAGTGATGATATTCCTCTGTTTCCTGGATTCGAAGATGCTGATGGTGAGGATAGTGCTGCTTTAAATTTTAACTTAAATATACATAAAAGTAATTAAATTTTATAAACATTGATTCTGAATGTGTAGTGTTTGCATAGTTACATGCTAAATTGTGTGAATTTTTATATATGAAAATAAATATTCAAAAATGTATTTTTAATCATGTTTACAGTGTAAAATATTTGTACATTTTATATATAAAGTTACATCATAAAAGTATTAGATTATTTATAAGTATTAATTTTAAAGTGCAACATAAAATATATTGAAGCCCACTAGATGATAGATTCAATAAAGTTTTTGTTATTAATTTACTTGCTATCTGCTCTTAGATTTTATAAGTTCGATGAATAAAAGCTGTGTGGTATACGGATGTCTCTTTAGCCATTAAAAAAAAAAGGAATAATGAATCATTTAAAGAATGCTGTGTTTTTGATTATTTTTTTTGTCATTGTCAATTTTATACATGTTAAGTTTATTTAATAACTCTATTTTTCATTTACATATTCACTTGTCACAAACAATGTTTATTTATTTAATTAAAATATTAGTTTCATCATCCATCTTTCTACTAATAATGACTTTGGAAATAAATTCTATCAAATGGTTTTTAATACTTTTGTTAAAACAGGCAAAACTCATTATACGTATGCCACACATAGCAAGCTAGAGTAATCAATGGATGCCAGAAGGCTTGTGCATAAAATCCCCATCTAGTGCCTGCTCATCCAATATCCCCAGACTAGTTTCTGGCTTGTGGCCTTCATCAGTGAGGAGTTTTGGATCTGAGAGCACTGCATCTAGATCTTAGGATCTAATGCAGCCCTCCAGCAACCACCTTTTATCTCCATTTAACTACAAAACTATGAGTCTTAAACTGAAAACACTTTAATGTTTTCAATTCAAGCCCATAAGCTTATATAGTTATATGGGTCTGAACCCAGTTCAGTTCCCATACATTTTGGTGTCTTTGGTTCTTTAATAACCATAGCCACCAATATCCTATTAGGCAGGATTGGTTTAAGCCAATAAACATCACATGACCATCAACCTATTAAAACACTTTAAAAAACACAAACACACTTACACTTCCCCACCCGTACATTTTTGTTTGGGGGTTTTATATTAATTTTACAACAGTTATACACAAGCATAAGAGATGGTTGTCATGTGATGTTTATTGGTTTTAATACTTTTAATAAATTTTTTTTTTTATTCTTTTTTTATTTTATTTGACTATTTTTCTTTTCGGGGATTTAAAAACAATATTAAAAATTCTCTCTCAGTTATTATTATTTTTTTTTTGTCATAATTTCTGGAGAGTTTATTTTTATTTTTGGGATACATATGGGAAAATTTATGAATCAAAATACATTTAAGCTTTTTTTTTTTTTTGTTTTAGAGGTTTTTTATATATATATTGTAATATTTCTTTCATAGGTCACATATACAACTTTAGAAAATAAATAACGAAATGTATTTTAAAGTATACAACTTTAGAAAATAAATAACGAAAGTATTTTAAAAAAGATTTTTAAAGGTTGATTTTTTTAAAAAAAAAAGAAATTATAACGTGTTAACAAATTAAAGAGAAAATAAATCTGGAAGAAACGAAAAGTTTGTTTCTTTGTCTGTTTTTAAAATTTGATTTGAAAATAAAATAATTGTTTGCAAAAATATTAAATGTTAAGGTACTCATCTTATAGCTAAAGACGCTGCTCTATGGCGCGGTTTTTGCGCTAAAACACATAAAAATGCTGTTTCCGCGGCCGACACGTTTGAACCCGCATTTTCTATAATACAACTTTTTTGTTGTGCTACAGAATGCAGGCCGCTATGTCGCGTCGCATAGCAGCAAATACATTTTCCGAATTTGCACAGTTTATAAAATAGTTA
This sequence comes from Epiperipatus broadwayi, assembly GCA_028023455.1. Classification (NCBI taxonomy): domain Eukaryota; kingdom Metazoa; phylum Onychophora; class Udeonychophora; order Euonychophora; family Peripatidae; genus Epiperipatus; species Epiperipatus broadwayi. The sequence continues at coordinate 2,127,265 of JAQFVV010000097.1, read as the reverse complement.
CGGCTTGATGAGAGAGTTTGTATTTGAATTGGATGGAAATGTTGTTTTCATTTGATTTTTTTATTTATTTTAAAGTATTGAAATGTTAAGATTTTTTAAAGTAATAATTCTAAGACTTTTTACAACGTACTGTATTGAAGTTTTATTTGGGAAAATGTTAAAGATCTATGTTTTTAGTGAGTTGCAATTAGGTAACGCGTCAAATAACGTACTGTTCGTAACATTCCACGAGACAAAGAAGATTCTACCGTGTGTATATTTTTGAAGCAAAAAAGAGCAGTACCAAAAAAATATCCAGCAAGAAAAGTACAAATATGCACAATTTTTCGTAAATTTTTCATAAAAAGCAAATATTATAAACATGTTTAATAAGTAAAGAAGACATTTATATGTGTTTGTTGTTGTTTAAAAAAGTTTGAGTTTCTTTCTTTTGTCCGAGTACGGTTACGATTTTGATATTTTTTATTTTAGCATTACAAACAACAGAACACTAACCCTAATCCTAAACCTAACCTTAAAAATAACCCTAAAACTAACCCTTAACCTAACCGTAAAACTAACCCTAAACCTAACCGTAACAACTTTTACTTTTTATTGTCATTCTATTTGAAATAAAAAATAGCCGTAATATCTCTTTGTCTGTAAAAAAAAAGTACAACGAAGACTTAAAAAATAGACTAAGAAAGTCGTAACACAAGTAAAAAAAATATCCGATAGAAAATTGATAAAAAAAAGCCGTAACACAAGTAAAAAAATATCCGATAGAAAAAACACGAATCAAATTGTAATCTGTTGATTTTATATTACATTTATTATTATCATTTAAATTGTATACGTTAATAAAAAATAATATTTATAAAAGACGATTTTGTTTTGTTTCGCATTACAAAAAAGCACAGCAAAATTATTATAATCAACGGCCCGGGAATGGTCATATTTTATAGTTTTAGCATGGATATGGCGCCATCCAACGGCATCTTTATCTATAAGATAAGCACCAATGTTAATAAGTAATAATAATAATGCAAAGGCAGGTTAATTTTCAGACAATGGGAGAGTATTTTATTGTTGCTAGGGAAATTATTATTGCTAGACAACAAGAAAAAGTAGCATTCATGTCAGCCATAACTTTTTGTTTTATTACTTGTGTATTGCTCACAAATTAGCAGCTGTAAAAATGATTTATATTCATTCTTATTCAAATTTATTTACCATGATAGGATAAAATTGAGTTGGAGTCCATCTTTCTAAAAATTTAGTTTTTTTTATGAAGATTTGTATTGTCTGAATATGAAAATATAACCTCTCTACCATTGTCAAATTTATTTGTGATGCTGTAATAAAAATCCAGTAATTATATAAAATAAAGAAGTCAAAGAAGAAATAAACAATGGATTATAAAAGGAATGTACTAAAGAAAAAGAACCTGTACACATTTTGAACATTTATTAAATAACAATTAAAGGAAATTGTGTCAGAAGAATCTGCTAGCTTCTATTATGTATACATGAAGCCATGGAATATAAACATGGAAGAAAAGAAAGAAAAAAAGCATTGCATATATGTTGAGCTCAACAGGAGAAAAATTTGCTAAGATTATTTTAAATGATTTATAATAAATAAATATTTGCACAAAGACTCCTTTTCCTTTTGCATTAAAAAAATAACACATTGATATTTTTATTATTATAAGGGTAATTTTGCGTAATATAAAAGAATTTAAAACATTTGTTTTAAATGTCATAAAAATTTGTAATTACTGTTATAAATCTTAATACAGAAATTCAATCAAGTTTTGAGGAAAATTAAAGTTATATGCTTGATTGATTTTTCAGATCAATTCTAAATTTTTTTTTTTTTTTCATATATTTCATTTTATTGATTATGTAAATAGAAAAGATATTAAATAGTTTATATTTTATTGTTATTATAAATATATTAGTTGTTATTTAAAAGTATCGTTTTCTCATCTGAACATTAAGATATATAAATTCGGGATATCCTTGATTTCTTAAGAAACAGGGAATATTGTATGTTTAGTTTTATAAATTTATAGACAATTATAATTTTTAAAAAAAGATTTTGTTATGGAAAATTTTATAAATAAATATTTGAAATATATATATAATAAACTTTGTTTTATATATAAATATGCATATTATTTAATAAACTTTTTCAATTCTGAAAACTTAACAAAGACATCAGAAAAAAAATTATGCTTACTGTTTGTCAAATCTTCGAGTACTTTTCATTGCTGCATCAGAAATTTTTATATTGACGTTTATAGGATGCCTGTATTTATATTTATTAAAATATTTTGTTCACTTTTCCTTGAACATCCAGCACATTATTTATTGAACATTAAATTTACTTCTGCATGGATATCATTCTTTCTGTGAATTTCAATTTTTGATAACATCTTTGTATTCTATAATGTTCTCTGTACTGAGGTTAACAGTTTTTTTGAAGTACACCTGGGTCTCGTTTTATGCGGATTATTTTAATGCGATTTTGAAGTTATACGATTCATGTTTCTTCTTAATATTTTTGATATTTCACTATATTTATTAGATATCAAGAAATTTAAATTATTAATAACTTACTTTGACTTGAAATACTTTTTTTTTTTCAAAAATATAACGTTATATTAGCAGCTAATGTGAATATGGCCTGAAGCTGTATTTAGAATAAATAACCTACTTATGCTAATAAGTAAATAATAATAATAGATTTATACTTACATATAAAAATATCGCAATAAATATTCAAAATTTTTAAACTTTTAAAACATATTTTATTAGGTGTAACAGAAATAAATAATGTAGATTTTTAAAATAAATAACGAAGATTTTATTGATTTTATAATCTGAAAATAATATTTCTAATGATAATGTATAATCTTTTTGTTTTGATTACGATCTCATTTTTATAATATAGAAACAAAATGTGAACATTTAAAATTTATTTCAGTAGTATAAATCAGTTGTCAACAGAAAACCATTAACACAGCACAAGACTGAAATTGACACTAGTTGTGTCAATGGGATGGAGCAGAATATGGAAAAGCTTAGATTGGGGAATGGAAAATAAAGTGGCTAACAAGTTTTTCTGGGCATAATTGCTGAGAGATTCTTGACTTAGTTCAAGGGGAAGCTACATCACATCGATGAATCTGATTTCTTAGCAGTTTACAAACGAACCGCATATCGTCAAATCATGATAATGTTTAAAATACGTATGAAAAAATGTCAAATTAAATACTGTAGTTAATAAAAAAAAGTAAAAATAGTTTGTTTTGTACCAATTTTTTTCAAACATTTGATATTTTTTATTAGTCATACTTTATTTCCTTATTTTTTTAATGCGAATTTTAAAGTAATTTTTCCTTGTTGCTTTGCTTTTATGCGAATTCAGAAAATTACAGACCCTATCCCTCATTTTTCAAGGTAAGTTAAGTCTATTTTTGTGTGATTTTTTTTAATGCAGGTTTTCTGTGGAACCTATCTACCGCATAGAATGATACCTTGGTGTACTATTATTTACGAGCCTCTATATATAAGAACTCAGGTTTCATTCAGAATATATTGAATTACTGTTAACTACATTTAATATAAAATTTACCTTTGTTGTTAATGTTACCTCATTTTGCCCAATCTTTAAAAACTTACTTGTTGAATAATTCAGATAAATACTATGTAAACGTTTCTCTAAATCACTGATAAAATTCTCAATAAAATATTTTGATAATGCATCACTGAGATTTTTTATTATTTATTTATTTTGATTATATCATGTAAGTAATTTAATTGTTTTAAATTTTTTTATTGTTTACAGATTTTATACTTTATTCTAATGTATATATGTTTGTTTTAGACAGTGTGCCAGATAAAGGGATTGTTACGCAATCATATGAAGATCTTGTTTGCCATTATGTGGTAATTTTTTTAAAAGAAAATGAATGTAACTGTA
>JAQFVV010000097.1:1461102-1522796 GCA_028023455.1 Epiperipatus broadwayi | reverse complement strand
ATACATTGCTATCACACAATATCTTCTTAATACAATAACTATTGTTTGATCAGCAATCTTTATTATTCAATATCTAATAAACTTACAAAATAAATATACATCTCAAGTATTCAATAATCTATATTTTTTCATTTCTAATTAATTATTTCACTGAATTATAGAAACATACCCTTAATAAGATTAAGAAATTCTTCAGTCACATTCATTTCTAAATCTTTTCAAAGCAAACAGAATATTTTTTATTATAAAGTTATTGAAATTACAATCAAAAAACTTATCTCAAGAAAGTCCATTATATAACAAAACAAAAACCCAATATTACATGGCTGCTTTCATTTGTAATGTTATCCAGAAAAGTATTACAGACAATGCATAACTTGTAACTATTTCCAGAGAATTAACTTCCAAAATATTTGTTATGTTTGGTCTGGGTTACAGACCCCACCTACAGAAAATAATACTAAGACAAATATTACAATTAATATATTTATTATATCTACAAATATATATAATACAATATACAGTATATATACAAGAGAATATTTACAATGTTGAATATTGTAGCTTAACGTAAACTCTGGGTTCTGCCTACCGCTTCCAGCTACACTCGATAGCTTGCCTCACGGGTAGGGTGTATGGCTCTTTCAGCTGTACAAGACAGCTTGCCTCGAGCCAACAGTAGTCTTAGCAGCGTCCGGTCTCTGTGGGACTTGCCTAGCTGCATAGACTAAATAGCATAGTGCTATCAATGGGAATACTTAGCAGAGCTTCTCTGGGAGAACATGAACAGTCTTTCAGGTTAGATGGACGTTCTTCCCTGATTCTCACAAAAGGCTCACTATTTATAGCCAGATCCCTGACCTTATTGAAAACCTTCAGATTCAGCAAGCATCGTTGCTTATTGGCATGTAATAATCATTGGCTATGTTTTATCTATACATCAGCCTATTGGCCTGTTGCAAACAATGCTTAATCCGATCAGTTAAGGAGACATCTGGAATAGTCCACTTCTGAGAGAAGGGAGGACTATATGCAGAAAATATCTATTAAAATAAAGTGGCTCACCGTGTGCTTTATTCCAATTACAATCAATATTATTGGTCAATAAATTATTTTATTTTAAATATAACAAGTCAGGGCATATACTTACAATGTAGTGCTGGAGACCATGCTAAATGTAGAAAAATTGATAAAATTAATTATCAATGCAGTAATGGTCTACAACCCAAATTATAAGCATTTGTTGTATCAAATAATGTACCAATTCTTCCATGTTTCCATAAGACTCATTTACTTATCTGCTTCTAATCTCCATATTTCTATCAATCCTCAATTTATATATTAGACCAATAAACAATTTTCAAACAAATGACATAATCATTATCCAAATAATATTTTTACACCAGGTAGCAATGACACTTTTACACAACAACCTATTCCTTATACCTCAGATCTCACTGACATTGAATTCCCAAAGTTGGAAACATTTCCTTGAACATCAAATACTGTTAGTGTTAACAGACAAAAATATACTTATTTCTATATATCAATAATAAATGTTCTTAGTTTTAACTCTTAGCACAAAAGAATCTAACTAAAATAATTTATGAATTCTCAGCTTGATAATATATTAATGATTATGCGAATTAGCTAAATGAATTTTTTACTTTGAGGGAATATACTTATATATTCTAGTCCGTTTGCACTACACATGCAAATGGACTAGTATATTAATGATTATGGAAAGTGTAATCTTTTAAACTTCTCTAACTTTCTGCACATCCTCAATTATATCTACACATTTAACTCAAAAGGTTGCAGTATATAAAAACTCTTCTTTAATATTTAAATACAAGTATAGTATATAACTTAAACTAAATGTAATTAGAGGGCATTTGAACCCAGATTTTCAAGTAATTCACTCCATCCTGTACCACTGATACACATGACCATATACATGTGAAAAAGATAAATGATCTCCAAATCATTTATCTTTTTGGTTTCTAATCTCCTCTAATTAAAAGCTCTTCTTAAAAATTTAATACTTATTTGTACAGTTCTATTCTATAAAAATCTATTAATCTGATACACATGAAAAACCACTAAAATCTCTAGTTCTTTACTGTTCTTTTATTTTTAACAAGAAAAATATTGTTTCCCCAGCTGCAGACTGTTTAATTTATGTGTGTGTCGACATGTTACTTTTATAAAATGATCCATTTTTAAATACATATAATACCAAATTATATTCACTTTAATTTCTAAACTTAACTCTTTCTTGCAACTGTACAATATAACATAGACAAACAACAAATAAATGCAAACAACTTTTTATTTCTGATGAATATTTTTTATTGTCAAAACAAAGCAAAACTCTCCATATAGTAGTGCCATCTTGTGCTAACAAGAGCAATCAATGGATGCCAGAAGGCTTGTGCATAAAATCCCTATCTAGTGCCTACTCATCCAATATCCCCAGACTAGTTTCTGTCTTGTGGCCTTCATCAGTGAGGAGCCTTGGATCTGAGAGCACTGCACCTAGATCTTAGGATCTAATGCAACCCTCCAGCACCCACCTTTTATCTCTATTTAACTACAAAACTATGAGAATGAAATTGAAAACACAATTAATATTTTCAATCCAAGCTCAATAGCTTATATAGTCATATGGGTCTGAACTCAATTCAGCACCCATGCATTTTGGTGTCTTTGGCTCTTTAACAACCATAGCCACCACTATCCTATTAGGCAGGATTGGTGTTAAACCACTAAAAATCACATGATCACTATCTCATACTAGCACATAATTGTTATTAAACAATTCAAAACAAAGCAAAACTCTCCATATAGTAGTGCCATCTTGTGCTAACAAGAGCAATCAATGGATGCCAGAAGGCTTGTGCATAAAATCCCTATCTAGTGCCTACTCATCCAATATCCCTAGACTAGTTTCTGGCTTGTGGCCTTCATCAGTGAAGAGCCTTGGATCTGAGAGCACTGCACTTAGATCTTAGGATCTAATGCAACCCTCCAGCACCCACCTTTTAACTCTATTTAACTACAAAACTATGAGAATGAAATTGAAAACACAATTAATATTTTCAATCCAACCTCAATAGCTTATATAGTCATATGGGTCTGAACTCAATTCAGCACCCATACATTTTGGGGTCTTTGGCTCTTTAACATCCATAGCCACCACTATCCTATTAGGCAGGATTGGTGTTAAACCACTAAACATCACATGATCACTATCTTGTACTAGCACATAATTGTTATTAAACAATTCAAAACAAAGCAAAACTCTCCATATAGTAGATCTAGGTGCAGTGCTCTCAGATCCAAGGCTCCTCACTGATGAAAGCCACAAGCCAGAAACTAGTCTAGGGATATTGGATGAGTAGGCACTAGATAGGGATTTTATGCACAAGTCTTCTGGCATCCATTGATTGCTCTTGTTAGCACAAGTCTTCTGGCATCCATTAATTGCTCTTGTTAGCACAAGTCTTCTGGCATCCATTGATTGCTCTTGTTAGCACAAGATGGCACTACTATATGGAGAGTTTTGCTTTGTTTTGAATTGTTTAATAGCAATTATGTGCTAGTATGAGATAGTGATCATGTGATTTTTTTATTGTCCTTATTTTTATTCTACTTTCTAGTCTAAACACATAAATTCACAGTACTAATTAAATTTATGTATTCAGATGCTTTAGTTTATAAATTATATATATTCTTCTATATAAAAAATATTATAAATTGAAAACATCCAAATAATTTTTTTTTCCATATGTATATTACTACAACTCTTGGTTTAAATCGTGGAGACTGGCATAACTTTAAGCTGCCAGGATAAAAAAAATATATATCAAAAATTAACACTATCATCTATGGGTTCAAACTATTATTTTTTATTAATTTTAATGATTTTCTAAATTTTTCTATGTATATGTTTATTAAAATGAAAATTTTCATAAAAGATGTAAATATACTTTTTGTATTCATCCATGTGTATAGCTAATATTTGTTAATACTAATATTATATAATATTGCCATTATGGTAAAATTATACCTGTTATTACTTGGACAGTGAAAATAATTTAAACTTTTGTTGCAAAAATGCTAAAACTAATTTTATGATTTTTAAGTCTTAACATCCTCAGGTTAAATGATTTTTAAAATAACTGCATGATGATAGATACGATCCCTGCCAAACTGTTAGTATAACATTGGTATTAACAATAAACAACTATAAACACAGATGAATCCAAAAGATATGTTCACACATACACACACACACAATAAATATCCAGTAATTAGAATTGCTAGTGTGTTACTTTAATTAACAATTAAAAAGTTATTTTATACTCTTAATATGCTTTTTTTTATTTTACTTTATTGCTCCATAATAGATGTTTAATTACCTTTTTCTGTCATCATCTTCTATATGCTTATCCACATCAATTTTTTTAAGATACATGTTTCTAGTTTCAGAAATTTTTGATTGATTTCGCCGAAGTTGAATAAGTAGGAGTACTAATTCTTCATACTAAATGATTAAAATAAAAACAAATAAAAATTAATGCTAAAAGTTAATATTATTCAAAAGCATCAGGTTTACAAGATCCAACACCTAAAAATTCACTCTTATTTCATATTTCATTCCTTTTTTAAGATTGTAAATCTAAAGAATTATAAAAATCACAAAATCGCTTAATGTTTTTTTATTATTCAAGAATTGTTTCTATTGTTCTAAAGAATTTTCTTCAGTTTGCATAAATCAAAATGTTATTAACTAAAGAAAAAAATATCCACAATACATGGGAATATTTCAAAAGTACAGTGAAAAATAAAAATACTTCAGCTTAAAAGTTGAAACAATTGGAAAAGGTATCTTATTAATTTTAAATAAATTGTCAAGTTAAATTTAAAAACACCAATTGTGGGTGAAGGAACAATTATTTTTTTCTTTTTACTGTATGGTAAATAAAAGCATTTAATATAAATAAAAAAAATTATCTCTATTATTTTCAACTTTTTAATATTGGCACAGTAAATAAAAATGTAAATTGATATATAAATATATGTTGATACGAAGATTTTCACAGGTTGCATATATAAAAAACAAATTTTGCGGGTTTATCTGTGTTAAAAAATTTAAATATTGATATACCGACATTTCAACTTGATCACACAAGTCATCCACTGGGTGATAAAAGGTAGAAAGACGGTTGTAGAGGCGCTACAATCACTGATTTGAAAAAAAATGTTAAAGTTCCACCAATAGCAAAAATGTTAAATTAAGAATGTTTTTTAAAAAAATCTTTCCAAAAGGAGGAAGTTTGCATGTATCATCTCGCTTATTGATACAATCTGGCCTTTTAAGTATCTCAATGGCTTCTCTAATTTTGCACTGGTAGAGATTATCACATCTGGATATGATCCTGGTACTAGAAAAATCAATTTTATGACCTGAATCTATAGTATGGAGTGAGAGTGCTGATGATGATGAGTGTTGTTTAACTGCATTAGCATGCTCATCTCTCCTAACACTGATGCGATGATTACTCATACCTATGTAAGAAGCTTTACAATTTTCACATGAGATTTGATAAACACCATGAGATTCAAGAGGGATTGAATCCTTAGGCTTGGTTATTATATTGCTGATCTTTTGATGAGTAGAAAATGCTGTATCTATATTATAGCATTTTAATATACGTCCAATACTGTCTGTAGTTCTTTTTACATATGGAACACAAATCCTAATAGCTGATTTATCATCTTTTTGTTTCCTATTTTGTCCATTTTGGGCTTGAAATAAGGCTTTTTTTATAAATTTATAATTATAACTATTTGCTAATAAAACACTATTAATATGATTTATTTCTTCTTTCAGATGTGACTTATCTGAAAGGTTAATTGCTCTATTTAAAAGAGTTTTGGCTACAGAAACTATCTGAGTTGGGTGATGATGAGAATGTAAATGTAAATATCTGTCCGTGTGTGTATTCTTTCTGTAAATCGAAAAAGATAAACTATTTGGTGTTCTGGTGACTAGAACATCAAGAAAAGGGAGTTTTCCATCAGACTCTGTCTCCATTGTAAATTTAATATGAGGATGCATATTATTTAAATGTAAGAAAAAATCATCTAATTTATTTTTTCCATGTTGCCATATGACAAAAGTGTCATCTATGTATCTGAGCCAAATGAGAGGTTTTAAAGATGATGATTCTAAAGCATGAGTTTCTATATTTTCCATGAATAAATCAGCTATTACTCCTGAGATAGGTGAGCCCATAGGAGTACCAAAAACTTGTCTGTAATGCTGTCCATTGTATACAAAATATGTGTTCAAGAGACAATGTTTAATCAAAGCAATAATATGGTCTGGTAAATTGCAACGTTGTGAAATTATATTTAAAGCTTCATCAATTGGAATGTTTGTAAACAAAGACACGACATCAAAACTGACCAGAATGTCATTAGCATTAATTTTTAAATTTTTTAAAACAGAAATAAAATGAAAAGAGTTTTTAATATATGATTTAATAGATGGGATTGTAGGTTTAATGAAATCCGATAAATATCTAGCTAAAATATGAGTTGGAGATCCTATTGCGCTTACTATTGGATGAAGGGGGGTATCTGGTTTGTGAATTTTTGGAAGTCCATAAAATTTTGGACAGACACATGATTTTTCACGAGGGATTATTTTATTTTTTATCTCTGTTTCAATAGGCGATTTATTAATAATGGCTTTTGTTGTTTTTCCAAATATGTAGTATAATCTCTTTTTGATAGTTTATAAGTTTTATCATTAAGCAAATCTAAAATTTTATTATGGTAAATATCACGATCCATAACAACAGTGGCATTACCTTTATCAGTTGGAAGTACAACAATTGATTTGTCTGATTTTATATTATTTAATGCTTGTCTTTCTTTCTTTGAAATATTATTTTTAAGAAGCTTAGCTATTTTTAAAATATTGCAAATCTATATATATATCACTAGATATTTCTGCTATAAGTTAAAATGTATCATATTTAAAATAGAAATTCATATAATACTATAATACTAGCCAAAACAACAAAATTTTACTAAAATTCTTACACAACCATGTTTTCATTTATTAACAAATACACTTTTCAAGTAAAATTCAACTAAACATACAACATATATATATACAAAACAAAATAGTCTGCCCGTCACTTCAACAAAAACTTCCTTTCACATCAAAGGATATCTTCATGAGAGTGATGGCCTCAAATTCAAAAAATTTTAAAAACAAAGTTTCTTTTACTCTTATTTTCAATTCACTTTTTTCATAAATGATAACCTCTGCATTGGCAAATATTTTATGACCTGTATTCAGTTCATGAATATATAAAGCTGAATTTTGATATCCATTTATAACTCTATTCTTATGAACTTTAACTCTTTCATTAAGACTTAATTTACTCTGACCTATATAAATTTTATGACAACTACAAGGTATCTTATAAATTACTCCAGGAATAGATTTGCAATCAACTGACTGTTTTGAGGGTCGAACAACCCTTTCACAGGTGTCACCTAAGACTATTGTAAAACACATTTTCAATTCATAATAATAGCAAAATTAAAAGTTAGGGATCACCACAACGTAAGAAACTGTATTAAAGGGTCATGGCATTAGGAAAGTTGAGGGCCACTGATATATATAAATTAGAAATATATTGTAATAATCAAATGCATTATATTCTTTTATTTTCTACTAAAGTGTGCAAAGTCATGGATTGGTTTTGTTCACATTAGTAAAATAAAATAATGTAATGAAATTAAAAATATATTTACATAAGTTATCAACAACAGTTAAAAATGATCTATAATATTGTTTATAACAATGCTTTATTAATAGTTATTTTTACCTGCTGTTGATATCTCATTTATTATTATTTCATGTAAATATTATTTATATATATATATATTAATTATCAACTACTTTTACATTTTTTAAATCTAATAGTGGAAACAAAGCCAAGAAAACAACTAGTAATATATAAAAAATAATTTTAAAAATTAATTTTTTTTTTTTTTAAAAAAATACAACAATGCATGATTATCAAAATATAAAATAGAATAAAAAAGATCTTTTATTTTTTTAAATAAAAACTTTTATCTTGCAGTGAATTGATTAATGATTAAAAATGACAATGATTGCTCATTAGTTTTAATTTTACTTTGTCTCTCATTTGTATTTCTAATTCAATCTTTTTTAAGAAAGTGAGTTTTATGCCCAATTTTCTGAATCAATCCTAACCTAGTAATGGTTAATTGGAGCATAAACTAAGTATAGAGATATCTTAATTACTTTTCTCTCTGTATGCAAATTATTTTAAATATTCATAAATTTTGAAGATGGTTCAAACTTGGATTAAAATCAATAAAAAAATTACTGATATTATACAAATAGCAGGTACATGATTGTTGCAATTAGCAGTAAATTTTTATAAATATTACCGAAATCATACTTTTCTTTATTTTGCGTAATATCCTATAAATACAATTTATCCAAAACACTTCAAACACTTTTTAGCAAAACTCTTTATTTGTACATATACATACACCTACGTTTTGACTGACCTGCAGTCTTCTTCAGAGCCAGTTTATTTTATTCTCTTAAAAAGAAAAAAAAACGTTTTTTAAGAGAATAAAATAAACTGGCTCTGAAGAAGACTGCAAGTCAGTCGAAACATATGTGTATGTATATGTACAAATAAAGAGTTTTGCTAAAAAGTGTTTGAAGAGGTTTGGATAAATTGTATTTACAGTAAATTTTTAATTGAGAAAGAAGACAATGTGCATAAAACAGAAGAAATAAGAGTAATATATAATAATTAGCATTTAGAAAAAGTGAATATCTAGAATACTATAAAATGGTAAGACATAAGAAAATTTAACCATGATTATGCCAAAGAAAGCTATAGAAAAGTTCAAAAAGTCTCAAAAATATATAACACCATCTTAATAAAAAGTTAAAAGTTATTTCAATAATAATTGGAAAAGAAAGAACTTTTATTAAGATGAGGATTGACATCATAAAACTGGAAAAATTCTATTAAGAACTATACAGCAATAAGAAACAAAAACTAGGAGGCAAAACTCTCCATATGGTAGTGCCACCCAGTGCAAGCCAGAGTAATCAAGAATGCAAAAAGATTTGTTCATAAAATCCCTATCTAGTGCCTATTCACCCAATACCCCTAGATTAGTTTCTAACTTGTGGCTTTCATCAGTGAAGAACCTTGGATTTGCAAGCATTGCACCTAGATCTTAGGATCCAATGCAATCAATCATGTGAGCTCTTAAAATGCTGATTATTTTAAATGATGACATGGGGAATGCAATTAAATATATTAAGAATGGCGAAAACTCTAAAAAAGATAAATGCTAGATATTTTTTGGTGAAGAAATCGAGATGTTGTAAATAAAAATGGAAAAATATAATAGTGTTGCTTAAAAAAGTGGGGAAAATAAAGACCTAACTATTTTCAATCAATTGTATAAAAGATCTTTGTAAAGACTATTATAACTTCCTAACAGACAAGTTTGGACCCAAACCAATCAAAAAAAACAAGATGGAGTTAAAAATGGTATAGCACAGAAGATCCATTCAAATACTAAGAAATGTTATTAAAAGAATAAGTAGATATGAATTGTTATTTTGCAATACATATAAAAATGCATTTGATTTCAAATGTCTGTGCTAAAAATTTTGGAATATCAAAACTCAGATGCAGAATATTATTAAATTCTGAATAAATATTTATCAAAAAGTAGTAGCAGTAATTAAACTAAGTGATGCTACCAAAAAGCTTAAAATAGATATGGATATACAACAGTGACTTCCTCTCTCTAAAACATATTGCAGTAGATTTACAGGGAATAAAAATAAAGGGAAATTATTAAAGTCATCTAGATTTTATAGCTAATATGTTGGCTATTCACAAATCATGTTTTAGAATTTTAAGAAATGTTAGAAAAGTTACCATTTTTTTTAAAAAAAAACCCTAAAAAGACAAAATAAAATTCAATGGCTTTTCAAAAATAAAAATTATTGTATTAAATTAGAAATTAATTAATTGAAGAACACTGCAAACTGAATTACGTAGCAAAGCATCAAGAAATGTTTATTGGAATTAACAAAGAAGAATCTAATAGAAAATATATGGATGAGAGAACAAATAAATATCAATATCATCATTAAAAAATTGAAATAGAGCTAAATTAGACCATGCTGTTAGAAGAGATAACAATAAATGACAATTAAAGTTTTCACCTGAATCCCAAGAAACAATAAGACATAGAATAAGACCATATGCTGGAGTGATGGGAAGAATTGAAAGTAAAATTAATAATGAGAGCAAAATGGTGGTTAACATTCAATGGGTTTTAAAAAAGGAAATAAAGAATAATAATAATGAATTATTAGAAGTTTACAATTATAAATTCCTTAAAATAATAATGTAGATGAAAATATAATGGATGGATTTAATTATAAAATTAAACTTCAATGAAAAGCCTTAAACTTAGTATTAAAAAAAAATTATGTTACCAAAAAGAAAGATTTTAATACATATGTTTTACCAAATAATAATTTATGTACTGAAACTTGGACAATTAATAAAAAAGTAACACAGAATTTGCAGATCTCACAGCAACTATGAAAAGATGAACATCAGAATTAACAGGAAGGGTAGAAAAACAGGAATTAGCAGAAACAAAGCAGGTCTGGATATCTTATTAAAAAAAAAAAATGAAGTATAGAAAATAAGTCAGAGATTTAAGTAGAACTTGTCTGGACTTGTTAGGATAGACAACCTTGACCCAAGAATATTTTAATAAGACTACACATGAGTTAGATGAATAAGAAAGTTTCTGGAATTATATGGAAGTGAAAAACTAATAAAAAAAATGCAGCAATAAACTCAAATAACTTCATACTGATCATAAGTTTCATTTACGAAATTACTGATATTAATCTCCAGTGTAATAGATATCAATTTTGATATCATAACTATTAACTTTCATTAATGATTCCACTAAAAAAAAGTATAATTTAGTAAAATGTCAAAATATTAGTGATTATTCATTCATAACTCAAAAAGCTGTTGCAATAATGAATAGATAGATTTTAAATAAATATGTTCCCATCTGAAGAATAGTTTAGATTTAGAAAGAATAGAGATAACAAATACAATTAGATTGGTGTGAACCATTATTAAGAAATATATGAGAAGAAAAAATATATATATTTATTTTATAGATTTTGAAAAGGCATTTAATAATAATAATAATAATAATAATAATAAAAAGACTGAATGATTTATTGTTCAAGAATTCGTAAAAAGTTTGAGCACCACAAGTGACAAAGTCAAGTTGTAACTCATGACATTTGAGTTACCGATTCATCCACTCTACCACAGCATTAAAAACACAGAGCAGGCATATGATAAAAAAAAAAGAAATAGAATGGTCTATAAATAGTATGAAGAACGAGATAAGAGAAAGTTGATTGATGATTTTAGAGGAAATAGCTATCAAAATTTAAAAATCAAAGCAAAAGACAGAAAAGCTCAGACAATGTGATCTAGTTTATGAGGTATTACCTGCTGTTTTGGAAAATAAATAATAATACTCATTATTTTATTTTAAACTTAAAAATTAAGTAGACATTAAGAAAAGAAATATCAAAATAATAAATGTTATATTCAGAATTACAAACACATACTGTAATTGTTAATATGGCTAATAGGTAAACAATTATATAAATATAAAACTTACCGATTTCCCCATTAAATTAGATGGATTTAATTCAGCTTGTGAAAACTGGAGATCAAATTTATCAATCTAAAATATAAATATATGTTGAAAGACGTTTTTCATGGTTAAAATATAAATTAAAGAGGCTTTAGGCAACAAAAGTCCTCTATGACAGAAAGAACTTTCCATGGTCAGAACAAATTAATTTTTTTTCAATAGATAGGAAGACAGTATATGAAGTTTCATTCATCTTCCTCAAATCTATCAAGGATATTTTCTAAAGTAATAGCCAGATTGTGTGCACTTTATAAACTATCAAAATTTTAAATAATAACAGAAGTTTGAAACAAATTGTAAATTGTTTCTGATTTTTAATTAATTTAATAAAATTACTATAATAAATGGGGAGGGGAGATCTGAATAAAAAATATCTCTAATCCAGAATTGGTGTGTGTTGATTTAACACTTTTATTTAAACTGGTCAGATCTTTTTAGAATTTCTACACATTCTACCGCAGTATATAAATATTTTTTTACTTTGCCAATATTTTAGTACTGTCAACATTAAATATATGACCAGCATCTAAAAATGTGAAGAAAAGAAAGACATATCTTTGAAGGAAAGTAAATTTACATATTTTCTCATTTTCATAGTGAAATTGAACTTTCCCATCAAAGTGAATTTTTCCATTGACCAGAAGTTGATTTTTTCACCCAATAGACATACATTGAACATCAAAAGATATATGTGATTTTCCATTTTGTTTATTGAAGAAATTACATAGATGAATAAATGTTTTTATTCTGACTATGAAAAAATATTCCTATCATTAAGGAGTTCTATATAGTGTTATCCAAAACCTGTTTTAATTTAACATTATATATACATAGACAAAACTACTTTATAATATTTTTTTTTGATGTTAATAAAATACAAACTCTTTTTCTATAATTATAATTTCTTTTATAAGTGATAAATGCACTAAGAGAATTTTGCATAAACTATTAAAAGATTACTTATAAATATTTGTATGTTTATGTGGTATATATGCTAAGACAATATAACTCTCAGTTATATCACCAACTTCATGCTTTAGAAAGTGTAGTCATAAAGAAAAAGATAAAATTCTAAATTGAAATATAAATTTGCATAACTTTTTTCTATTGTTTGAAAGAGTAATGACATTTGTTTAAAAAAATAAAAATTAGAAAACTTAGTTGCATTAAAACAAATTAAATAAAAATAAAAACTTTATAATCTTTAAAGATATATTTTCACAGATAATTACTATAGCATATCGTTGACAATATATTTTTAAAATTTATTGATTGATATCTAAGTATGCTGGATTATGTTTTTGATTTTAACTTCATTATTGATTTATGATGCTGGTATTTTATTAATAAACAATTGGTTTTCATTGAAGCTAAATAAAGCATGATTAGAGGCATTTTCAATCTGATTTCATTATTCTTTCTTTGGAAGAAGTTATCGACTTTTCTTTACTTAAAAATAAATTTGAGTTATTAAAATTTGACAATAAATTTAAATTCATTTTTATTTTACTTTGTAAAATTATATTTTACATGTATTTACTCACAATTGATTAATATTTCTTTAGACAAATGTACAGTGTTCACTTTAATAAGAACAGAATCAATTACATAAGTTTTAGTGCCAATATTTTTATTTAAAATCAAAATAATTCAAATTTGATTTTTTTAAATGCATATTTTTTATTATACTAGAAATAAAAAGTTTACACCTCGTTGAAACAAACTGTCTAAAACACAGGCATCACAAAAGTTAAAATAACATTAATACGTTCAGGTAACTGCATATTATAATTACTTTTTGAATCAATGTAAAAATATATATTATATATTTCAAATAATAAAAGAAAATACTTCATCATTTTGATAATATCACAAACTTTAAAAAAAAAAAACCTTTTTGAAATTATGCTAAATGCATGGCTTAATCCTTAAAGTATTGTTATTTTCATTTTTGTACACAAATACATAATAATAATAATTTTGTACAGATCTTCACAAATAGAAGAAAACACAATAATTATTTTTATTTCTGCAATTTTTTCCAAAAACCAACTTTTAGATTTACTCTATTTTTCTGTCCATTCACTATCAGATTTGTTTTCCTTTCTGACTAGCCTTTATACTCTTTCTCCTTATACCTTTTTAAAATTGATTTTACATTGAAATTAAATGTTAAACAGGCAAAACTCTCCATACAGTAGTGCCATCCTGTGCCAACCAGAGTAATCAATGGATGTCAGAAGGCTTGTGCATAAAATCCCCATCTAGTGCCTACTCATCCAATATCCCCAGACTAGTTTCTGGCTTGTGGCCTTGGTCAGTGAGGAGCCTTGGATCTGAGAGCACAGCACCTAGATCTTAGGATCTAATGCAACCCTCAGTGCTCTCAGATCCAAAGCTCCTCACTGATGAAGGCCACAAGCCAGAAACTAGTCTGGGGATATTGGATGAGTAGGCACTAGATGGGGATTTTATGCACAAGCCTTCTGGCATCCATTGATTACTCTGGTTGGCACAGGGTGGCACTACTGTATGGAGAGTTTTGCCGGTTCAATAACAGTTATGTGCTAGCATTAAAGATGGTGATCACGTGAAATTAAATGTTCATAAAAAAAAAGAAGTGATATGTAAATGTGCTCATGCTTGCATAGACAAGTAATTTAAACATATAACTGTTGAAATTATTAGCACTATTAATGTAATTAAATATAATTAAATAAAATATCTACTTAAATTTTTGAAGTAATGTGATAACGTACATTTAAACAAGTTTTGAGAAATAGGTAAAATGATTGACATTTGATTGAGGATAGTGCTAAGTTGTTCAGGTATAGTATTATTTTATATGTTTTGGCTTTATTTGTCAAAATTATTTGATTAAATAATATATTTATTTTTTAAATAAATAATACATGAATGAGGAAGAACTGGCATATTGGCTATGCACAATTCTTAAATTTCTTTAACATCAATACAAAAGTTGTGACAGACAATGTTTAACACCATAAAATGTTTTAAACCCAATAATAAATAATTTGGTTGGTCATAAAATAGAATTACTTATAAAACAATACAAATAAAATCTGAGTGGACACTAGAAAATTTTAATTGCTCATATACCTGAAGAAACAAAGTATATGCCACAATTAATGTATAAATTTGGATAACAATCACGTAATATTTTTTAGAATATACAGTAATTGCAATAATATGTAAGTCATCCTAAGCATATAAAAATGAAGTAAATTTAACTAAAATAAATAGTAATTATGATATATACATATAATAGTATTATTTACAGAATTAATAAATATTCCATCTGCATGTTCATGAGTGCAAATAAATAAAAATATTTGTATAAATACATTGTAATTTGTGAAAATACAAGGTTATCTATGAGAATGAATAAGAAAATTCTGTTCAAATTCAATCTGGCTCTATAAAACAAAAAGGGCAGGAATGATCTTATCTGAAGTGTTTGTAATTCTCTAAAAATTTATATCTTCATTCTAAGCAAGTAATATCATTACATCACATTTTATTTTAAAATATTTTAAAATGTATGATATGGAAGAATCTTCAACCAATTCTTTGAATATGATTATTGAAGAGCTAGAAAGAGATTTATTAAATATCCCATTATATTTAAACCACAACAAAATAATAATAATAATAAAAGCAGATATTTTTAAATGATGAAAATATTTATTAGTTAACAGATTAAAAAAAGAAATGTAATTAGATACACCATCATTAATAGCTGCATATATAATTGTCCAATTGATGAAAGAAATAATTTTTTTATGTCTTACAATTTCTGTTTTTTTACAATTTCAGCATACACAAAACATCATAATATTGTCATTTAATATTCTGGCCAATAAATCTTCACAAAATCCTAGTAAATAATTTACATATACTTTTATTGATTTTTTTTTCAGTAAAATATATAAATAAAAAAGAACATTGTATCTATAATTAATCCGCAGTATTCATGAGAATTTATTATAATATTTAAAATCAGAATAACATCAAGGATCTTAAATAGGTTTTGCTTATGTATATTTTTGTTGTTAAATTCATTTATCGTTATAATTGATTACAAAAGCTAAATAAATATTTTAATCTAATTAAAATGTTTGAACATTTATTGTGAATTAGTCAGGATTCTTGGTGAATTGAAAAAGCTGTATGTATCATATTTTAAAAGGAGGTATGAGTATGGTAAATGAAATGCAGAAAAAAAAAAAGTTTTATGGATTCTAAGAGATAAAAATTTTCTTCTTTATTAGTTATTAAAATGATATATTATTTAAAATACCAAAGAATACAGATGTGAGTAACTAGATAGGTTTAATAGTAACTTGAGTATGGAGTGAAAGGATAGCCAGGTAGGTAAAAAAATTTTTTTCGTTGTATGAACAAATTCTCCAGTTCATATTCAGTGGTTAAGTAGAATCTTTAATTTGTCCAAATAAGTACAACTTCCATCTAGCATAGTTTCATCACTGTGTGAATCTAAGGGAAAACTCATATCATTATTCTAAAATATAACCCCCCACACAATGTTTGTTTGAAGCTAGTTTAGTCTACTTATAGACAGCAAGAAAGATATGATAAGGTATATGTTCTAACTTCTTTTCTCCATCTCAAGTACCTTCTGGTCCTGCTCCAGTAACATATAAGAAAAGGCAATCGATTAAAATAATATATTACACAAATCCATTTTATAAATGATGTTTTTTTAGCAAGTACATATTCATCTTTCAGTAAATAAATAAATGAATATCAAGCATCTTTATTAAGGTAGAAATTATTATTTAATTTACCCTTAAATTTAATAAACTTCAAATATATCTATAAGATTTGTCATACCCATGATAGTCTCTATTTTGATAACCTTTCATTCTTTTTACTCTTGTAACACAATTTGATTTATAATTAATATCTCTTTCTTAAATTTTAACATATGACTGAAATTATTGAGGGAAGGGATAGGTGTCTGTCCCCCCCACATCTGCCATTTATATGTTTGAATCATAAGAAAACCATTAATTAGACATATTGCACATGTGATTTGAAAATAAATTTTATCTATAATTTTACTGACATTTTTTTTTTATTGTCTATTTAGTAACTTAAAAATGTTCTACCTCATTCTTCTTTAATCCCTGATCACATACAGAATCATCTTCTTTTAAAGGTGTTACTCTGCAGTTTGGTACTCCTGAAATTCTCATTTCTTTTTGAGAAATGAATGTAGGATGTGAACCTTTAAAAATATATACATATTCTTAAAATCATTGTACACAACTTTAATTATTAATGATTTTAAACTTATTAAGATGTCTTAAAATACAGTTCATAAATGAATGTTTTAAAACACTGTACATATATGCAGTTTGTTAGAGCAGATGCAATGAATGTCAGCAATTAATTTTTATTGTGAATAAACAAAAATATTTTAAGAAAATATATTTTTTATCAATATACTTACAAGATTTTCAACACTTTTATTCTTTTTGCATTGATTATATTAAATAAATTTCTAAATAATATTTGTATAAAATATAATTGTGTTTTATAATTCAGAAAAAGACTGCTAAACAATTGAAACTGGCAGGTATTTTAATGAAAAGTAAAATAAAAAGTACAAGAAGGAATTACATTATATACAGATCTTTCATAACAATTTTTTTTAAAATTTAGCCTTTAAAAATTTATGATTAAAATAAATAATTCACAAAATAAGAACATTCATTGATCACATATTGCCATTAGTTAATTTAACAGTGGACATTGCAAAAAAAGTATAAAAGATCATTTATTAAATTTTGAATTATACTAGAAACATTCTTAGATTAAGAGGACAAATTTGTAGATTTAAATATACCTGAAAAAATTCCAATAGTTTATAAAGTAATTTTTATATCACCACCATATTTTAACATTTTTCTAGATATCTCAATAGATCTGTAACTTTTAATTTTATTAAGCTTAGTGCTTAAACATCATAAATATAAAAAAATAATGCTTTTCACTGATTTAATATGTTCATATTTTTTTTACCAAAATTACACTTTTCGTTATTTTTGCCGTAATATCCTATAAATACAATTTATCCAAACCGCTTCAAATACTTTTTAGCAAAACTTTTCATTTGTACATATACATACACCTACATTTCGACTGACCTGGAGTCTTCTTCAGAGCTTTTTAGAAATGAAAATAAACTTGGCTCTGAAGAAGACTTCAGGTCAGTCGAAACATAGGTGTATGTATATGTACAAATAAAGAGTTTTGCTAAAAAGTGTTTGAAGCGGTTTGGATAAATTGTACTTATAGCATTTTTTTTTTCTTCAATACATCAAAAAAAAAAAAAGATTAAAATTATTACAATCAATATTTAAATAATTATTATCTCCTTTACAATTTTATTATGTTTTATTAACTTGTCATGTCTGCATGTTCAGATCTAAAAAATTTAAACCAGTTGAGATCTTTTTTAGTTTTAATAAAATAAGATATAATTTTTTTTTTAAATAATGTTTTTATGTAAACAATCAACTATAAGGTAGATAAAAACTGAATCTTGGTTAATTTACCATTTATGGAAAATATCATATCTTAAGAATCTGAACTTTTTATAAAACAATTGGAAATTGCAGGAATATTGTCATTTCATAAATGCATTTGAGACCTTTTTGATTTTTATAATTTATTTGAACCTCAAATGCCTTTTAGAAATGATAATATTCTTGAAATTTCTAATTATTTTATAACAAGTTTAGACTTTTAAGATCTCTGATATTTTCCAAGAATGACAAATTAACTGAGATTCGGGTTTTTTCTACTTTTTAGTTGAATTACTCTATTATTTTTCTCCTTTTTAGTCGGCTGGTACTGTTTGCATAAAAGCATTATTTAAAAAAAAGTTTTTTACATATTATTTTTTACACATCATTTTTAAAACTTTGGATCAACTGAACTCTATGTTTAAATTTCTATATTGCTTTAAAACTCCATATTCAATTTATTATTCTGCTATAGTTTAAATAATAGCCTTAGCTGTGGGTGCTTCAAAGAACATTGTTGCATCTACCAAACAAATAACTAAACCACAATTGCATATATAATTAAAAGTTTAAGATTAATATATAAAAAAATCCATGATCAAAAGCAAAAATTTTATAGAAAAGACAGGGTAGTTTATAAACAAATGCCATAAATGGTTCAACAGTACAAGTTTACAATAATTAACAGGTTTGGCCATTCATCCTTAATGCTGCAATTATTATTTTATTCTCAGCCATTTTTTTTATTTGCACATGAACTATAACCAATTTCACTGATAATATTTTTTAAAATAAGATGTCCCTGACCTATCCTTCAACCCTCAAAATATTTTATAAAAAAACATATTTCAAAATATCCTAGTGATTTTATTATCCTACTCTTATCATAATTCAATAGGTATTTTTCTATAATGATTTCTTTCAACATCTGATTGTTAGTCTTTTCTATCTAACTTATTCTAATCAATTCTCCTCAAAGCTACATTTTAATACTTTCCAATCTTATTCTTTCCCATTTTTCAAAAACCACTTTTCATAAATCACATATTTAAAGATATTTAAAGCTTCACGCTTTCAAATCTAAATAATTCAGACTGGCTTAGATATATAGAAAGACAAGTAAAGAAAAGGGTGGACTGCCCTTTTCTTGTAAAATTCTCTGTCTTGTGTTTACGGCTTGATCATTATTAAGACAGCCATCATAACATCTAATTGGCTGTCAGATAAGTATTATAATAAGCACGAAAGGTTTGCAGCCTTTCAATTTAATTTCAACTATCTGTGCTTTATATAAAATATTATTTACATACGTTACTGCAAGTTATAACATCTAAAAACTACTATGTAGTAAATCGTAGGAATTTGCACTGTATGTTTGTAATTTAGACTCAAGTGTGTTAAATGTGAAGATATTTAAAGCTTCACACTTTCAAACCTAAATACTTCAGACTGGCTTAGATATGTATAGAAAGACAAGTAAAAAAAAAAGTGGACCACCCTTTTCTTGTAAAATTCTCTGACTTGTGTTACAGTTTGATCATTATTAAGACAGCCATCATAACATCTGATTGGCTGTCAGATACGTATTATAATAAGCGTGAAAGATTTGCAGCCTTTCAATTTAATCACTATCTGTAATTTTAAATAAAGGTTCTAACAAATTTAATCTTATTTTTGATATCAATATGTTTATTTAAAAACAAGATCTTTTATTTAAAAAAATTGATTTTATTAGCATTACTTTCCTTTCAATCTCAACTACACTATACCCAAATAATTTCTTTAATTTGTCTAGACTTGTTTATCTGTAAATCCACTGTCAGAGAAATAGCCAGTATTTTTCTATTTAGCAACATGATAAAATTATTTATATCCATAACACATAATTCTTAACTTCATGACTAGCTTGAATTCCCAAATTAATAGCAGAAATCTTTGCCACATAAAATTTAGTTATCAAATTAGTTTACTTATGTTTTTCTATCTCTAGTGGTAAAAAAGTTATTAGTGTACTTATTTTTTGTCTAAAAGGATTTTCTAACTGAATATATTATAATAATTTAACATAATTTGAAAACTGATTATGAAAGCCTTTATAAAATAGCGAATATCTAAAACTCAATTATTAATTTAATTTGTAACTCTTTTTTTTTTTATCTCTAGTAACAAAAATTTTTTATACATATTTTTCATTAATTTTGTGCTATAAAAGTTGAATCTGAAAGTTGATTAATGTTTGACAATAAAAATTCAAAATAAGATTCCAATACTACAATAATTTTAATAACTTGCTATAAGAGTTGAATCTCAAAGTTGATTGTTTGATAGTAAAAAAAAAATTCAAAATAAAATTCTCATCAAAAAAAATTCAAAACAAAAGTCTCTATAAAGTGGTGGACTTGAAAACTTAGTCATTAATTTAATTATCTTTCCTTTGTTTTTATTTCTAGTAGTAAAAATGTTTTCCATATTTTTTTTAAAGTATATATTCTTCTAGGTGTATATATTGTAATAATTTTAACTATATACCATAAAAGTTGAATTTGAAAATTGATTATTGTTTGAGATTAAAGAAAAATTCAAAACAAAATTTCACAAGAATTTTAAAAAACTAAGCATGAAATCATTAAATTGATAAATTTCATGGCCAAACTAAAAAAAAAAAAGTTACAAGCACTACTGATTGAATTAGCAACCACATGCATAAAATTTCTCCCAGTGTTTCCGCTTAGACATCATTTTACATTTTGTAAGCTTATTTATTTACATTTAGTTTTTCTTTTGCAATTTGTTAAACTTTACTAATTTTTGGTTTTTAAATTCTGTATGTACATATTCAAATATTAATTTTAATCATAAGCTAAAAATATATATATATCAAAAAAGTGAACAAAATTGAAAGTGGAGAGATTTCTAATAGAGAAAGCAATTTAAATTCTGAATATAGTATGATTAAATCAATGATCTATATCATTTTAAAACAATCATGAATTAAGAAGTAAACAAATAATGAAAAGGATTTCTTTCTTGTAGACAGTTTACATAGGAACATTATGGAATTAATGGAAACTCATACTAATGTGAATTGATCAATAGCAAATGACACTTAACAGCATTAATCAAGCAATCATTTGTAAAAAGGTTATGCAATTGTTTAAAAAATTCTTTCTTGCTATTGTTTAGTACAAGGAATTTATAATCAGAAAAGTAAGATTCATTGGATTCAGGGGGGGGGGGGTGTCTGGATTATATAGCATTATGTGGATTGGTGAGGCTTCTAGTGCAGATCAATCACAGCTGAATATTATCTTACAAAAAATAAATGATCTGTAAATTTTTTATTAGAATGTGCAAATTTAATTTTATGTTTTTAAAAAATGACTTTTCTTTAAAACATAATTTTACAGTATATACAGCAATTGATTTTATATGTATTTCTACATTTATTTTTCCTGTTTAAAATGGTTGTTTGGATGGTAACTTAGTCTTGACTGTGGGAATGGATTATCCCAAACTAAATGCATTTCAATCAAAATTACAATGAACTAATAATATAATAAGTAACATTCTGGAACTAATTAATTCATTTTAGTAGACTTCAGTGTTATATGATAATTAAACTTTGAGACCAATGCAAGTCATATGCATATCTAAAAATTATGTAATATTAAGCGGTAGAAAATAATTATTTATTGAAAAAAGCAAGTTATAAGTAAGTATATATGTGAGCATAAACCAGTTTAACTTCATGATATCTATACAGGTAATTGTATTTCCCACCTCGGATTATTTATATTTTTAAGATTTCTTATATAGTAATTAATTTATAAAATTTTTGTTCAATTTTTTTGAAGTATTGTTCTTTGCTATTATGTGTATTTTTTAATTCTGGATATATTTTTATTTTATATCTGTGATTAAATGAACCTCAACCATTTCACGTTATGTTTTCAGAAAGAATTAGTTTAAATCAAACTATGATCATGAAAATACTGAACTAAAAGTAGTAAGTAGATGAAATCAATTCATCCATTATGAGGATGATAGCATCCTATTTGATAAAACAAGTTTTCACAAAATAAACAAATTGACTTTGACTAACCTTTTGTTTACTGGAACAATTATTAAAAAAGATAACATATAAATGCAAGTAAAGGACTTAGTGAAACTTCAGTGATTTTTGATTATCATTTAGTTTTTTCCTTTTTACTTCCAATACATAAATTTGGTTAACCAGAGTACTAACTGAATTTACCAAAAATGTATTTATTTAAAGAATTATTTCCCCATATATATTTTGTATATTTAGTAGTCCTCTGTTGCATCAAGAAATTACTTCATAATGTCTATATTTAATTTACAAACCTATAGTCATAAAGATAATATATACTTATATCAAAAGTCTTGGTACAAAAAGTTTAGAGGGAAGTATCTTTCATTAATTAACACAAAAATGATTTATCAGATGGTTTAAATTTGAATAAAATATAATTTAACCACATATAAAAAAGGGGGGGGGGATCTTACTTTCAATCATTAACAGCAAAATAATTTTACTTATTTGACCCACTCTTCACAATTTAGCAATGATTCAATTTTAAGATTAAAAAACAACAATATGTATTTCTTGAATTCAGTAACAGTAAAAAAAGTTTATTAATTTAAAAATTGTTAAGTATAGAGTATCCAGTATTTTGATACCATTAGAAATAAAATGTTTCAAATAATATATTCATTTATATACATGTTTTCAATATAGTAATATTCTGTAAATATGATCAATAAAAGAAGCCATTCTTTAATGTAGTATATCTCAGCATTAAAGATTTTATATATATCATTTTATGTATAATTCAGTTTTAAATAGATTACTTACTTAAGATAGAATTGCGAGTTGGTTTAAACTTAAAATATTAGGATATTTGAAAATTCCAAGTCATTTAATTTGAACAATATTGAAAGAATAAAAAAAGATACCAATTGAATGAAACAATATAAAAAAATCCGGGCTTTTGATTAATGAAATTCAATTAGCAGAAATTAATCTGAACATTAGCCATCATCCAGTGATAACTCATAATTTTATTTATTATATTTTCATTTACCATTGTCAAACTTCCTCCACTCACAACTTTAACGCCATCCATTTCAGATAAATACAATAATGATTACTACTAATCATTTTTGAAACTAGAGATTATCTCTAGCACAGATATAAACTTTAATAGCTCAAAACAGAAGTAAAAAAGATTTACTTTCAAATGCAAATTTATTTTCAATTGCTCATCAGAATTTTGTTATGATAGGATACTTATATATATATAAATAATAAATATATGAACTAACTCAAGAAAATATAAAAAAATATTAATAAATGGCTTTATTTCCTCAGTTCTGAGCAAATAAAGCCATTTATTAGTATATATATATTGTAATTTACATTATCACAATTAACGTGCATAAACAAATAACTGATTGCTGATATTCAATCAGTTATTTAAGCATGAGAG
This sequence comes from Epiperipatus broadwayi, assembly GCA_028023455.1. NCBI lineage: Eukaryota > Metazoa > Onychophora > Udeonychophora > Euonychophora > Peripatidae > Epiperipatus > Epiperipatus broadwayi. The sequence goes on along the minus strand of JAQFVV010000097.1, from coordinate 1,498,843 downwards.
TTGTGATGATATAATTTTCATATAATAATCAGAAAGTTGTTGACAATTATGGTTTATTATATATATCATGTAGCTTACATCCTTAAAGAAAATGACTGGGAAGTCAAAACTGTCAGCTATTTTTGAAAATTTGGAATAATAAAATATGGCATCTGCATTGCATTAAGTGCATAGAAAAATATATTTATAGTTTGTTTATATTAGTACATAAAATTTCAAGTAAAACTGAATTAAATTTATTTGATAGTACTTTAAAACTGCATATTTATTTTATGGTTTAACTATCATATTCTGTTTAAACTGTTTTCCACATGTTTCTCAGAATTGGTTTATTTAAGTTAATGTATGAAAAAACATGACAAAAACATACCAAAAAAAAAATTGAAATTTTTAGAAATAGAATTGAACATATATATATATTATTATTATTAAATGGTACTCAATTCAAATTATCTGTAATCAATTATTTGCTGTAAAAAAGTTTTAAATTGATAAATTTTAATGTCAATCCCAAATTTTGGCATTAAAGTGAAATTTGGAAAAATAATATATAATCATAAAAGATATAAAGATTCAGCTTGTAATCAAGGCAACACCTTTTAACAATAATGTAGTACTACCTTTATCTGTGGTCTAATATGTTTATATAGACACTAAAGATTTCAAATTAACCAAGGAAAGTGAGGTTAATAATCTCATTCATCAGGCAAATATAACTTGTTCTGAAAGCAGACTAATAAATAGTCGATTATAACTTCTAGATTCTGAAAGAAGAGTAATAAACAGTCATTTATAACTTCCAAATTCCTTATAAAGTATACATTTACTAAGAATCTGTAAGTTTTAATTGACTATTTATTAGTCTGCTTTCAGAACAGGTTATATTTGCCTGATTAATGAGGTTTGTTTAAACTTCTTTGCATTATTAAACTCACACTCCTTGGTCAAGTTGCAATCTTTAGTGTCTATATAAATAGATCAGACCATAAAGATGGTACTACCTTTATTGCTAAAGGTTGCCTGACTACAGATTGAGATTGTTGATAGCTTAAGGGTTGATTGTTATAATATATACATAGTGTACATTATGGCTCTTTGCAATGTGTGTAGAAAAGTCTTTTATTATTATTTTATTTTCAGAAAATAATAATTTATAGATTTTGAATTCTTTTTATTTATATATATAAAAAAACAAAATTCAAAATGAATGTAAGGTAGAGCTAATGAAATCAAAATAAATATCATTATGTTAAATTCTGTTTATTATTCATTCTTGTAAGTAGAGCTGATGACAATTTCCAACCTTGCTAAACCCTATCTGTATAGTTTAATGCAGTGGTAGAATGGCAGACTTCAAAGCGAAAGGTCTCTGAATCACAGACCAACACTATTACTTCTGGCATTTGAGCACCACACGAGTTTCAAGTGATTATTTATTGACTATCTAAATTTTGCCATAATTGTGATTAAAAATTATGTATATTATAACTTTTTAAAAAAACATGTTTCAATTTATTCATTATGTTGTGATCAATCACTTTTGAGACCTGGAGAAAGTTGAGCACCAAAATGGTAGAACACAATTACATTCAATGAAACAGAATATTTTTTCTCCTCTTCCCTTATTCAAGAACTTTTTGTTTTCTTGCCAGCTACTCTTATCAAAAATAATATTTTATGAAATATGATTCCATTCAGCGTTTTGAAAAATAAGTGATATTTCAATAGATCTTAGAAATCAGTGCATTTTTAAAATATAACAATAAATTTTTTTACTATATATATATTAATTTCATGTTAACTAATAAGTTATGCATTAAAAAGATAACTTAAAATAATGTACAATTTGACACAAAAATACTTTCAATCAATGATTTAGATTGTAATAAATATCAATCAATTTATGGATATAAAAAACAAATGACCTGAACAAAAATATTATGGAAAAAGAAAAATTGAAAAGGCAATTTTTACAAATCAATTTAAAGATTATGTAATAAATAGGCAGGGTACTAATACTGAAACACACATTTTTGGAAATAATGCAGCATTGTTTCTTGTCTATATAAGTTTAATTGATAATGATTATAACTTAAATATTCAAAAATATTTCAGTATAAAATTATATATTATTATTTGTATTGTTATTAAAACGGCCAAGAAGTCTAAAAAGTTTAAATAAACTTTGCACAAATCTAAAGTTTTAAATTCAATCTGTTGTCTGTCATAAAAAAGATTTGTTATACTCAAAATCCTCCACAAGAGTAAGAAATGGATCCCCATTTCCTATCTATTTGTAGTTTTGTCTTGATAACAGACTGCTGATATATTTAAATGTAAGCATTTTGCATATAAGTGACTAATAATCTATTGGCATATGAGGTTTATTATATATCCATGAAATAGTGATAGATTTCTTTGAATAGTTATAACAATTATTTATTAGTTTACCCTCTTTGAGTTCAATCTATTATCTGCCATTTCTAGCACTTATATTAAAATCATAGATGTGGTTAAGTAATGGGTTTTCATTTTCTATTTATTCATAATATTGTCATGACAATCGATTACTGAAATATTCATTAATTTAAGTATGAGGCCTGTGATAAATTGTTTATATATACATATAATGTTAAGCATCTACACCAATTACATACCAAAAAAATTTAATCTTTAATTTGAATATTTCTTTGTAGAAGTGAGATTTCAACTTTTCTCTTTTAATGTAATGAGATTTATCTATTCTTAATTACTTCCATGCCTACTTGATATTTCAATATCATAATGAGGGCACTGTTCAATCTTTTTAGACAACATTTATACTTTGTTAATATTCAAATTTTAAGTTTTGCATATATATATATATTAAAGCTGATTTTGCACAAAGCTTAGTAGTTTACAAATGTAAATCACATAACCAAAGATAACAGATTGTAGGCTTTGGTTGTTGCCATGTGATATAAATATAAAATCATACAAAACACATATAATAATCAAAATACTCTAGAATACACTTTGCAAAAAATGCCTCTATAAAACAAATAACTAAATATTAGCTATAGCTAGCTTATGGCAGTTTATGCAATATTGAGTAGCAATTAAATGTTAATATTTAAATCTTATTAAAATCACACAGTAATACTGTTCCCATGTAAATGACCAACTTTCCATAAATTATGTATATTCATAAAATTACAGTTTATTTAATGTATTGTGTGTCATATTTATAAAACATGATTTATTGATTTTTCTTTTCTTCATTTTCTACATATCATCATCATCAATCATTATCAATCCATTGCAGGATGAATGTCTCTCCAAGTTCAATCCATCTTCTCTGATCTCTAGCCTCTTCTCCATATCATCCCTACACCATCTTAGAGGTGGTCTCTTTCTGGATCTTTTCCAATCTCTTGGAATCCAGTTTAATATTTCAATGGCCCAGGTATTATCATCTCTTCTAGCAATGTCTAGCCCAACTCCATTTCATTCTTTTAATCCTTTCAATGATGTCAGTAACACCTGTTTGTTCTCTTATGCGTGTATTGCATCTTCAATCTCTTCTAGTTACTTCTAATATGCATCTCTCCATACTTTTTTGGGTGCTCTGAAGTCTTTGTATCTCTTCTATTAAGTGTCCAAGTCTCAGATCCATAAGTTAGAACTGGTAAAACACATTTATTAAAAATTTTCCTTTTCAAACACATAAGCATATTTCCTTTTAATAGTAACTTATTTCTAGCAAAAGCACTCCAAACAAGTTTAATTCTATGATTAATTTCATCCATTAGGTTTCCATCTGTAGTAATAATTTGACCAAAGTATTTGTAGTTGTTAACTTTTTCTTGTTCACTCTAATCAATCTTTATTTTCATCTTTTGAGAAAATTCATTGAACATTACTTTAGTCTTTTTAATATTTGTTTTTAGTCCTATTTTTTTTTTTTCTTTTACCTGATAACTCTTGCAACATTTCCTGAAGCCCTGAAGCATTATTTGTAAAAACAACTACATCATCAGCAAAATCTAAATGACTTAAATAATCTCTATTTACTTTTTTCCTTTAACTTATAAACCACAAAATACTTCTTGCAGCAAAGTGTTGAAGATATAGAGTCATCCTGCCTTGCATTCTTTTTAAAATTAACCTTCCTAGTGTCATTATGTAATCTAATTGTTGCTATTGCATTTTTATAAATATTCTTCAGAATATGACAATATCCTTGATCTATATCTTGATGATCCAATGCTATAATCACTGAAGAAATGCTTATAAAGTCAAATGCCTTTTCATAATCTACAAATCCAAAGCATAATGGCAATTCATTTTCATTGGTCCTTTCTATAAATTCTCTCAATACTTGGATATGATCCATTGTACTAAAACCATTTTTAAATCCAGCTTGTTATTTTGGTTGGTTGAAATCCAAACTCTCTGTAGAAGAGTTGTAATTATCTTGGTAAAATTTTTGTATAAAACTGATAAAAGATTGCTAGGTCTGTGATTTCTAATATCTTCTTTATTATTAATATTAATACTGCATTCTTCCAATCATCTGGTACATCTTTAACATTTAGACATTTGGTATATAACTTTGACAAAAAAAATTCTATTCCTTCACCTACTTCTTTTAATATATCGATTATAATTCCATCATTACCTGGAGCATTTATTTTCTTCACAAATTTAATTGCATGTCTCACTTCTTCATTTAAAATTCTGAACAATTCAGAAGATATAATAGTTGTTGGAGGTATTAGTTTTTATTACTATATAATTCTTGATAGAACTCTTCTTTCCATTTCATGATGTCACCTCTCTTTTTTATAATAGTTATATATTTTTTTCTTATTGCAGATATAAGTTTTCTACCAATACCAAAATGTTGTTTTATATTCTTGAGACTTTTATTCTCTTCTTTCCTTTCTAGTTGACAATTACACTTTCCTATATCATTATCAACTCTTTTTTGCAACATTTTACAAAATTTGAGATATTCAATTCTTCTTAATGCATCATTTTTATACATTTTCATATTCTTCATAAATTCTCTAGTCTCAGTAAAAATTTTATTTGTCAATTGTTGCTTTTTTCTACCAGTTATCTTGTTGCAGCTTTTAAAAGTATATCAGTTATTTTCCAATTAATTTCATTCAAATCTGAATCATGTTCAAAATCTACTAATACTTGAAACCAATTTGTAAGTTCTAATTTAAATTCATTAGAATGCTTCTGAAGATTAGGAAAATCAACTATGAATTTTGTTTTTCTAAATAATTTTTGTCTCTCTACTTTTGCATTAACATGTATCTTACATATTACTAATCAATGATCATTTCCTGCGTGGAATTTATTAAAACAATTACAATCTTAAAATATGTATTTTCTGTTAGTCAAAATATAATCCAATTATGCTCTAGCTTCATTTGGATGCTTCCATGCCCATTTCCTTTTAACATTTTTTCTCAATTCATAATGTAAAGTTTTTCTTTTTCTGCAAATACTACAAATCTATGTTCTTTCTCATTTCTATTACCATAACCAAATTAACCTACAACACTTTCATTTTTCAATTGTCCACCAATTCTAGCATTAAAGTATTCCATAGCAATTTTAAAATGTTATATGAGAACTTATTGGGGCATAAACCTGAATTATCCATATTTGATATCTGCTATCAAATTGAATAACTTATCTTGCCACTCTGTCTGATACACCATCAATCTTCACAATGTTGTTCGTCCACTTTTTATTTATAATGAATCCTACTCCATTTGTACTTACACTATTTGTGCCTTTATAGTAGAGTACATGTCCATTTTTCACCTTTTCTTCTATTTCTATATGTAAAATAAAAATATTATCAAAGCAAAATTCATTATTACAAATCACTGCATGTTAAAAATTCAATCCTTTGATAAAGTTTAATTAACTCACAAAACAACAATATTACAATACAGCATAATAGATATTCCAGAAAATTGGTAAAATCATACAAAACAAAAATTCTAAAGTATTTTGATTATTATATGTATAATAATTTTACATATTTTCTGGAATACCTACTATGCTATATTGTAATATTGTTGACTGTGATTTCAAAAGAATTATAAAAAATTAATTAAACATTATCAAAAGATTGAATTTTTAACATGCAGTGATTTGTAATGGTGATTTTTGGTTTGATAATATTTTTATTTTACATCTAGAAAATGACTTGAAGAAAAGAAAAATCAAAGAATCATATTTTATAAATATGACAAAAATGTATTAAATAAATAGTTTAATTGCATCAATATACATAATTTATGGAAAGTTGGGCATTCATGTGGTAATGGTAGGGTTGTGTGATTTTAATGAGATTTAAATATTAATGTTTAATTGTTACTCGAGATAACGTAAACTGCTGTAATCTGGCTACAACTAATATTCAGTTATTTTATATAGGTATATTGAATTTTGTAGAGTGTATTCTAAAGTATTTTGATATATATGTATACAGAATCAATAGCGACCATTAAACTAATTTTTGACCATTGCGATATTACATATTAAAATTTATCTTTACTTAATTACAACATTATGAATACTTTTTAAACTTTTATGTTTTACTGGAGAGGGGAGGGGATGCTCATATAGAAAATACAATAATGCTATTTAAGCAATGATTTTAATGAAAAACAATATTTTAATAAAAACTGAATCAAAAATTACCTTTTTGTAATTCAGCAGATTGTGAAAGGTGACAATTGTGATCTTGAAAGTTTCTCAAACATACAGAATCTTCAGAAAATGGAAGAATACATTCTTCTTTTGCTTCAGCTTCACTAGCGGAGGAACTAGCTGTTTCAGAAATATCATGCCATTTTTTCCTAGAGACATCCAGAATTTTGGGTGTTACACCAGCCCCAGGAAAAAACTGAAAAGGGCTTTCTAAATAATTTTCAGAAAATATATTAGTGCAATCCAGGGTGTCTTGAAATGGATCATCAGTTAAATCTAATGACTTAAAAGAATGTGAAAGTTCATTTGGATTGCTTTGAATATCAGTTGGAATATCCAGAACTGGTGAGGAATATCTAGATATAGAACTTAAATGAGTTAGAGAATCAGATTTAATGTCTTTAATATGCTTATCTTTAATCTGATTGGTGACTGTGCGTAATTCTTCTAAAACATGAGTGAGTGTATAAACTGCTCCATTTAAACCTATATGAATAGTGACTTATTTAAATGCATTTTATTCATTCACTAATTTAACCACCACCATTGCAAATGAAGCGACAATTAATATACCTTACATGCAATTCTATTAGTAGGATCATAAGCTGTAATTTCCCCAACAACAGAATAAACTTTGTTTGACAAACTTTCTCTTTTTTTATTTAGTTTTTAATCACTTATATGACGAATAATAATAAAATTAATATTTTAACAAATGGTTTATGAACACTACCATTGACAGAATATGTTAAATCTGTTTTACATTTGCCAATATTAATTTAAAATCTGAAAGAGGAGAAAATAATTAAAAAAAGAAGCAGGTAGCCCCAAACACCACTAATCATGCTGAATAATGGCCAGCTTAGAATTAAATTCTTACCATCATCTTCAGAAGAATAAACATCATCCTGCTGTATATAACTTTGAGTGTCTATAATCACCAACCAAAAAGTATTTTTTAATAATGCTTTTTCAGTAAATAAATAACATTACTTTACTATAAATAAATGCAAGCATACCTCATGCATACATACATAATACAAAATTTAGTGGCAGATGGGCTTTAAAAAGAATAAAGAAAAATTTAAAAGAAAAAAATAATAATGCATGCAAAGTCAGCCTGCTGATAACATAAATAAAAAATTTCTTTCATTCCCTGCCCCCCTAAAAAGGAGAAGGGCAAAAATAATAATTCAAAGAATTTTTAAAAAAGGATATAATAATATAAGAAATTAAAGCACCTTTGAAAAAACAGATACTGATAAAATATTTTTTTAAACCCCAATTATTTGATCTGCATATTGATATATATAGGAAGAATGAATATATATATATATATTATAATAGTCAAAATAAAGCTGCAGGTATAGTGAGTGCTAATTGATTTACTAATTAGAATTTCCTATTTATGGTAGTAAGTAGTGTTACCCAACAGAATCAGGCCTCACTAGATAGATATTCATACCCTGACCCCTATAGGAAATTTAAAATTTAATGGTAAATATATGTAACCACAAACCCTATAGATGCAGTAACCACTACATAAATTTTTTAATTTTTTTTTAAACTAATGGAAAATATGCATTATAAAACTTGTGAACTGTTTATATACCAGATATTCGGTCATTTATCTAATTACTTAATTATTGTTATTATTTAATAATTGTTATTATTTAATAATTCTCTATTATATTAATTATATCAATAGCAGATAACAATAAATAATTTGAATAATTTTAAGTTTAAAAAAATAAAAATTTCCTTGCAGTTCAATATTAACATTTATAGCAAATTATATATTTTTTTATCCTATGGAAGAGAATATTAAGATAGATACTCTTTTATCTTAATTTATATCTAAAAAATATATTATTTACATACATATATTTTCATATAGACATGACAAAAAGAGAGTTCTTTGGTAATTCACTAGTAGAATCTTTCTGTGGATGGATCTGGTTATTTCAGTCGATTGAGTACAGGACTCTTAAATTCATGGATTTGTGCCCCACATAATGTAATGCACACTAGGCACACCAATATCTGTCATCAGAATTCACTACTAGCATGTTTTCTACTAGTTTAAAACAAAAACTTCATGTATAAAAGTCAATGCCTTATTTAAAAGAGTCCAGTGATTTTCTGTGAATTAGTGAACATAAATAAATATTAATAAGGGATCAGTGTATGAATATCTAGTGAGACCTGATTCTGTTGGGTAATATCAATTACTAACATAAATAGGAAATGTGATGTACAAACTGTGTCTTCTCCTTATACAGAGTCAGGAATCTCTTGGCAACTAGGCCCAGAGAAACCTGTTAGTCACTTTACCTTCCCTTTCCATTCCCCGCCCTAAGTTTTCCCATATCCTAGTCCATCCCATTTCCACAACATAATCTTTGTCAACTCCATGGTCTTTATATCTAAATCCCCTTTATCTTTTCTCAAACCCAGCATAAAAACCAATAACCTACTTTCTGTATAATCACTTTGTTTATATCTATTCTTTCACAACTTTATTATTTGTACCCTTTCTGCATCAGGCATTTACATTCAATTAACAGATGCCTAATATTTTCTATGCCTTCCTTATGCAACTTGCAGACTAAATCACCCACATTTTTCCATTTATGTGTATATTCCTTTGTTGCTAAAGATCCCGTTTGAGCCTTAAGCATTAAACCACTTTCCTTACTATTATCATAAATTAACTTGCACCCAATATTCCGCTTACTTCTATATATATTTAAGCTCTTTTTACTCTCCATACCAGTTCTCCATCTCTCCAACTCCCTATTCTTCATTAATGCATTTATTCTTCTATCCCATTCCTTACCACTATAACACTCAACAATTCTCCTAACACAATCATCCCACCTTTTATACAGATATACAGACATAAATTATTTATCCAAATCTTCTGCATACTGCATTATCTTTCTCACCCATCTTCTTGCCTGTACTTTATTTATAACCTAATTAAATACAATTTTGACTATGCTTTTTCTGATGGTAAATCTAAAGGCACCGTCTGGCGAGTGATGTTGACTATGTCTGCAAATCGATTTTGATCATTATATAGTATATTTATATTATTTTAAAAACAAATTTAATTGAAAATAGCCCATTATATAAATACAACTAAAATATTCCTATATCTTCTCCTTTACTTTTTTTGCATTCCTTCATATATATATTACTTATAATCAATCTCCACATATACTCTTTATGCAAATTTTTTTATATAATTACTTTAATTTTCTAACAGTTTCGACTGTCCTGCAGTCTTCATCAGAGCTACAACATTTAAACATATAATCATATAACCATTAATGTACATATAAAAATACACATTTTACATTATTATTCATAATCATATTTTATTCTTAACTCTATACTTCCCTCTTCTTTTCTAATAATTATTTTTCCATTTATTTCTTTACTGTTTCTACTTTCTTTTTACTTTTAATTTTTACGTTTTCCTCCTATCTATCATTCTACATTACTCTCTAATATATTTATCATCTTTTTATTTTACTTTTAACACCTATAAAGCTAATTCCTTTCCTTCCTTTCTAATATTTATCTACACCTATTCCTTTATTAATAATCTTTATTCCTATCTTTATTCCTTTTTATAATTCACTTATTCAGTTTACTCACCACTTGCATAACCTTCCTCTTTATTTTTCAATTTATAACTGATTTTTTTCAAAATCCTTAGACTTTTTCATATACTCCTTTCATACAACTCCCTCTATTACCAACTTCTTTAACTATTTATCCTATGTTTAAACTTAGAAATAGTGGAAAAATAATTATTAGAAAAAAAGTGAGAGGTAAAATAGAGAGTTAAGAATAAAATATGATTATGAATAATAATATAAAATATGTATTTTTACATGTATATTAATGGTTATATGATTATATGTTTAAATGTTGTAGCTCTGATTAAGACTGCAGGACAGTCAAAACCGTTAGGAAATTAAAGGAATTATATAAAAAAATTTGCATCCAAGTGTATATGTGGAGATTGATTATAAGAAATACAACTAAAATACCATCATCACAAATCTTAGGAAAACATTAGTTGAAATAAATTTAGTTTTATCTTTTTAAAACTAAATTTAAAAATTAATTCTTTTTTAAACACAAATCTTTATCAATAATTGTGTGTGTATATAATACAAACCTATATTTAAAAAAAAAAAAATCTAATTTGTGAAACCTGATTTTAATTTACAATTGCTAACTGCTATACTTTTAAATATAAATTATCCTATCATTTTTCTTATGAGAAAAATATTTTAAATAACCCTTTAAGAGGGTAAGGAAATTTATAAAAATAATAGTAAGAATTTTTACTTCCATCCATTTTTGTAACTAAAAAGAAATATATATATATTAAATTTTTCATATGGCCCTTACAACTCCATCAATGATTGGTTTATTGACTAAAACTAAAATACTACACATAAAACTAGACTTTTTCTTATGAGAAAAATATTTTAAATAACTCTTTAAGAGAGTAGGAAATTTATAAACATTTTGTTTTTTTCTTCCATCCATTTTTTAAACTAATATATATTGTAATGGTACAGATGAATAGGAGGTAGAATGGAATGATGATAAATCATCATCCCCGAATATCACAAATATAAAGGGATAGCATATATAAGCAATTTAACCTGCTGAAGAAGAAGCTGTCAGTAGTACCCAAAAACAATTAAATTAATCTACGCCTAGTACTTTCGAGGTTTTCCCTCATATTCATGGCCAAAATAGGTTATAAACCATTGCTGTAATGTTACTAAATAATAATGTATGCAAATGCGTATGCAAATTAATTTGTCCATTTTCTTGAAATAGCAAAAACGTGTTGTGTCTATTGATGGCATTGTTACCAATGATAATAAAATACGCCTCCTTGATTTTTCTTTTACAATCGTTGGCTTCAGAGCACACTATCTTGGGGTTGCAGGGTTCAAACACATGGCCGGCCTGCTTCTCATGTTCGAAAAATATTGAGAAGTTATCATTATTCTTTTTTGCTCTTCTATATGTATACATGTGTTGAGTAGCTCTATTATGGACAGTGGCCTTGGTTTCCCCGCAGTATGTGCCACTGCCTCCAGCCTGAGGGCATGAAATACTGTATATGACCTGGGGTGCCTGAGATGGATCCATTCTGTCCTTTGAATTATTAATCAGTCTGTTAGTGTTAGGGGGAGTGTGGAGTAACTAAAGACCTTGCCAAATAAAAAAGGAATAAATATATTATATATATATAAGGAGCATGAGATCATCACCATAAAATAACAATGTAAGTAATTAAAGTAATAATGTTATAAATTACAAATTAATAACACAAAACCATCAGCAATTATACTAATAATAATCAATTCATCAATCATCAACAGTCAATTCCTTATGACTGGATTTAAAAGAGAACCATTATAAAAAGGCTAATTACTAAGCCACTGCCAAAGTTAGAACAAAATACAACACAATTATCTGGATGTACATACTTAAATGCTAACCTATTAATCATAATTTAAAAAATGCTGGGATGCTAAAACATGCTGATCACCAATGCTCTAGTCATTAGTGCACCAGCCAACTGTAAACTAAATTTGTAATAAAACAAATAAAATGCAGAGAATGGCTTTAAAGGTAATACTTTTGTATCATCCATAATTATCATCTGAATGGCCAAACAAAATTTTGGGCAAAATATAACAATTATCTGGATGCACATATCTAAATGCTAACCTATTAATCATAATTTTAAAAATGCTGGGATGCTGAAACAAAATGCAGTGAATGACTTTAAAGGAGATATCTTTGCACTTTCCAGAATTATTATCTGGATGTTCAAACACAAACATAAACTCCCACATATGAATAAATTAATCATTATTGCTCTCTAGAGTTATCTCAAGATCACTGACTGTAAACAAAAGAAAGATAAATGTATCAACTTATTTTATTTAAAATAGTTTTACAAGAATAACATACACATCCTAAAACAATGCTGTAATGAAATCAAGTCACATACACTGCCAAACTCAGAATAGAAAACTGAATGAATAAAGATATTGAAACTTATTTTTTAAACAATTATTTAATAAAATGATTAATAATTAAAAAAATTAAAAATGACACAATTTAAATTTAAAAATTTTTTTATCACAAAATATAATTTCCTATAGCAAATCTGATTAACTAGTTGACTTTTTTTCTTTAATTAACTTTTACTCTCATTGAGTTATTTCCTTTTCAATAACTAAAATTGGAAAACAACTTTTTATAGAGATAAATAAATTTTTAATTAGCTAGAAATCCTTTTAATAATTTTGGAGTGAAAATCAAATGAATATGTTGTGTATTCAACTATAAGGCTGAATGAAAACAATTATTACAAACTTATTAACTATACAAATAGTCATCCAGTTTAACTCAGTATCTGTTCCAGCATTGCTTAATTTACAAACATAATCAGCTGAGTCCTTGATTTTTAAGTTGTAAACCTTTAATGCTAATATAACCATAGACTAAGTTGCATTTCCACTCTACTTAGTGGTGGACATAGGTGAATAATTAGTTATATTTACAATTCTTATGCACAATGCTATTTGGGCCTTATCAGGCATATGCAAATAATATAAGATCAATGCAGTCTATTAAACTTACTACCTCTATCTATTTTTAAGTTTTCATCACTATTTTTCTCTGAGTACCAACTTATCTTTATATCTTACATTCATATGGTTACTAAACAATATATATATATTTTTTATAAAATATAACCCCCCCAATTCCAGAGAAAACCCTCATTTACTTTCCTAAAGGCAATCTCGAAATCTATTCAGTTTACGCTTTTCCTGAATAAATCTGGGTGATTTTTTTTCTATTCTGTTTCTCCCTGTTCTGAAGATGTTTGTGGGCTTCGGATTTCCTTCCTATTTTTCCCCCATGAGATGATCATTTCTTGTTTCATGATTCTCTGCATAGAATTGCACTTTTTCTTTTCATTTACTGCATTTATACTTCTAGATCAAACCGTGTCGGGTCTTTCTGATCCTCTAATGAGGTTTTTCAGGTGTCTTTTTACGCATCATTTTCAACCCTATTAACTACTTTTTGGTTTGATAGAATCTTTTTAATTGCCCCTTTGAACCAAGTCTTATTTATCATATCACAAAAACACTGCAGATTCAATTATGAAACTAGCATTTTCATATTTGCTTTTGGTTGCTACATTTCTCTCTTTTTCTTTTTGTGCTTGCAGCCACCACTTGGCCTTACTGGTAATAGATTTGCTCTTCCCACTGGTATGTCTGACACTTTATTCATAGCATTCACATTGACAGTTATATCTAGCTTATGAAACCAGTCCCACCTTATTAACAAACTGATTTTAACCCTTCATTATGTATAAAGGTAATTTTTCACTCTGGTTGCTATGCTTTATAGGCACTATGGCATAGCCTAGCATTTCCAATTAGTTTCCACTGACATCTATGGATTTTATTGTTGTCTGTCTGATTGGCACATTTGTGCATTTTCCCTTAATCTGTTTCCATAGCTTATCTGAAATCAATAAAATACCAGACCCGCTATCAATTTCCATTTCAATTTTTTTATTACAAATTTCTAACTGTAGCATATATTTATTTTCCACCCTAACTCACGTATTATTAATGCTAACAATATCTTCTGTTACAATTGCATAAGATTTTATATTGCTCTGCTACTGTTGGCTGGCTTTTGTCCTACACACTTTTTTTAAACACCCTTTTAGGTTACACTTATAGCATCTTTCATCTAAAAATTTACACAGGCTTTTTATGTGTCCCTTTTATCCACAGCAAAAACACATAAATACTTTTGCTTGTGCTACTGTACTTATCCCCTTCTTTCCGATCAGTTTTCCACACTGTTATTTGCTTGTTTTCACTTTTATTTTTAAAACAGGCTGCTTGTACTATTATTAGCTTGTGAGCTACACCATTCTTGATAGCTGATTCAAAGTTTAAATCTGTATCAGACAGTAGATTTTTTCTCAGATTATCATCAAGTAGACCCCACAATAACTGGTCTAACAATATCTCATCAACATAATTTCCGTATAAGCAATCTATTGTCAAACCATACTCTTTTACAGATTCTCCCTTGCATTGTCTTCTATTCCTTAGAGATAACCTGGCTACATGCTTCAGGTACTAAAATGGTTAATTAATTTTTTCTCAATATCCTCATACATTACTAAATCCTTTATGGGCAGTTTCAAAATACTTATTTATTATATGAATTACCCTTCTGCCTGATAGACACATCAGCACTACTATCTTTCCCTTCTTGTCCTCAATTCCATTGATCAAGAAAAAATTTTCAAGCTGAGTAGCATAAAGAGGCTATTCTTCAACATCACTAACATCAAATTCGGCTATTTTTTTTTTTTTTTTTAATTATTCATCTAAACCCTTACTTTGACTAAACCCCTATTATATGAAATCTCTACATTAAGCCAGGGTTTGAATATGACTGTTGAGTGTGCCAAGTTTGTAGTGAATGCAACTATGAGACTGAATGCCAACAATTATTACAAACTTATTAACTACAAGAAAACAATGTTAATAAAGATTAGACAATATTTATTTACAAATATATATATGTGTATTATTATATACACATAGTCAACCAGCGTAACTCAGTACCACTTCCAGCATTGCTTAATTTACAAACATAATCAGTTGAGTCCTTGATTTTAAGTTCTAAACCTTCAATGCTAATATATAAGACTGGTGCGGTCTGTTAAGTTTTCCTATCCAGCTGTCTTTCACCTACAGAAGCACAGATTCTGGGAACCCATCCCGCAATGCAGAAAAGTTGGTACACTTTTCCCTCAGCTTTTCCCCCTAGATTAATTCTCGAAACAGCAACCACAACAGCATTATGATGAGTAAAAAAAAGCTGATACAAAAAACACTTGCTCTTTTCAGCACATGCTATTTATACTTTTTCCTCTCACTTTATACCCATTAACATCATTATTAACATTCCAATAGGGCATTGGCAAAATCCATTAGATGAAAACAATAGGGTAGCACCAATCTGTTAGAATAATGCATCATTATGATTATTATCTGGCATTTAATTTGTGTATGTTCACATTCTTTTCCCTTGTAATTAGTGCTTTAGCTATTTATTCCTTTGTTTGATTCATTAAAAATAGTTTAATGTTTAAATTTAAACAGTAACATTTTTAAAAAATCCATTGAGCATATCCAGCATTATGATTCACAACTCAGTTTATCTTTCAGCAATCTTTTGTGCATTTCTTTTAATCGGCAATCTTTCTTTGTTGCTTTTAAACTTAAACTAATCTATCTAAAATAAAGTTTCCTTTATTTTTCAGCAATCTTTTTTTTACATTGCTTTTAGAAACTTATCTTTTACATCTAAGTTTCCTTTTAACTATTTGAAATCTTTTTTTATTGCTTATAAAACTTACTATCCCTATCTATTTTTAAGTTTCTGTTACTATTTTTCTCTGGAGTACAAACTATATATATATATATATATATATATATATATATATATTAATAGTACTAGTTGACAAAAACTACAAAGATAGTTGAAAGCGCTTCTAAGTGACGGTTATAGGTATATTTTTATAAACTTTTAAATACTGTATTTTCTAATATTTAATTATTAATTTATATATATATTTTACAAAATATAATGACCAATTATTATTTACATAAAAAAACACCTATTAAAGATAAAAAAATTAAAGTAGCTAAAATATTTTCAATAATTTTGGAGAGAAAATATTCTTAAAAAACATATTTCAAAAGAAAATGTTAAATTAATAAAAGTATTCATTATTATTGACTATTGTTTCTATAAAAAAAATATCTATAAATGAAAATATAATGTGCACATTAAACTATCTTTACCATGATTATGTTTTTGAGATCTTCTTGGATGGTTACAATTTTCAATTTAAAACAGAGAGATAGACAGTCATGATCTTGAATGGAAACAAAGTTTGTTGCAGATAGGGACATTCTTTTCCTTTTCATTTTTATAGTGAACAGTTTACATAGGTTAGATGATGTTTAGCTTCTAGCTAAAACTTAACACATGGTTTTCTTCAAGCCCTTTTAAGAAAACTTTTTTTTTACTTGTAGTGTACTCTTCACAGTTGAACTTCTGCTTGTCTTCTTCAACAGCTGACTCAGGAATGACTGTCCTTCAAAGAACATTTCCCCTTACTTTGTTTTTTCAATTCCATCCTGTTCATGTGTGTATGACTAATTTCCTTATTCACTATTACTTTTATTATTTATTTTTAAGTACACAAGTATTACATAGAATGAAGTTCCTATAACAAACCATTTGTTTAAATCTTTTCTAGGTATCTGATCAATGTCTACAGAAAAAAAAATGAAGCGACCTGCAGCCACTAGACTATAAATTCACATTGCAGCATGAACATCACAAGGTCTATCTCAATTTAGACCCTATAAGATACCTACAATCAAAATAGAAATAATGTAAAAAATATTTGCAAAGCTCTGCTCCTTTGAATATTAGAGGTTAATAAATATCAAGCTTTAGACTTACAGAATGCTCATTTTCTGAGATAAGAGGCTGGATTTTATGGTAAAACTAGATTAACTGTCAATCATAAACAACTGAAAATAACACAATTGAAAAGTGGGTTGATCTAATGTTGAGATAGAACATTAGATAGAATTGCATTAAACACTGCATCCTCAATCCAATGACTAAATCTTCCATTCATCATCATCCTGAAAGTACACCTAAACAAACTCCAACAATCAAAAGCTCAATCTAATCTCCAAAAAGCTTACTTTGATTTTCTAATTTACATATACTTTATAATCAAATTATAATTTAATCATCATCTATTCTCTTGTCGCATATTTCACAGTAAGACATTTTTAAAATTAATTCTGCATGAAAATAGTTTTTTTTTTCAGATGTAATTTTATTTGAGTCTAAAGTTAGATGGACATTTCGTATAGTAACCCTAAGAACTTGATCATCATCAGGCTGACAGTTAGATTGCAATTTGTAATAGTAACCACAAGAACTTGATCAATATTGGGTCCACAATTGAGTTGCCATTTGTAATAGTATAGAAATATAGGATTCTGCACAAAATATGTATATTGGGGATCATTTATCTTTTTCAAATGTGTGTGATCATGTTTACTGGTTGTTTGAGATGGAGTAGAGGATGAATATAGATTGAAAATCCTAAGTTCAGAATCCCTTTATTTACTATAGTAAACATTCAGTATAATGATTGAATAGGTTAATTACATATTGCCTTTGAAATAAGTTACATCATAGTAAGTCCAGCTATCTCTCCCCTATTAATATAAATAGATATATAATGGGCTGATAATATGAAGGGTTATACTGAGTAATGTCTACATGAATTTTTAGTAAATTGTTAGTGTTTCAACTAGTGTTTTTCTGGTTGAATTCCATAAATTAAATCAGAAACATGCACACACAGTTATTAATGATGTTGAACTGTAAAGCTGCATTATTTTTATTATAGTACTTTATATTACTCTGTTAAATCTTCTCCATTAACTTTTTACTATAATGCTCTCTTCAGCATATTGCACTATTCACACCCCATTGTTTTGTGAGTACCACACTGCACATCCTATTGCTTTCTCACATTTCTCAATAGTCAGTATATTTTTTACATGACCTAATTTGCATAAATAGCTTCATTATTATCTTCTTGCAAATTAGCATATCGAATTTCATTCTGTATTTTTAAAATTTTATGAATAATAATTTTTTCTAGATTGCAATTTAAATCTCATTTATTTTTGACTAAATTTATCTACACACACTCATACACTTTATTTTATTATATATTATTAGTGTTATTTCATAAAGTCAAATATAACATAATCAAACCAGCTTATAATTTCAAATAACAATCAAGATGAAAATTCTAATAATTTTAATGAGTCCACAATTAAATTACAGCTATTACATATGTAACAATTGAGAATGTAAACTTGTTTATGGAGCAACTAAGTCTGAATAAGTTATGAGCTTTGATAGCATTTATTTAAATACAAAATTTTAAACAACAATAAAATATATTAATTTTTACAACTTATTAATTTTTTTCATTAGTTACAGTCTGCACTCAACAAAATATTATACAAATGTTCCAGTCTTCCTTTACCATTTGCATTAAGAGCAGTAATCTATTCCATCCTTCTAATCTAGAACAATTAATGTGGGATTTGGTCAGCATATATGGGTTCATTGATAAAGTGAATTATTGCTCTTAATTATAATGTAGCAATAAATTATCGATTTTTATGTTATTGTTTTTTTATTCTCTAGGACTTCAATTTAATGGTAGAACTGTTCAATTTCAAGCAAGGTTAGGATTTTTTTTTTGCATAGCTATAGTCAACCTAGCAAATCATCCACTTATTGATTTGTAAATGAATATCACTTATTGGCCATATAACTATATTTTTATTTTTTCACTGTTTCGGCATAAAGAAAATTTGGAAAAGGACTTTCTTCTATATAATGAGATATTTAAGAGTTGATTTACCATTCAATACAAAAAATATTACATATATAAAAATGTATAAATTTCATTTAAAATGACATTTAATAAAAAAATATTACCTTGGCTTTCTAAGTTTTCTTTAGCTTTGAAATAAGACTCTGGAAATATAGGCATTTTTTCTTCTTTCTCCTGAATTTGACTAAACTGCTTTTCCAAAAGTTTTAGTTCTGCTTCATCGGCATTTCTTTTAGCTTGCAAGTACATCTCTGGATACTCAGTGTTTTGACGGCCATCTCCAGGATGCCGCTGATTTGTGACATCTGAAAATTGAAAATACTGAGCGGGAAAATTTTCTTTACTTTCTTGTTGGTGACCACCTTTCAAGATGTTCTGTGCAGTGACAGAACCTTGTTCAGCCAAATCTCGAATTAACTTTGTACGATATGCATCTGGAAGAGGTGGACGAGCAGGAGGATGCTCCTGAAGATCATCATTAACTGATGACTTTTTTAAAGGTGAAGTAATAGAATGAGTTTTCTCTTTCCATTCATGAAGCTGTTGTCTTGAAAAATCTCTGTGTTTGGTTTGTGGGTAATTCTGAATCTGTTCTGGTTTACTACTATATGTACTATTTTGAGATACAGTATCATCACTATAAGTGTCAACTGCAGCCACATTGTGATAAAATGGTTCATGTAAAAAATGCCTTCCAGAAGTTTTGGTTTGGTTAATTTGCTGGGTATTAATATGATCTGTTTTTGTAGGAAATGAGGACTCTTTCCTTTTTGTTTCAAAATTATTTGCTTTTTTAATTGAAGTAGAAACTGGCAAATGTTTTGGCTCACCAGATGTAATTTCAATTTTAGGAATTTTAGAATATGGCAAATTTTCTTTACAATGAGACCATTCAGTTGTTATTGTTGGAGAAAGAGGAGGGGGTGGAGGTATATAATGAGATAAATTTGGTGGTGGCCTTTCAGAATAGGGTTTGGAATCAGATGAGTTAGAATACTGAGGCTTTTGCCAAATTACTTTTTCTCCTGGTGACCAATTATCCTTTTGAAATGATTTTTGATTCATTTTATTAGTATATTGTTCATTACTACGTTGATTGCCCCATCCAGCATTAGTCATGATCTGTTGTTCTTTAACACCCTTTATCTTATGCCATTCTTTTTTATATTGTGATGAATCAATTGTTTGCTGATCTTTTGCTAATGGTTGCCAACCATTATAATATTCTTTCTGAGTTAAAGGCTTACGTTCTTTAGAAGAAACTCCAGAATGATTTAAAATCTGAGGCCTATTCATTTGGCTAACTTGTGATACAGGCTTTTGTGTTGTCTTTGATATTCTTTCATGGTCATTATACAAATTTTGAGCTGCATATTTTTGATTGTAATAAAGATTTGGCTCATTTTTCAAGTCATATAAAGGCCAGTCTTTTGATTCCTTAAGTTCAGGATGTGTTTCCCAAATATTAGTTTTTGAAGAGTCAAAAGATTGAATTCTATTTTCTATTGATTTTGGAGAAGAATTTAGATTTTGATACTGCGAATTAGATGAACTTATAAATTTATCTTTTCCAAGAGGTGGCATAGACTGTGGTCTAATGTTTGCTTTTATTTGTTTTGGAAACTGTGACTCTGGTCTGCTTTCAATACAATCCCATTTATCATCAATGTAGCCTGGTGATTGGTAGGCATTCACCAGTGAGTTTTTTACATTCATTTGTCTATCATTGTGGTTATTACTGATAAATGGTTGATAATTTGATTCTGTGTTATTTCCTAATAAGAATCTGTTTTGGTCTTGCTCATAATGCTCATGCTTAGGGTTAGAACTTTTGAAAGAATGATCAGTTAAATCATTTGAAGGAGTAATTGTTTTATTAAGAGCATTATCTAGTTCAGATTTTTTATTGGCATAATATGGCATGTCAGTTTGATAGTTTTTGGCATCAGAAGAAAATTGTAATGGTTCTCTGTATTTTTGAGATTGAACTCTCGGTCCTTGTTGAGAAGGATATGTTTTATAATTATGTCTGCAAGGCTCTTCATTTTTCATTTGATTTTCAAAGTATTTCAAATCATTTTGTGGTAAAGAAACATCTGGAGGACATTTTAAATCTGCTTTGGGATTATTTTGATGATAATAAAGAGGTTCTTGTTCTACTGGATTAGCTAAGTTATCAATAGGATTAAAATTACAAAATCTAGCAGATCTAAATCCTGCTTCATCATCATCATCTTCCTGTGACTTTGATGGAGGGCTGTAGATAAAAGAATCTTCACTATTAAAGAAAAAAATCACAATAAATACGATAAACAAATATAGAATTTAAAATTTTTAAAAATTATTAAATAATTCAAACCATAAATAACAAAAATTGTAATTAATTTAAATCAATTTTTTAAATTTTTAAGTATAAACAACAGAATAAAACCATTGTAATACTTACAGAAAATTAGAAATTAAAAATAAATAAATTATAATGTTGAATTAAAGTAGAAATTAATCTTATACACATTTAAATTATAAGAACGTTTCAAAAAACTGTTTCCTAAAAACAAAATGTATTTAGAATGAAATTTCTTAAACAACCATATCCAAAAGATGCATGCATGCGAGCTAATGTATAAAGAAATGATATGGATATATTATAAATGAAAGATAAAGTTATGAGATGACCAGATGAAAAATACGGTAGACTTCCTGATAGTTTGACTCAAAACTACTTTGCTTATAATACAATAATAGTAAATTGTTTTATTCTTGAATATATGTAAACATCTTAATGTATTAGTCAATAATTTTTTTATATAACATTTTAACTATCTTTATTTCACTTTTTGTATTCTAAAAATATTACATTTGTTAAACAACAGCTGAATACAAAATGAAGTTTGCTATAATTGAAAGAACACTTTTAAAATCCTAAGATATTAAAAAAAAGATAAAGCAAATATCAATGTCCACACTCCTTTATCTCTACATTTAAGACTTTAAAAACGTTGTCATCTTGCTTTTTAAATGTCTGAAAGCTGCTTAACTAAAAAAAAACAGATGGTTTTTTTGAGGGCAGGAGTTATGTATCTGTGCATGTATATTGTTTATTTGACTTTTTTATAAAGTGGGACCTCACAATAATGTCTCTTGATAAACTTTTTTCCTATTATACTGGTGAACTGCTTCCTATAGTATAACACACTAATAAGTGTATACATTTATATTTGACTTATTGTAAGTAAATAAATTTTATTTATTATTTCCACCACACAACACATGAATAAATTATCCTCACTATGTTCACTCTAGAAAATTTACATATTTTAATATGCACTGAACTATATTAAATACATGTTAATTAATTTACCAGTTTATGCAAAAATTGTGATAATATAAATGGTATTTGATCTAATTAAATAAATGTGCATGCAAGAAGCTATGCAAAATGATGCAGAGAAATAAAATGTTATAAACACATACATTTAGCGATGATGAATTTACAATATAAATTATCTTCTCTGAAGATTAACATTTAGTTTCATTCTATTTAATATTTATTATGAATAAATAAACTCTCATTGAGTTGTTGTTTGTTTATTATGGATCCAACCCCCAGGATACACAGCAGTAGTTGCACTTTCAGCAGCATTTACTTAACATTTGAAATTGAGAATTACACTAAGCACCATTTTCTTTTCTATTTAAAGTATTCACACATATTGTTTGGAATTTCTAAATCTTAAGATAACAAATTATTATATATGTGTCCCGTAAACATAATATTTAACATAATGTATTAACAAATATGATATATAGTAAATTATAGCGCAGATTTAAAATAAAACTTTTTATCAAGATGAAATTTATATAAACTGCATGATATGTCTTAAATATGTCATACTCAGAAAAGAATAATTTAGTTTAGTGAAATAAAAAAAGAGGGGAGAATCTTTTATTGATGAAATTTCATTTTATTTTAACACTAAACTAATTTTATTTTTTTGTTCTATCTTTAAAAAAAAAAAAAGGAAGAGGGTTAATATTTATTCATTTCTTAATAAAAAAGTAACTTGACTTTTTTCCAAAGTAATAAATAAACTTAGCAATAAAAAAGAAATAAAAATAATAATACTAATTATAAAATTGTTAACTGCAAATTATCCACTATTTTAAGTTCTGTACTATTAAAAAAAAAGATGTTTAAAATAATATTGGCTTTTTTTTTTAAAATTACGGATATAGATTTAATATAAAAAAAACATTTCGAAAATATGATTATTTAAATAGGATGAGATTTAAAGCAAAGTAGTAGTAAACAACCTTTTCTCTTTTTTTTTGCATAATTCAGGTTACATAAAATGAACTCTTGCCTATAGTTACTTTATTATAATATGATTATTATTTTTTTAAATTTTGCTTATTCATAGTAAATTAATAAATTTATTAACACAATTAATAATTATAATAATAATGTAGCTTAAACCACAGCACATGTACTTTACAGATGGAATGATATTTATAATGAATACTCTCCTTTCCAAACACAAGATAAAGTCTTTTTAAAAGATAGAATGAATTCACTCTATCCTTTATCACCCAAGTTATATGTATGGGCCAATCTGAAGCATTTGAAACTGAGAGCGTGAAGATTTTGATTATCACTTTAAATTACTTATTATATGATTTTAGTTAATGACATTTGCAAAATTTTTACAATTTACGATACGTCATTATTAGATGAAAACTTAAACACATGTAAATATTGTTATTTATATAGCATGGTGTTTTTTATAAATTATAATAACAACAAAACTTAAGCCACGGCACATGCGCTTTACAGATGGAACTATATTTATAATGAATATTCTCTTTTCCAAACAATATTATGCTAAAATACATTTTGTACCTTTCTATTAAGCAGTAATAAATGTATGTTTGTTGCTATATATTCATGAATAAAAAAGAGCCTAATCATTTAATAGCCAAGTCCCATTTTCCACTGGACAGAAAAATAACTTATGACCCTCGTACTTAGAAATCTGAGAAGTCATTTGGCAAGTCTGATGGGTAATTGAAGGCAAAAGATGCTCAGGATTATGGGAGAATAGCTAATCTGTCATTCAATAATGACTTATAATTTGACTATTCACAATTGAAGGTCACTTTAAAATAAAAATAATTGTATAAATTGAAAAAAATTCTAATGTTAAATGAGATATTATCAAACTTTATAAACTTAGAAAAAAATGTGAAGAGAAATTGTTATGAAATATGAACAAGGAATTTACAGTAAAACAACACATATTCGAAGCACAAGTGAAGTGAGATTCATTATAAATAAAAGATAAGCAAATAACATTGTAAAAAAGTGATAATAATTTTCAGATAACATGATATTAAACTAAATAAAAATAACAAAGGCAAATAATTCAGCTTTGTGCTCCACTGGTCAAAATAATATTTTAGAATTGTTCTGGAACACTGTAATGTTATAAATTTAAACATTTAATATATGAAAGTGTTTTATAAGAAAAATTGGATATAGAGATAAAAAGAGAGATAATGTAGATGTGTAAAATTTATTGTGGTGGTAGGGGGGAAATGTTTATTCAGAATTATTTTTTAAATAAATTCCAAAGCAGAAATGGACATGAAAATATCTAAATGAGTACCATTGCTTCAAATAAAGATAGATAATAATAAAAATGCTGAATTCATTTTAATAAGCAGATTTAAAAAAAAACAAAACAATAAAATTCAAAATATTATTTTAAAAAAAAACACTAAATGATGAACAGAAGCAGGTAGGATATAATAAATTAAACACAAAATCTAATTTAAATGGTGCAATTAAAATAATAAATATACCAAAAAAAAAAAATTGCACGACCTTCTCTGCTTATATTTAATACATACTTTTAGGAATAATGATGTGATACACTATAAAATTGCTTGCTGGGTTAAGTGTGAAGTTTCTATGCATAAGTCATATGACCAAAGACCCTATTAAGCAAGTTAACTATTCTCTCACCCTATTACACATTACAGTAAATCCTTATATTTCTAATTTCCTATAACCAAATCATTCTTTCAATGAAAATTCACTTTTTTTTCTCATTCTATCAACCATAATCAATGTATGCCAAAATCTGGATTGAGTGAAGGGAGCATTTAAATTCTTTACTGAAAGTATTATAATCCAGCAATAAGTTTTAAATTGAAGTTTTTATTTCAATAAAATTTTAAAAAAATATTTTGAATACCTGTAATCATTCTGTAACATTGCAGCCATAGACATAGTTTTCATCCATTTCACATATTCTTCCCTGGTGTCCGTAGCAAAAAAGTAAGTTCTCATATTTTTATGTTCAGCCTGCAATAATATATATATGCATATCATTTCTTCTCGATTAAATGTCAAAATTAAATCTTTATGAAATCAAAATAATAAAGTTGACAGACAATACAGGACAGCTTAAATTAATAATAATAAGACAATTGTGTCGGTAATACCTTTATTTAGAGTACATCTAAATTCTTAGAATTCCATTTATATTAAATA
Organism: Epiperipatus broadwayi; assembly: GCA_028023455.1. Taxonomy (NCBI): domain Eukaryota; kingdom Metazoa; phylum Onychophora; class Udeonychophora; order Euonychophora; family Peripatidae; genus Epiperipatus; species Epiperipatus broadwayi. Next base: position 1,472,948 of record JAQFVV010000097.1, on the reverse strand, counting down.
ATATTTCATTAACTATTTATAAAATCTTGTTGAACTACTTTCATTCAATAAAAAGAACAGATTATAATCAAATGATAATACAAGACATCCATCACACTGTTGAATAATTTAAAACATTTATATTAATAGTTATAAAATATCATATACAACCTAAATGAACATTTAACAAATATAATGTATAAAATAAAATTTATTCCTTCTTGGTTACAGTTACAACTGCCAAACAGTCATAATCAGAGCTATAACCTTCAAATATATTTTAATGGACAGTAGGCACACTAATATCCAACACCAGAAGGCATCCTTAGACCTATAGTCTAGAATATGATGGTTTACTGATGAAAATACCTAGTATATATGTCTATACTACTGTACCATTACTAATAGATATTTAAAATTGGTCTCTAGAACATGGAGAGCAGAGATTCTGTGGAAATATCAATTGGCAGAGCAGACAATAGTAAACAATCACTAAAACGGATCTAACAATAAACAAAGTTTATTTACAGCACAATATAGTACAGTTCAAGTACAAATGTAATTCAATGGTAATTGCCCCTTTTGTATATTAGCATATAATGCATTTGATATCTGACAGCCTTGAATATTACCATTCACCCAACTTTATAATACTTTTATCATCTCTGAAGATTAATAAGTACTCTGTTATTTATAGAATTCAATTAGATATGTGTTCCAAGAAAAGAGGTGTACACATATATATTTCATTTTTACACAAAAACAAACAATAACAAACCAGCTTAAATTCACTATAAATATTCACACTATGCAGCTTATTATAAAATTAGATTTATACACTATACATCTGATTCCACACCATTTTAAAGGCAATATAATAAATATCATCTCACCCAGAGGACAAAACAAAAATACATTTTATGGGGAGAAATGTCTTGAGCTGAAGCAAATCAGAATCATCCACGAGTACCTCAAGTGGAAATAATATATTTCACAGGGAAGCAAATAAGCATACACAAAATACAAATGTGGTCGATAAATTATTTAAGGATCATTATATGAAAATGCAAAAAAAACCATATATATCAATCTTTAGTTTCAGACACATGTATATCAAACAAAATAAACAGGCAAATTGTTATAAATCTAAGTACAATATAATCAACTTATTAAATGATTTATATAGCTATGTACACTTCATGTTACATTAATTATTTTTGAATATTTTCAAAATTTAATTATATTAAATTGAAACTATTAAAAAAAAAATTAATCTTCTTACATTTCTTTTTTTAAACTTTTTCTTTTTTAGGAGAAAGAATAACCTAAAACTAAATAAAGATTATTGTAAATGTTAGCAATCACATAAGTGATTTTTAAAAAATCTTTACCTGGGGAACAAACTGACTTTTTTTAACTCAACTACTTAAAAGAAAACAAACTATTCTAGTACTTGCAAAAGTAAAAGATTTAAATATTGAAAAACATACCATGATATCAAATCCACCAATAAAAATTAAGTTTTATAATGTTTAAGTGCTAAAACAAATCAGTATAAAAGATAAATACATAAATCTTTTAAATTATAAAAATCACTGGCTTGTTGGTAATGTAAGTTTAAAAGTTTATAAAATAGTTCATAAAATAAATAAATTGTTATCTTTAAGTCCCAAAACACAGCTGAGTAAATATTATTTTCTTTCAAGTGGAATTAAAATTTATACATATGTTGGTGAAATAGAGCTCTTTAGTGGTTTACATGTGAAATCTTTCCATTTACCATTTTCCAATCTTGGTCACATTTGGGTATGTAGAGATGGTATGAAATTTTCTTTTACAGTTGATAATCACACCTCTATTTAACTGTATATGTGAAGATAGTTGGCACAGCATTGGATCAAATTCATCAACCAGAGTCAGACAGCTTAATGGTTATGGGCTAAATGCTGGAGAATTTTCATTCGTGTGGCAGTTAGCAACACATATTTATTAATTCAACTACTGGTAGAGGTTTCGTATACATCAGGTTAAGCAGGCAAAAGCAAATGCAAAAAGAAGAATCAGAATAATCATTATTTTCTAAATTAGTCTTTTTATAAAGCCCACCCTTGCAAAACATTTTTTTCTTTAATTAACAAGCCAATGTATTTACAAAATTTATTAAACAAGTCAGTAATTTCCTTAATTACCCCTGTTTACTAAATTCTTTAATTAAACCAGTCTATATGTTTATAAATTCTTTAATTAAACAAGCCCATGTGTTTATAGATGACACTTAGCCATCTAAATCCCTAAAATATATTTAATTGATATTTTCAAAACCTGGAACAAAGCTTGAAAAGAAATTGATTTTCCTAGAATTTTAATCAATAATAATACAAAAATAACTGAACAAATTTTATAATTAGTATTAAGCTTTGGTCCTATAACATAAATTTTAAACAGTTTTATTTGAAATATACTTAGTTAAAATAAATCAATTGGTTTAACTCTTTAAAACTAAAATAAAACTTCTATTTGATCCACAACTGCCAATTATTGTATTATTAAAATAAATTATAGATTGAGATAGATCATTATGTGTCTCAAATATATAACCATATAATTAGTGCTTATCTATACATACATACATATAAGAAGAAATACAAAATTTAATTAAAATGAAACTAAAACATCATAAATTTGATAAAAAAAATCTTTATTTTTATACATATATAAAAAAAACAAGCCATGAGTGTGAAGATGAAAATTTAAGATGCAATAATAATAGGGAAGAAAAAAAATTAAAAAGGCATTGATAAGAAAAACAAACAAAAAAAAACAAACCTAATAGAAATAGTCAAAATAAGAGTCATATATCACATGACCCTATCTCTTAATAGAAATAAAAAGATTCAGAAAAATTATTCATTTAAATTATTATATATATTTGTGAATTTTGCTATTAATTAAATAAAAAATAATTATAAAAAAATTGTAAGCAACTAAGATAACAAATATATACTGAAAATAAAGTGATAGTAAATTAAAAATAAAAACAATTCATTAAAATTACTCTTAATAACAATTAACTTATAGGGGTTTTATTACTTAAAATAAAATTACTTTAAACAAACTACTTTATATATATAATATTATATAAAGAGCTCAAAAATAAGCTCTTAACAAGCTTTGCAGAATATTCCTAACCCCAGACTGGTTTCTGCTACTGGCTTCCTCAGTGAGGTGCTAGCATATTCAAGCATTAGATTAAAAATACCAGGACAAGCCCAGCACTTTATCTAATGGATAATTATTAAGTAGAAAATCTGAAATTTTCAGACATCCATATGTCTTCCAATCCAGCTATTTAACTTGGGAAGCCAGTAGCAGAAACCGGTCTCGGGTTAGGAATATTTTGCAAAGCTTGTTAAGAGCTTATTTGCGAACTCTCTATGTAACATTTGTAATACAAGCTTGTTTAAATTAAGACATATGACTTGATTTTTTTAATAATAAATAAAATAATAGAGGAAAATTCAAATGGTCAACATTTTTTAAGTTTTATTAATATTAGTAAAAGAGAGAAAACAATAAAAAAATATTTTTAATTATACATTATAGTGTGGATATACATTGTAACCAAATGAATCTGCTAACTCCTATGTGCTTTATAAACAAGACATCTAATCAAGAGTTCTAATACTCTCTAAATTAGCCTAATAAAGTAGGTTCACAAAAAATCAGTTTACCATAAAAAGATCATCAATTCAAATAAATCTTTCTTAATCAAGTCAGATCTCAGGGTCCTTATTAATAAATTCTCCAATAAACAAATATCATCATATTTGTCATCTCAAGCTCTTATCCGAATCATGAATTTGATCCTAGTAAATAATTTTTAATTTAAAATTAATCATGAAACTCTGATATTAAATCATCATAAAGCAATCTAGGATGACATTCGTAATACTATGAATAGAAAAGGAATTTTGTTGCTACCCATGTACCACACAAAAAGTTCTCTTATAATCTTAATCAAAATAAAATAGTATAATATTGTTAATCAAGGATGTGACTGTAAAACAACACCAATATAAATTTAAGACTTTTAAAAATCTTCTTGTACTCTTATACTTTAATATTAAAATATATGCAAGATTTTGGATTTCTGAGAATGCAGATGATGATATAGATACAAATTCAGAAATAATAATTAAGTCAATATTTTACTAACACTAATAAATATGACAAGGATGATTGTTAAATATTTTAATGAAATTATAATTATCACAATATGTCATAGTATGAAATATATTTAATAATATCAACAAATCAGTCTTAACAGCAATATAATAATGTTGAATTTGGAAGATGTATAATCTCATAGCCATATAAAAATAATTATAAATTTAAGCATAAAAACATGCAGTCTAAGCACATCAATAATATCAACATTCTTAAACTACTCTAATTACATCAAGAGCAAAATAAAGACATGTTTGGCATCATGCATGACTTTAATATTCAGAGTTAAAATAAAGAAATGGTTGGTATTAGACATGACTTTAAAAATTATTCACCAAGATAAACATCAAGGAATATAAAAGAAAAGCATTATGATAGAAAAGACTAAAAAATAAACATTTATCCATAAGTACACATAGAGAATAGAATTTTGTCACTAAACTTAATAAATATACCAAGAATAAACCATCACAAAAGACTGCCTAAAATATAACATCATTGGCTAACTGTTACCTAAGGTAGACTACATCTCACAAAGATGATAATAATAATATATGAAAATAGTGTTAGGGTTACTAATATATGATGTGAAAAACTGATAAAATATAATAATTAAAGCAAAACATAACTAGGCATATACATTGTGGCTTAGTAATTCAATGAGAAAAATATACATCTATTCTAAAAGTTCTTCCATTCAATTACATACATGCTACCTTTTGATATTTCAAAACAGTAATATTTTGAGAATTCTCATAATAAATATATTACAAATCTTAATTAATTAGAAATAATTTGTTTAGTTATTATAAAATATATATAAAGCTGGAAACAGATCTTAAATGGACATATATTGTCAATTAAAAAATAAAAATATTTCTATATTATATATATATAAATCATTGAATGACACCCCCCCCCCAGAAAACACATAAACACAAATGCTGCACATAAAAAAAATTCAGAATATATCTGCATAAGTAAAGAATTAATGACTTACCTTAAAAGCAAATTTTTTTGTAATTTTATCATCACTACTAATAGGGTTAATTTTATAACTTGGTAAAAGAATTGAACCTAAACTCTGACTTTCTTCAGCACCTTAAATATACATATATACACACATAATGGGAAAATAATATAAATATATATATACTCAAATTCAGAATTTAAAATTTGTACATATGGAAAAAATGAAAGAAAATGTTTACTTCCTTTCAAAATTATTTTCTTATTATTAATATTAAATTTAAACATTATCATAAATCTGATTCTTTAACCACAATTCATAAATAATAAATTCTCTTTACATGACTTTTATACAACTAGGTGTGCATCAGCATCCATGAGGCATGTATACACACAAGCAAAATAGTATTTTTGTTTTTATACATAGAAGAAAAATATTATGTATAAATACTGTAAGTTCACTTATAAATATATAAATTTTCAATATAACTTTTTCTTTATTAAAAATCTTGCTTTTTACTCAACTAATCTTTATATACATAAAAAGTATTAAAAATATCAACATTTCCATTATTTTCTATAATCTTTGTGAAGGTATAATTTATCTAAAGCATAGAACAAAAACAATAATATACAAATGAAAAAATTACCAAAAAACATATGTATATAATATACATCAATAAATATAAACCATAACAATTTTATAAAAAGTTAATTTATCTATTTAAAAAAAAAGGGGGAAAGAAAATTATTTTTTTATCAAATATTATAGTTATATTTGTTGAAAATTTTGTATATAACCAACAAACATCACATGATCACCATTTCCTATGCTTATGCAAGCTGCTATTAACAGAAGCTACTGTTAAAATTTTATATCCATATTTTTGAGTTGCATATTCAGATGTATTCTGTCAAAAGAACAGGCAAAACTCACTATACGTATTGCCACTCACTGCAAGCTAGAGTAATCAATGGATGCCAGAAGGCTTGTGCATAAAATCCCCTTCTAGTGCCTACTCATCCAATATCCCCAGACTATTTTGTGGCTTGTGGCCAAATACGTATAGTAAGTTTTGCCTGTTTAATAACAGTTATAAGCAAGCATAAGAAATGGTGATCATGTGATGTTTATTGGCTTAATGTATTGTGTCTTGGTAAAAATTATACAAAATAATCAATATGTATATAATGTTTACCTCAATAAATAAACAAGTTATATATATATATATATTTTTTTTAAAAAAAAGGGTATGATAAAATTTATGATAATAAATGTTACAAATAATTAAGTAAAGTTAAGGCTCTTTGACCTAAATACATTTGAAACTAATTATGATAATAAACATTTTTATATGTTTTCATCTTATTAGATTAAAAAATGATAGTAATTGATTTTCAGGTAGCATTTCAAAATCATATTATATATAGAGCTCGCAAAACAAGCTCTTAACAAGCTTTGAGAATATTCTCAAAGCTTATTAAGAGCTTGTTTTGTGAGTTCTATATATAACATTTGTAAATGCGAGCTTTATTAAAATTAGGTCATGTGACGTCCGACTTGATTTTTTTTTTTCATTTCAAAATCATAAAAGTAGCTTCCAAGCATTACAAAAGCAGTTCTCCCTACTTTATTTTAAAGCTATCTATAATGAAAGTTCTATATTATTCCATTCTCTTCATCAGCATTTCCCAAATTATGTTCCACAGAAAAATGAGTATAAGCTTCATATGAGTTTAAATACTGCAAAACATACATATTTGAACATATTGAAACATGATAGCAGGGTGATTTACGAATATTAGCAATACAAATGCTCCTGATGCAATATGTGGTTTATATAATAAAACACTAGGTAACTATTCATTAACTCCTATTAAATGTCATAGGCACTTAGAAATGTCATGCTAATTACAGAGAAAAATATATACATTTTTAAGAGATAACATGATTCATGAGAAAAATCTAAATTTCAAATAATTACAATTTCTAAAACTGAGAATGAGTGTGTGACAGAGGCATATTTTCACATGAGTTATTACATTGCACTTAATGGTGAAACTCATACAATTGGAGGGATGCTCATTTAAGTTTGTGTAAAAGACGTATTATGCATATTAAACAAAGAATCTGCTAAAAAAATAAATAAATACATTACAATTATCAAATGATACTTTTTCATGATCTATCAAAAATCTTTCTGCCTACATACAGAAAAGGCTAATTCATTGACTTAGACTTTGCAATGAATATGTATTGCAACTGGATGAGCCTGCAGGTATCGAAAGGTTCAATGTATTATGGGTATTATGTATTTGACAATATTGTTGAAAAAGATTTACTCATGTGTGAATAGCTACGAGAAAGTTATTTAAGAAGATACATTATATTTTAATAATTATATTACAAAACAGAAAGTCAGTTGGGAGAAGTATACTGAAATTTGTACAGATAATGCTCAGGCAATAGTAGGATAGAAGAAGCGAATTAAAATATGTATTCTGTAAATAGCTATAAAAAGTCATTGTGTTTTGCATAAGCAAGCACTAGTAATAAAAAAAAAAATTGACATATTTAAAACATTTGAATGAAGCCATTAAAATAATCAATTATGTAAAATCTCAATTACTTCAATCCAGAATAAATTTTTGTTTTATTTTCTTAATTCATACATGTACTTACTTAATTTATTTATTATTAACACCTATTTATCCATTAAAATAAACAAGATGTTCTGTTAAAATTTTAGGATATATGAAGTGTTCCATCGTATTGAAAAGTTTGGAAAATGCTACTCTACAAAGTCCAATGAAATCCCAATTAACTAATTATTTTGTCATTTTGGATATTGTTAATAATTCATTTCTAACACTTTGTAGTTTCCAGTCACTACCAAACTTCTAAGATCTTATTGATATTCTCTCAATTGATAATCTTCTAAATATAATTATATTTTGTGGAGAGAACAAAAAATTATATAATATTATGTTAAATAATGTCACAACTACAAAATTTTTTGGTTTGATAAATGTCAATTCTAATAAGAAATCAGTAAAACTATTCCATTTTATTTGATTACATAATTATTTCACTGATTAAATACTTGATCCAATGATAAAATTCACACACAACATGTTTGCCACTAGATTATTTGTAGCAGTTAACATTTTATTAAGCAAAAATGTGAATTTACTGAAAATACAAACATAAACCTTCACCTAAATTAAGATTTATTATATAACAAAAATTGTAAAATAAATAATAAAAAATAAAATATTATGCACACTCCAAGCAAAAATTATATAACATGTAAGTATTTCTAGAGAAATAACTAATAATATATCATTTGAAATTCAGTTACAGAAAACTTCTATTAAAACAAGACAAGGCTTTAATAATCTTAGCATATTTATATGTTCAATTCTAATCATCATTAAGTAGAATTCATGGTTGTAAATTCATTGCTTTAAATGTGACAAGCAAGAATGCTAATGTGAAAAAATTTATATAATCAATTATCCAAACTCTAGCCAAATTTTATAGTAAACAATGCTACATATTGTAACGGTAAGTACTCGTATGCCTTGTTAACACGTTGCAAAATTCCACCACCATGTTCGAAGAGCAGCACAATAGGCGGGTTCAAGTCCTACTGTACCGTGTTCGAATATAGTCATTTCATTTCACAACACAACCCACATGACAACGCGTATACTATAACAATAGCAAATATCTTTCTAGGCCCAGTGGTCAGGTAAACAAGAGACTCTAATTAAATTATTTTAATATTAAGGGCTACTGCTATATACTTAATACTAGTTTGATAATGAAATGAGACATCAACTTATTATTATTAAATCAAGCAGACACGCAAACATAGAAATGGATATATATAATATTTAATAACGATTAATTAGTATACATGTAATTTATTACACTACCAGGGTATCATATTTAATCATATCTCATGCCTCATGTTTAAGTTGCGAATATTTCGAGATCACGTTATGAGGCCATAATGAGGAGTACATCTGCCAACTCAGCAATCACTATTTACTTTCTTCTCATTTATAGACACTAAAAAATTATTAATAGAGTAGCAGATGTGGAGGAGTGGAAATAGATCGAGCATAGACATTCATAATCATTACTAAAGTGACCTGCGATAGTTTGGATACTGCCGAACTATAAAGAGATTCGGCTTTTCTAAGAGTATGACCGCTGAGAAACGTTGGAGATGAGAGGGATAGCCAAACATCGGGTCGGAGCCCTTAGGAGTTGTCACAAGTGCAGCGTCGGTATGAGGTCATAGCCTTTCCATCTCTGACCATGTGACAAGGTTAGTTACCATTGGAGTCATTTCTTTATGCCCTTTGGTTATGGGAACTAAAACATTTAAAGAATCTCTGTTTCATTTCTGCGGTTTAAAATTTAAGGCATCGATAAACCAATGCAGTCACACATATAATGCAAATACATTTATCTACTCTATGCTTTTTAAAATATAAAATTTACTTCCAATCCCCACATGAATAAGCAAACGATTTACTGTTTGCTTCCCCCCCCCTTCTCTTTTCATATAAAAATACTACTCTAGATTTAAAGACTTAACGAACTAACTTATAACATTATTTAAAATGAATGATCGCCAAGTGGCTAATACACTATACTAATAATTATAGGATCTCGCCTTCATAATACATATTGAATTAAAATTATAATTCCCGAGCTGAGCATTTATTAAAAGATACGGGTTTATGCGAATCTAAAGTCACGCAAAAGAGTGGCAACTCTTTTGCTAATTAAAATGGGAAGAAAACATCAGCTCGAAAATCAGGTGGGCATGAAATATAATATTTAACTAATAACAAACAAAATTTAGATATCCAAGTAGAAGAATAAGAATAGGTTGTTTTTATGAGATTTATAAAATATGATATTACTTTATACATAATTACAAGATCTATATTAGAGTTTAGTTTCAAATTACACGACATTTGATTTTTAAGAGATGAAGTATTAAAGGTACAACAGAGAATAAAAATTTAACTTTAGAGTTCAAGAAACAGTCTTTTAATCTCGGGTATCATTTTACCTTCGACTAGTTGAAGTGTGCACACTTGATGAAAGAGTCCGAGATTTCTTATTTAACAGCGTTTACATTTAGGAGAAATATGTAGGCAGCAGTTTAAGTTCGGGTTTATTGCAATTTTATGGGAAGCTCCGTATTTCCATAGCCACAGTCCGGAGAAGTGCAGCAGTCGCCTACTCCTCACACACTGTTAGATGAAAATTAGGATCTGGATAAGAAATAAACAATGGTAACAGCATACTTTTTAAATTTAATAGCTCTCACCTTATTAAATAACCAGTTGTTGCTTTTATTCTCCTTTTCTTTATCTCTCGGATCCATAGAACAATTGCGTCATCCATCCAAGCGGTCCCTCTGGTCTGTGTTGTATATCCCTTTAGGTCATGGATGCATTAGTGGCACATGTTGAAATTTCAATTTCAATCCGACCACCTTTTTAATTTACCTTACATGACGTATTTAGAACTGCTTTTAACAAACCTTTTTACAATTATAAGTTTAAGAATACTTTTTAGTTTTGTCATTTTTTCCCCCTCCCGCTATGATTTGCACTCTAATTAGCAGGGGGATATCTATTTTTAAAATATCTTTACATTTACAATTAAAAGAACTTTTAGATTTATAATTTAAGTATTACATAAATCTGACCTAAATAATAACAAAATGTTTACATTTAAAATAAAACTATTTTAGATTTTATAATTTAAAATATGACGTAAATATGATCAAAATACTAATAATACGATTATTAAACCTTACACAAAATTACACACGACAATCTAACAATCATTTGCAGTGCGTTATTTTTAAAATAGACTATATTGGAGTGTGTGCATATATACGATGCTTTTAAATAACTGTACATACATTTTATAATATTATGCACAAAGTCCAATATTCCAGGTCAGAACCTATGTAAACTAATAATAATGGGTGAAAGGTGGAGCGATGACAGAACTAAGGTGAAACTAAGATTTGTATTCAAATCTTACTGTTTCATATTCCCTTACTCGGAATGGGTAGCAATAAACGAATCTTTCCTTTTTAATAAAAAGAAAAAAAACACACAGAACAAAAAAAAAACTGCCTAGAATTTTTACATATCTTCTCTTTTTATATACTTTTTTTTTTCTTTCTTTCTTTTTGAAACCTGGGTTTAGGGTAAAACGATATCATACTAGGATAAGTGATTAATATACTAACTTCTGCACCCCCTCTTTTTATATATATATTAATGCTTATGAACAAAAGTATGGGTTAAACTGGCTCATTTTTCCTTTCCTTCTTTTCCAGTTTCTTCGATGATCTCGGCAAGCCCTATGGAATTGATTTAATTAGATTCCAGGATCGTGTGGGTGATATCCATTCCTTGTCTTACTGGAGGTTGTCTCGGACTTTCCGGTTTCCGTATTTTCTCCAGGGTGTCTTTAGACCAACGGCTAAGTCAAGCATGGTTAAAAACTCCATCATGTCTTCCAACTCCTTTATTTGGCTTCTTGCCATCAACTGCTGCATGGGTAGCGGCATGTTCCGCTGGACAGTCCTGATAATCTGTGTTTCTGACAAGGTAAATGCTGT